>LPNX010294227.1:212234-395292 GCA_001517045.1 Pseudotsuga menziesii | reverse complement strand
CCCCCCCCCCCCCCCCCAACTACATTGGAGGGACTCCGTTCCTCGTGTTGTGGTTCGTGTCCCCCCTATTGTGGATGAGCCTGTTCCTATTCTATTGGGACTCCAGGAAAGGGAGCGGGTTCCTGAGCTCGAGCTGTGAGTTGCTTCCAGGTTATATTATACTGAGCAAGGGTTCTCAAGATTATTAATTTGATAAGACCATGGTGGGTTAGTGAGGCGAGTGGATGCTTAGCAGCTTGGATGAATCCCGCCATATGATGAAAATCATGAAGCAGATAATATGGAATGTTCAACAAAATCCTATGGCAGAGATGAGATAGTAAAGGCAGTTCAAAATTATAAACAGTTTGGTACCTACCTTCACAAGTGATGTATTTCTTGAGGAAGACAGCAACCTGGTCCCATGACTGTGGCAATGAGTATAGTGCTATCCCTCTTCTTGACGTTTAAACCTATTCCCCTTCTATTAAAAAGGATTTCAATGCTGTAGTAGTGGGGACTCGACGTCCAAACCAAGCCCTTCCCACCTGAGGGATGACAGTGACCTCAGATATAATGGCCTCGAAAACTTCTATGCGTAGCCCCCAAACCTCTGAGTAAGTTGCTATGAGGTTTAGAGCAAATTGTAAGGCTGCTTCACGATTGAATCTGTCCAGACATTCGAAAAATTTTGTCCAACTGGCGGCTTGAAAGATGGCAAAAACCGCAGCATTTTTCCTGAGCTCCTGTGTATTTGAAGGTTTGTAACGAGCTAGAATCCCCATGGTCCTGGCTTCAGACTAAGGTTGTTGTTCCATAGATTACAGATTTCGAGAATGGAGGTTACAACATAGAGGATGCATGAATCGCTCAGAGGAGATGTTAGGGAATGGGTAAATTTGGAAAGTTTAGCACACCAAAACATTCAAAATTTCATTCCGAATTGGGGAAGGTGGCGGTTATTAGTCTTTACGTCGCACGGGGGAAAGAGTTAATTAGGCAATAATGGTGATACAAATAGAGGTATGACTGATATTGTTAAATCATATCAATACTTAATCATGTGATAAATCAAAGCCATACCTTTTGAGACTGCGCGTTGGATATCCTTCAGAAAATGGTGGAACATGTGGTTGCTGACGTTGCGGAAGCCGAAGTCGTGCACAGTCATTAATTTAATCATTATAACCGGGATACTACAATAATTATTTCTGCCAATGAAACACAAACCAGCGGGTCCACATGGTTGGAATTATGAAAAAAAAAGTGTCACCTTATGGACCAGATTGCTGGCACGAGGAGGAGGAATCGGAGCCAAATCTAGCAGTTGTAATGGCACAGAAAGCAATTTTCCAATAACACAGGAGTTACCACCATAGGTTTTGAAATAGAAACACGGCCCTTAATGCTGGAAACATCAGCCAAATATAGCAGATTTGCAACTGTCAGAAAAGCTGTCGCGGCAGCCGGAGAAAGGTTCACGACTGCCGAAAAAGATGTCGCAGCCGTCAGAAAAGATGTCGCAGCCATCGAAGAAGGGTTCACGGCTGCCGAAAAAGATATCGCGGCCATCGAAAAAAGGATTATGGCCACTGGAAAAGATGTTGCAGCCACCGAAAAATATGTAGCAGCCGTCGGAAAAAGGTTCACGGCTGCCGGGAAAAAGGGCCACGACCGCTGGAAAAAAAAAGGTCACGGCTACCAGGGAAAAAGCTTACAGCTGGCAGGAAGGATTTACGACCGCCAGAAAAGATGTTGTAGCCGCCGAAAAATTTATTTAAGGAAAAGGAAATATGGTGCGGGAAGGCATAGTAAAATGACTCCCGTTCGACAGGCCCAATCTGGTCATACCCCTGGGCGCTTCCCTGCAATTTTTGGAAAAACAATAGCAAACGAAAAGATCAAATGCAAAAGGAAAAAAACAATTATTTATGGATAGTAGTTCAAGCGCGATTTACAGTTTAAGGATTGACAGAGGCAGAGAGAATTTCCTGCCCTGGTGCCAGCTGATAATCTGGGTTAGTGGCAATTTGTGAAATAAATGCATCTTTTGAAATAGGATTACGATACAGTCGCAGCCTGTGACCATTAGCAAATAATGGTACGTGGTTTTCATCAATGGTCACCAGTTGGATAGTGTCGTTGTCAAATACCCTGTCTACCAAGTATGGGCCTAGCCACCTTGTGCGTAATTTTCCCTTGAAATCTCTTTTGAATCTCGAATCGTATAGTAATGCCAAGTCTCCCTCATAGAAGACCTTCTTTTTAATAAATCGGTCATGCCAATTGGATCTCTGTTGCTGAATTAACACAGTCTGGTCTACTGCAGCTAACCACTTCTCGTCCAGTTCGTTTAGTTGATTTAATCTTCTCTTCTGGGATTTAGTTACATCTAGATTCGTTTTGGTGGCTGTCTTCAGGGTTTTGATTTCAAACTCAATTGGAAAGATGGCACTTTTTCCATACACTAAATCACAAGGAGAGAAACCTGTGGTGTTACGCCAAGTCATGTGATATGCCCATAGTGCTTCCGGAAGCCTATCAGCCCAGCCTTTTCGATGGCTCTTAACTGTCTTGGTAAGGATGACTTCAATAACTTTATTAGTGCTTTCCACTTGACCATTGGCTTGGGGGTGGTAAAGTGAAGGCACTCTATGCTGAACATGATACTTCCGTAGCAGGGATTCAAATTGATGCGACATAAACTACGGTCCCCCATTGGTAACTACTTCCTTAGGTACCCCAAAATGGGTAAATATTTCACTGTCTAGAAAATCAATCACAGCCTGGTCGTTAGCCTTAGCCAAGGCTACAAATTCTACCCACTTGGTCATATAATCAATACAGACCAGAATGTAGGCTTTCTGTTTGGAATGAGGGCTGATAGGACCGACGAAATCCAGAGCCCATCTATCAAATGGTTCAACTACTGCTTGAGGTTGTAGAGGCATCTGATCTGTTCTGTTGGGCTGGCCCATCCGTTGGAAGCTGTCACAGGACTGAACATACCTTTTAACATCCCTGAAAAGATTTGGCCAATAGTAGCCCATCCTCAGCGCTTTGTGCCCTATTCTTCTATCTGCAAAGTGTCCCCCACAAGGTTCATCGTGACAGGCCTTCAGTATATGAAAGATTTCATCTTCCCTTACACATCTTCTAATCTCAAGATCAGGTCATGTGTAGAAGAGATGACCATTTACCCGACAATACCTGGCACTTTGCTGGATGATTTTTCTCTTTTCTCTTTTAGACATATGTGGCGGGAGCTTTCATGCAACCAAATAATTAGCGACATCTGCATACCAGGGGGAATGAGCTAAAAGTGCCAATAGATGTTCATCTGGAAAAGAGTCTCAGCAGGCAAATTATCATCACTGTTAGTGAAACGAGATAAAAAATCAGCGACAACATTTTCTTTCCCAGGTTTATCTATAATGGTAATATCAAATTCCTGTAATAATAAGAGCCACCTGGTCACTCTGGCATTAGTGTCAGGTTTGTTCATTAAATATTTAATGGCAGAGTGGTCAGTGTGCACAAACGTAGGATACGCAGTAATGTAATGTCAAAATTTATTAATGGAGTAAACAATAGCTAAAAATTCTTTTACAGTGACAGTATAATTAAGTTCAACAAGGGATAAGTTTTTACTAACATAATATATTGCATAAGGTACTTGACCATCTTGCTGTCCTAAAACTGCTCCAACATCCCTGGAAATTTATATGGATACTCTCGGGATGAAACAAGAAGCCAACCCCAAAATGGATATCATTCCTCATTTGGATTTAGGAGAGGATGAACAAATGCAATCACAATCCTCAGGTGACACTGAAATCCTTGAGGAACAGCTCCATGTTGAAAAAGACATGACAACAACTCTACAATCCCTGCAGCATGAAGAAAGAGAAGGGCAGGGCTTTGTTACACAAGAACCAGTGGCCTTGCATCCCCCTGTTAAAGTTGCAGCTAATAATCAGATAGATAAGGAGATTAAAATTCAGGAGGAAGTTGTCCCACAAGAACCAACATCCTCGCAATCAGCTACTGAAGTTGCTATAGGAGGACTCCAAAAAGAGGATGATGTTACATAAGAACCAACATCTCCAGAAGTTGTTTCAGGACTACCTATGGTTGAAGTTGCTGCAGAATAAATTCCAAGAAGGGATGTTGTTACACAAGAACCAGCACCCCCAGAAGTGATCTCAGAAGTGTATGATGTTCAATGTGGCACATCAGGTGATAAGGTATGGACTCAACTTCCTCAAAACTTTATCAATTTGGATTCTGATAAAAAAGAAAATCTTGAAGAAGAAGAAATCCTAAAGCTTACATAAGAATACTCGATCCTAAGAATAAAAGTGAGGAAGTGGAGGAGCCAGGTGGAGAGGTATCAAGAAGGGATGGTTTCCCTCGCTGAACATAGAAAGACCATCAGGGAACTGAAGGAAAAATGGGTAGCAGAACTCATGACTAGAAACTCCATGGGTAAGAACTACAGAAGGAGCTAAAGGAGCTGAAAAAGTTCAAGTCCATGCAGGTGGAAAAATACCAACTATATGCTCTTTCTCAGGAATTATTGGGTACTAGAGTACCATCCTCATCTTACCCTGTGTTTTTATTCGAGCAGTTTATTTGGTTTAAACTGAGGGATGTGAAAGAAGGGAGATCATATGAAATAGCAACCTTGGTGGAATTCTTGGAAACATTTATGGCAAGTAATTTTGAGGACCAGAATTTGATGTGTGAGCTTTATTTGCATGAGATGGCTTGTCCTTTGGATCGCCATTCGAGTCCTGTTCCTTTCTCAGGTGATGTTTAGCTGAGGGATTTTTCCTCCTTTGTGAGGAATCATGTTCAGTGGGAAAAGTCTTTCCAAACTTTCTCTCACAATGAGGCCCACTCTAATATTTGGATCTAAATCGAACCTTAGAACCCTCGTCTTCTCCTTGCTCAACATCAGAGTCTACTCTCATGTCCCATCCAAACTGAAAATATAATGGAACTTCAGGAAATGGTTATTTCTACTTGTACTAGCTATATTTCCATGTATCAACGAATGAATTTGGAAGGTATTTAGCACAGATGGCAGGTTGCCTCTCCAACCCTTAGAAATAGGGACCCCTGCTGTTACAGGAATTTTGAATAAGCACCTTCCAGGATTGAGGGTTATGTTGGATGCATGAGGGAATGTGGGGTTAATTGGCTGGGACTAAAATTTAAATTTCCTCTCTTCTGCTAGCCAGCAAAACCATACAGGGAAGATTTCTCATTAACCAGGGTGTCGAGCACCTAATATGCAAGTAGATTACTACCAACATACAGAGTGTAAAATATTTATTGTCAACCCGGGAAAGTCTGGTATTTCAAAGGATAAAATGCACAGTATATGCTTAAACACAAAGTCACTACAGTTGAACACTAATATCCTCTATCAACTATGCTCATCCCAAGAATCTGTGTAATCCCATTTATCTTCTAAGTACTACAATCTTAATTACTTTCTGCTATGCATTAAGGAAAGATAACAAAGATTCAAATTACAATTGCAGATGAAAGGAAATCCTATTCGCGGACCTGAATGATTAATTCACCTATTCAATCTGATTACTCTAGAAAGCCACAAGCATAAATTGAATATTGATCTAGGAATTCAATTACAAAAGATTGATCTCAGCTACTCTAAGAATTTGAAATGCAGCAACGAAATTCAACAATCATAACAGTAAAGACAAGTTGCAAGGATTCATGGAACAACGACAAAGACCCCAAGATGAACAGAGCTGTTTACAGCTACCACACGAATTGCATAAAAGATAGTTACCTACTCAGTCGACTGTCACTCTGTACCACTTACAGATCTCAAAGAATTGCAATCACAATTACACTGTAAATCCACACTTACTACAGCTACGTACAAAAAGAATAGAATTAACAGGACATCACACAACAAATGAATTAAAAAGTCCCAATTTAACACAACAATCTCCGTGGAAGGCAGGCCTAGCCCTCACACAGAGATGTTAGCTGAACAAGCGTGAAACTCTTAAATCAGAAGTAAATCCTTATATTAAAAGATAGAATGGTTACACAGTCCTCCTCACAGCTAATATAGTGAATAAATTATATGTTCAACAACCCGCTGGGTCGAGACAACTTTCCATATTTATATCCTGTGGATTGTAACATATGATCCTATTATGAGGCCATTAGAGGAAATTTCAACTCAAAATGGTCCTCCTAAAATGAACTAATAAAATAATATTTATTAATTTTGGAGGAAGAAAAGAAAAAAATTACTTTTTTGTTTGTATTTTTGACATATCTCCCCGTGTTTTTACTCAAATTTCAATCGGGAGAGCTCGCTGGATGCGGAATTCAATTCCGCATCCAACGAGTACCCACTCGGCATACTTTTGACGGACCCCACTACCCCAAAAACAAAAAATACCTGAAAAAATGGAATGGTGACATCATCATTCCATTTTTCCAGGTATTTCTTGTTTTTGGGGTGGCAGGGTCCGTCAAAAGTATGTCGAGTGGGTACTCGTTGGATGCAGAATTAAATTTTGCATCCAACGAGCTCTCCTGATCGAAATTTGAGTAAAAACACAGGGAGATATGTCAAAAATACAAACAAAAAAAGTAGTTTTTTTATGATACCTATCCCCAAATTTATATTAAAAAAGTGTTTAAGACCTATACGGTATTTCAAATTTAAAGCAATTTCATTGGCTAACACATGATGACATGGAATTTGAATAAAAGTTAAAAGACCCATTTTGAGTTGAAATTTTCTCTAATGATCCATGAAGATCTCTGATCTTCAGGCGCCCTAAATAACACTAGCTATTACAAACGTGTCATGGTAAGGAAATAGAAAGCACAGGAAAGTTGTTAATCGGCCCAGGAGTAGCGATACTTTCTGATCACAACTACACCCGAGCAGCAATGTACTAAGGATCTCCAATTATGGTGCATTCTATTACAACTTCCTTGTCACAGCTCTGTCTAGGATGTCGCATTAGAACCACGTGCCTTGGGTGATGATAGGAGGGTTGAGGATCAACTTGAGCAGCGAATACTCCTCCTTTTCGAGACTTGTTCAGCCTGATCTCCCTGTAGTCCACTTATCTCAAACTACCTTTATAAACCATAACATGTTAGCAAATTTGAGAGATACACAGCTTTAATTATCACAATCATAAGTATTAATAAGATAAAGCAATGACCAATCATACTTTGGTAGTTTGAGGAGTAGAGTGGAAATAACATGTCTGATTGGCATGCTGAATGGGGTAGGATAGGGGAAGAAAAGGTGATTAAGGATGGTTAAAAGAGGCCATTTCTTGGCTCAACATCTCCCCCCAACTATCCTGTTGCATGTCCTCATGCAACAACCTGCGTCATTTAGAATCCGAATCCTAGACTGAGCTCTGCTCGTGGAGAGAGGAAAAATTGTAAGGAAACTTAGGCACCTCATCTTTTTCTAAGAATCCTCTGTGAGCAATCCAATACCTCCAGCATTGCTGCTCCTCTGCCCAAGTTAAGGAGAAGTCCACGCTATACGGTTTTGCTGGCCACCAAATGAGGGGGAATTTGAACTTCAAACCCAACCAATTAACCCCACATTCCCTGATACATCCCACATAGCCCTTGACCCTAAAAAGTGCCTGTTTGAAATTCTTGAAACAACAGGGGTCTTGGCTTCTGAGTATAGGGGAGACAGCCTGCCATCTGTGCTTACTCTTTTCCAATGCTACTTGGTGGTGTATGTAAATGTAGTTAGTGCAAGTAGAGATCACTTCCTCCTGAAGTCTCATTATATGTTGAGCTTGGGTAGGACTTGAAAGCAAATTCTTTTACCGAGCAAGAAGAATAGCAGGATTCTGAGGTTCACTTCGAATCCACAGGTTAGTGTGAGCTTCATTGTGAGAAAAGGTTTGAAAATACCTTTCCCACTGAGCATGATTGCTCACAAAAGAAGCAAAATCTCTCAGCTGAACATCCCCTGCAAATTGAACAGGATTTGAATGGCGGTCTAGAGGGCAAGCCGTCTCATGCAAGTATAGTTCACACAGCAAATTTTGATCCTCAAAATTACTTCCAAAGAATGTTTCCAAAAACTTTGCTGAGGTCATTATTTCAAATGACCTCCCTTCCTTCACAGCCTTCAATTTAAACCAAACAAACTGTTCAAATAGGAATACGGGGTAAGAGGAAGAATGCATCCTGGTGCCCAAGAGTTCTTGAGAGAGAGCATATATCTGCTCTTTTTCCTTCTGCATGGATTGGAACTTTTTCAACTCTCTCAAATTGCTCTGTAGCTCTTCATCCCGAATTCTATGGGCCAAATGTTCTTCTACCCAATTCTCTTCCAATCCCCTGATGATTTTTCTATGCTCACTAAGAGAAATCATCCCTCTCTGGTATTCCTCCACCTGGCTCTTCCATTTGATCACCTCCATTCTCAGAATTGAGACTTCTGCGGTGAGGTTCAAGATTTCCTCTTTATGATGCTCCTCTTGATCTGAGTCCAAATAAATGAAATTTATAAGGGGTAGAGGCACTGGTTCTTGTGGGACAGTTTCTTCCTTTTGGGCATCCTGCACATCTGAGTTTATTATGAGAGTTGTTGGTTCTTGTGTGACGGAAACTTCCTCTGGACTCTCTTTAAGAGCTACATCCATTGCTTCTAGAGACACTGGTTCTTGTGTGGCAGTGTCTTCCTTTTTGGCATCCTACACATCTGAGTTTATTATGAGAGTTGTTGGTTCTTGTGTGACAGCAACTTCCTCTGGAGTCTCTTCAACAGCTACATCCATTGCTTCTAGAGACACTGGTTCTTGTGTGACAACAACTTCCTCTAGGTTTTCTTCAACAACCACATCCATCACTCCAAGAGACACTGGTTCTTGTGTAATAGTGTCTTCTTTATCCTTCTGCTGCTGAGGTTGGATGTCTTCCTCAGTGTTCAGCTGCTCCTCAAGGATTTCAGTATCACCTGAGGATTGTGTCTGGACCTATTCATATTCACTGCATTGTATATCAAGGATGATATCCACTTCATGGTTATCTTCTAGTTGCATTTCAAGAGTCCTTGCTACAACCTCCAAGGATGTTGGTTCTTGTGTGACAACATCCTGGCTCATTTCTTCATCCCCTTGTTGTTGCAGTTCTTCTCCTATAATTTCTATATCATGGGAACATTCTGGGGTTATAGTGCAGAGTTCTTTATTAAGCTTCAGAGTGTCCTCCATCCCAAGTTCTTCTCCCATTTGCTCGGCCATTTGGACAAGTACACTTAGGGATGTTGGTTCTTGTGTGACAGCACCCTATTCAATTTCATCATTGTCTTGCCCTTGTGGCTCCACTTCTATAATTTCTGTGTCATGGGAGAATTCCGAATTCAAAGTGAAATCTTCATCTGCACCATCAGGCATGATTTCATCCCTTGGTTCCTCTGTCCCAAAGTTGGTGGCAACTTCAGCAAGAATGTTTAAAGATGCTGGTTCTTGTGTGACAGCATCTTCCTTTTCTGCAGCTCCCTCTATTGTAGGTGCACACTGTTGCGTTGTACAAGCATGAATTACAATCTTGTGGCCTGCTTCCTTAAATATTTCCCCACAAGTGGGATAGACCACTCGCTCTTCTTCCTTTCCAGGCTCAGTAGAATTTGATCCCTCCAGTTGGTCCGCAGCCTCCACCAATGAGTGCATTTTCATCTCCCCCTATTTCCTGTAGGTTTCTTTCCAAGTTTCAAGTTCCCTTCTAAGTGTTTGGACTTCCTCTTTTAATAGAGTATTCTCAAAAAGAATTCCTTCAAATTGGGGTTCTTCCTCGACTGGCCCTTGTGGGGCATCAATTAGCCTAGGTTCAAGAATAGGGAACTCAATCTATGCCTCTAAGGTTTCCCATATTTTTCTTGCTGCCTCTGCTGCTACAGCTGATCTGGTTCTTTTCCTTCTTATTGGTGGGGTTATTTTAATTTCATCAATTGATCTCTTTATTTTCTTTTGTGGTGCTAGGATATCGAGATTCACAGCTGAGGTAGAAGGACCATCCCTTGTTCTAGTGTTTTCTTGCTCCTCGGGTTGTTCGTCCTCCATCAAAGTTCCTCCCCACTCATGTGAGGATTCAATGGTTAGCAGCTCAATATTTTCTTCTATTGCCATGGTTCTATCACCTTCAGGTTCAATTGTCGTAGCATTTAGTGCTGCTCCAATTTCACCTTCTGCTGTCAGAGTTGCCTTGTTATTCAGGTCTTCCATAGGATTTTTATCTACATCCTCCCTCAATTGCTCTATTTGTGCCCTTGGTTTCTCTTCTTCTGATCCAGTTTCATCCCCCCCCCCCCAATTACATTGGAGGGACTCCGTTCCTCTTGTTGTGGTTCGTGTCCCCCCTACTGTGGATGAGCCTGTTCCTGTTCTATTAGGACACCAGGAAAGGGAGCGGGTTCCTGAGCTCGAGCTGTGAATTGCTTCCAAGTTATATTATACTGAGCAAGGGTTCTCAAGATTATTAATTTGATAATACCATGGTGGGTCAATGAGGCGAGTGGATGCTTAGCAGCTTGGATGAATCTCGCCATATGATGCAAATCATGAAGCAGATAATATGGAATGTTCAACAAAATCCTATGGCAGAGATGAGATAGTAAAGGCAGTTCAAAATTATAAATAGTTTGGTACCTACCTTCACAAGTGATGTATTTCTTGAGGAAGACAGCAACCTGGTCCCATGGCTATGGCAATGGGTATAGTGCTATCCCTCTTCTTGATGTTTGAACCTGTTCCCCTTCTATTAAAAAGGCTTTCAATGTTGTAGTAGTGGGGACTCGACGTCCGAACCAAGCCCTTCCCACCTGAGGGATGGAAATGACCTCAGATATAATGGCCTCGAAAACTTCTATGCACAGCCCCCAAACCTCTGAGTAAGTTTATGTGAGGTTTAGAGCAAATTGTAAGGCTGCTTCATGATTGAATCCATCCAGACGTTCAAAAAATTCTATCCAACCGACGGCTTGAAAGATGGCAAAAACCGCAGCATTTTTCCTGAGCTCCTGTGTATTTGAAGGTTCATAACGAGCTGCAATCCCCATGGTCCTGGATTCAGACTAAGGTTGTTGTTCCACAGATTACAGAGTCCGAGAATGGAGGTTACAACACAGAGGATGCACGAATCACTCAGAGGAGATGTTAGGGAATGGGTAAATTTGGAAAGTTCAGCACACCAAAACATTCAAAATTTCATTCTGAATTGGGGAAGGTGGCAGTTATTAGTCTTTACATCGCATGGGGGAAAGAGTTAATTAGGCAATAATGGTGATACGAATAGAGGTACGACTGATATTGTTAAATCATATCAATACTTAATCACATGATAAATCAAATCCATACCTTTTGAGACTGCGCGCTGGATATCCTTCGGAAAATGGTGGAACGTGTGGTTGCTGACGTTGCGGAAGATGAACTGGTGCGTAGTCATTAATTTAATCATTATAACTGGGATACTGCAATAATTATTTCCTCCAGTGAAACACAAACCATCGAGTCCACATGGTCAAAATTATGAAGAAAAAAACTGTCACCTTATGGACCAGATTGCTGGCACGAGGAGGAGGAATCAGAGCCAAATCTAGCAGTTTTAATGGCATAGAAAGAAATTTTCCAATCACACAGGAGTTACCACCACAGGTTTTGAAACAGAATCGTGGCCCTTAATGCTGGAAACATCAGCCAAATATAGCGGATTTGCAGCCATCAGCAAAGATGTCGCGGCCGCAGGAGAAAGGTTCACGGCTGCTGGAAAAGATGTCGCAGCCGTAGGAAAAGATGTCGCAGCCATCGAAGAAGGGTTCACGGCTGCCGGAAAAGACATCGTAGCCGTCGGAAAAAAGGATTATGGCCACTGGAAAAGATGTTGCAGCCACCGGAAAAGATGTTACAGCCGCCAGAAAAGATGTTGCAGCTGTCGGAAAAAGGTTCACGGCTGCCAGGAAAAAGGGCCACAACCGCTGGAAAAAAAAAGGTCACGGCTGCCAAGGAAAAATCTTATGGCTGGCAGGAAGGATTTATGGCTGCCGAAAAAGATGTTACAGCTGCCGGAAAATTTATTTAAGGAAAAGGAAATATGGTGTGGGAAGGCATAGGAAAATGACTCCCGTTCGACAGGCCCAATCTGGTCATACCCCTGGGCGCTTCCCTGCAATTTTTGGAAAAACAATAGCAAACGAGAAGATAAAATGCAAAAGGAAAAAAAAAATTATTTATGTACAGTAGTTCAAGCGCGATTTACAGTTTAAGGATTGACAGAGGCAGAGAGAATTTCCTGCCCTGGTGCCAGCTGATAATCTGGGTCAATGGCAATTTGTGAAATAAATGCATCTTTTGAAATAGGCTTACGATACAGTCATAGCCTGTTATCATTAGAAAATAATGGTACGCAGTTTTCATCAATGGTCACCAGTCAAACAGTGTCGTTGTCAAATACCCTGTCTACCAGGTATGGGCCTAGCCACCTTATGCGTAATTTGCCCTTGAAATCTCTTTTGAATCTGGAGTCGTATAGTAATTCCCAGTCTCCCTCACAGAAGACCTTATTTTTAATAAATCGGTCATGCCAATTGGATCTCTGTTGCTGAATTAGCACAGTCTGGTCTACTGCAGCTAACCACTTCTCGTCCAATTCGTTTAGTTGATTTAATCTTCTCTTCTGGGCTTCAGTTACATCCAGATTCATTTTGGTGGCTGTCTTTAGGGTTTTGATTTAAAACTCAATTGGAAATATGGCACTTTTTCCATACACTAAATCATAAGGAGAGAAACCTGTGGTGTTACGCCAAGTTGTACGATATGCCCACAGTGCTTCCGGAAGCCTGTCAGCCCAGTCTTTTCGATGGCTCTTAACTGTCTTGGTAAGGATGACTTCAATAACCTTATTAGTTCTTTCCACTTGACCATTGGCTTGGGGGTGGTAAGGTGAAGCCACTCTATGTTGAACATGATACTTCCGTAGCAGGGATTCAAATTGATGCGACATAAACTGCGGTCCCCCATTGGTAACTACTTCCTTAGGTACCCCAAAATGGGTAAAGATTTCACTGTCTAGAAAATCAATCACAGCCTGGTCATTAGCCTTAGCCAAGGCTACAGCTTCTACCCACTTGGTCATATAATCAATACAGACCAGAATGTAGGATTTCTGTTTTGAATGAGGGATGATAGGGCCGACAAAATCCAGATCCCATCTATCAAATGGTTCAACTGCTGCTTAAGGTTGTAGAGGCATTAGATCTGTTCTGTTGGGCTGGCCCATCCATTGGCAGCTGTCACAGGACTGAACATACCTTTTAGCATCCCTGAAAAGAGTTGGCCAATAGTAGCCCATCCCTAGCGCTTTGTGCCCTATTCTTCTGTCTACAAAGTGTCCCCCACAAGGTTCATCATGACAAGCCTTCAGTATATGAAATATTTCATCTTCCCTTACACATCTTCTAATCTCAAGATCAGGTCATGTTTAGAAGAGATGACCATTTACCCAACGATACCTGGCACTTTGCTGGATGATTTTTCTCTTTTCTTTTTTAGACATATGTGGTGGGAGCTTTCCTGCAACCAAATAATTAACAACATCTGCATACCAGGGGGAATGAGCTGAAAGTGCGAATAGATGTTCATCTGGAAAAGAGTCTCAATAGGCAAATTATCATCAGTGTTAGTCAAACGAGATAAAAAATCAGAGACAACATTTTCTTTCCCAGGTTTATCTATAATGGTAATATCAAATTCCTGTAATAATAAGACCCACCTGGTCACTCTGGCATTAGTGACAGGTTTTTTCATTAAGTATTTAATGGCAGAGTGGTCAGTGTGCACAAACGTAGGATACCTAGTAATGTAATGTCGAAATTTATTAATGGAGTAAAAAATAGCTAAAAATGATTTTTCAGTGAAAGTATAATTAAGTTCAATAGGGGATAAGTTTTTACTAACATAATAGATTGCATAAGGTGCTTGACCATCCTGCTGTCCTAAAACTGTTCCAACATCCATGGAAATTTATATGGATACTCTCGAGATGAAACAAGAAGCCAACCCCAAAATGGATATCATTCCTCATTTGGATTTAGGAGAGGATGAACAAATGCAATCACAATCCTCAGGTGACACTAAAATCCTTGAGGAACAGCTCCATGTTGAAAAATACATGACAACAACTCTACAATCCTTGCAGCATGAAGAAAGAGAAGGGCAGGGCTATGTTACATAAGAACCAGTGGCCTTGCATCCCCCTGTTAAAGTTGCAGCTGATAATCAGGTAGATAAGGAGATTAAAATTCAGGAGGAAGTTGTCCCACAAGAACCAACATCCTCGCAATCAGCTACTGAAGTTGCTATAGGAGGACTCCAAAAAGAGGATGATGTTACATAAGAACCAGCATCTCCAGAAGTTGTTTCAGGACTACCTATGGTTGAATTTGTTGCAGAAGAAATTCCAAGAAGGGATGTTGTTACACAAGAACCAGCACCCCCAGAAGTGATCTCAGAAGCTCATGATGTTCAATGTGGCACATCAGGTGATAAGGTATGGACTCAAATTCCTCAAAAGTTTATCAATTTGGATTCTGATAAGGAAGAACATCTTGAAGAAGAAGAAATCCTGAAGCTTACATAAGAAATCTCGATCCTAAGAATAAAAGTGAGAAAGTGGAGGAGCCAGGTGGAGATTTATCAAGAAGGGATGGTTTCCCTTGCTGAACATAGAAATACCATCAGGGAACTGAAGGAAAAATGGGTAGAAGAACTCATGACCCAGAAACTCCATGGGTAAGAAATCCAGAAGGAGCTAAAGGAGTTGAAAAAGTTCAAGTCCATGCAGGTGGAAAAAGACCAACTGTATGCTCTTTCTCAGGAATTATTGGGTACTAGAGTACCATCCTCATCTTACCCTGTGTTTTTATTCGAGCAGTTTATTTGGTTTAAACTGAGGGATGTGAAAGAAGGGAGATCATATGAAATAGCAACCTTGGTCAAATTCTTGGGAACATTTCTAGGAAGTGATTTTGAGGACCAGAATTTATTGTGTGAGCTTTATTTGTATGAGATGGCTTGTCCTTTGGATCACCATTCGAGTCATGTTCCTTTCTCAGGTGATGTTCAGCTGAGGGGTTTTTCCTCCTTTGTGAGCAATCATGTTCAGTGGGAAAGGTCTTTCCAAACTTTCTCTCATAATGAGGCCCACTCTAATCTTTGGATCTAAAGCGAACCTTAGAACCCTCGTCTTCTCCTTACTCAACATCAGAGTCTACTCTCATGTCCCATCCAAACTGGGAATATAATGGAACTTCAGGAAAGGGTTATTTCTACTTGTACTAGCTAGATTTCCATGCATCAACAAACAAATTTGGAAGGTAGTCAACACAGATGGAAGGTTGCCTCTCCAACCCTTAGAAATAAGGACCCCTGTTGTTACAGGAATTTTGAATAAGCACTTTCTAGGATTGAGGGTTATGTTGGATGCATGAGGGAATGTGGGGTTAATTGGCTGGGACTAAAATTTAAATTTCCTCTCATCTGCTGGCCAGCAGAACCGTATAGGGAAGATTTCTCATTAGCCAGGGTGTCGAGCACCCAATATGTAAGTAGATTACTACCAACATACAGAGTGTACAATATTTATTGTCAACCCGGGAAAGTCTGGTATTTCAAAAGATAAAATGCACAGTATATGCTTAAACACAAAGTCACTGCAATTGAACACTACTATCCTCTATCAACTATGCTCATCCCAAGAACCTGTGTAATCCCATTTATCTTCTAAGTACTACAATCTTAATTACTTTCTGCTATGCATTAAGGAAAGATAACAAAGATTCAAATTACAATTGTAGATGAAGGAAATCCTATTCACATCCTTGAATGATTAATTCACCTATTCAATCTGATTACTATAGAAAGCCACAAGCATAAATTGAATATTGATCTAGGAATTCAATTGCAAAAGATTGAGCTCAGCTACTCTAAGAATTTGAAATGCAGGAACGAAATTCAACAATCATAACAGTAAAGACAAGTTGCAAGGATTCATGGAACAATGACTAAGACCCCAAGATGAACAGAGCTGTTTACAGCTACCACACGAATTGCATAAAAGATAGTTACGTACTCAGTCGACTATCACTCTGTACCACTTACAGATCTCAAGGAATTGCAATCACAATTACACTGTAAATCCACACTTACTATAGTTGCATACAAAAAGAATAGAATTAACAGGACATCACACAACAAATGAATTAAAAAGTCCTAATTTAACACAACAATCTCTGTGGAAGGCGGGCCCAACCCTCACACAGAGATGTTGGCTAAACAAGCGTGAAACTCTTAAATCAGAAGTAACTCCTTGTATTAAAAGATAGAATGGTTACACAGTCCTCCTCATAGCTAATATAGTGAATAAATTATATGTTCAGCAACCCCCTGGGTCGAGACAACTTTCCATATTTATATCCTGTGGATCATAACATCTGATTCTATTATGGGGCGGCCATGAAGATTTCTGATATTCAGGCACCCTAAATAACACTAGCTGTTACAAACGTGGCATGGTAAGGAAATAGAAAGCATGGGAAAGCTGTTAATTGGCCCAGGAGTAGCGATACTTTCTGATCACAACTACACCCGAGCAGCAATGTTCTAAGGATCTCCAATTATGGCCCATTCTGTTACAGCTACCTTGTCACAGCTATGTCTAGGACGTCGCATTAGAACCACGTGCCTTGGGTGATGATAGGAGGGATGAGGATCAACTTGAGCAGCGAATACTCCTCCTTTTCGAGACTTGTTCAGCCTGATCTCCCTGCAATCCACTTATCTCAAACTACCTTTATAAACCATAACATGTTAGCACATTTGAGAGATACACAGATTTAATTATCACAATCATAAGTATTAATAAGATAAAGCAATGACCAGTCATACCTTGGTAGTTTGAGGAGTAGAGTGGAAATAACATGTCTGATTGGCATGCTGAATGGGGTAGGATAGGGGAAGAAAAGGTGATTAAGGATGGTTAAAAGAGGCCATTTCTGGGCTCAACACAGTGCAGAAGAGCATACGTGTTGGAGATATTGGGTTGTCCATAAGGGCTTTGTAGAAAAAGAAGGAACATCTGAATTCCCATACAACTTTTCTTCTCTCCATGAACGAAGCATCATGCCAGATTTAGATTCAGAATAATGGAGGTTGTTGCACAAGTACATGCAACAGGATAGTTGGGGGGAGATGTTGGGCCCAGAAATGGCCCCTTTTTTACCACCCTTATCCACCTCTTTTTGCCTCATCCTACCCTATTATGCATGTTAAATAGACGTTTTTCCCTCACTTGGCCCCTCAAGTCATAAAGGTATGGTTAATTATTGTCTTATTTTATTAATGCTTAGGATTGTTGTAATCAGGGCCCTACATCTTAAATTATGGTAACATATGATGGTTTTATAAAGATATTTCAAGATATAGAGAATACAGTTGTAGCAGGCCTAACATGCCAATGGAGGGATGGACATTCATTGCTAAATCTGGTCGCCATCCATTCCATCGTTGCCCAAAGAACGCGGTCCCAGTGTATTAGTCCATGTGAGGTGTAAAATGGTAGCTGCAACATATTGCAACAGATTTGGAGGCAACAGTGCGGCACTGCTCAAAAGTAGTTGTAATCCATAGAATATCTTCTCAATTAATCAGGATCATTATTTATGGCTCAAATAACAGCTTCCCTATATATGCTGCTCTCATCTTGCCACGACTGTAACAGCTTATCGTAATTAGGGAATCTTGAAGATCAGAGATCTTCATGGCTACCCGATAATAGTAGGAAGAGGTTATGATTGTAATGGCATAAATATGGGAAACCATTCTAAGCCAGGGGTTGAACATTTAACTAAATTATTGTATTAGTTGTGATTAAGGTTGCGTGATTCATCTACCATTTTTAATACAAGGAGTTTGATTCAGATTTTAGCATTTTAACGTGTGTTACTTCCAGCATCTTTGTGTGAAGGATGGGCCCGCCTTCCCACCGGGATTGCTTAGTTAATTAGGTATTATATTTATTCTATTGTGTGATTTTGTTATAATTTCCTTTCTTCATAGGAAGATGCAACAATTATCGATTTACAGTGTGTCATTAGATAATCAGTAATTGCATTTCTTGTAAAATCGTAGTGGTATGGTGTGTCAGTCGACTGTATAGGTTAATTGTCTCTTATGCAACTATGTGATAGCTGCAACAACCCTGTTCATCCCTAGTTCTTTCGATTGTTATTTCCATAGATCTTTGCAGTTCGTTCCTTTGCTTTTATAGTTGTAGAATTTCATTATTGTACTTTGAATTTCTAGAATAGATGAATTCAATTCATGTCCTTTAGATTTCTAGAATAACTAAATCAGGATAATTGGGTGGATCATTAGATGGTTTGGCAATCAGGATTTTATTTTCTGCAAGAGTGATCTAGATGTTATTTCCTAAATCTTTCAATTATAGATTAAGAATCATAAAAGGTACTTGTGGCTGTATTCTTGAGAAAGTAAATTAGATTAAGTGGATTATGGGATGAGCGTGGCTGAACAGGAAAGTAGGATCATTTACTTACAGCAACTTAGTGTTTAAAGCATATATAGTGCATATTATCCTTGAAATAAAAGACTTCCTTGGGTTGACAATTTATATTGAACACTTTGTATGTTAGCTTTAATTAACTTGCATATAGGGTGCCCAACACTGACTTTGAAAGAGTTGAGTTATATCTTGCAGAATTGAAAACTTTAAATGAGAAATTAAATAGTTGTCATAAATATTACAAGAAAACCGACACTGCTCTTATTATTATCGTAGAACGTAAAATGTCATCTTGTTTCGATATGTTCATCCAAACTAGGAATAGAGCTCTATAATTGTCTCAAAGTACTATGAAGCAAACTTTTGATGATTTTTGTAAATGATTGATCAATAAGCAAGAAAGGTTAATTGTTTTAGGACAACTCACACATAATAAAACTCTCACTGCACTTAATAAGCATCATAAGAAAAGTTTTAATAAAGTTAAAGGTTCTAATACTTCTAATACTAATTCTGTACATGCTTCTCATGCTTCTAATGAAAATATTAAATAGAAGAAAGTGTATGATCCTTGTAAACATCGTGGTAAAACTAACCATAAAAAACATGATTCTTGATCCACACACGTGACCAGAACAAAAAACTGGGTATTTCTGGGCTTCCTTTCGGTAATAAAAACAACAGTTATACAAAAGGGTCATAACTTGGTCGTTTTTATTAGTTTCTTTATTATAACCTATTTTTGGAATTGGAATAGCCATTCTGGATCCACTTACATGGCTAGAACAGAACATTGGGCATTTTTGAGCTTCCTTTCGATAATGAAAATGACAATTATTAAAAAGGGCCATAACTTGGTCATTTCTTACCATATTTTTTATTATAACCTGTTTTTGGAATTGGAACAACCATTCTTGCGACCAGAATAGAAAACTGGGCTTTTCTGGGCAAATTTTTTTTCCAGAGGGTTGTAAGTGAAAGTTTCTTCTCCTTTCTTTATTGTGTTTCTAATTGTGCTTTTGCATATTCAGATCAATAAAGTGTAATTGTTTTAAAGTTCTTCATTGTTATTCTATCATTTTTCAGTATTAGAGTTTCTTATTTCTTAACAAAATTTCACTCATTATGACTTCCGAAGTAGCTTATGTTCTTGAATTAGTTGGTTCTAACTATCTTACCTGGAAGAGAAAGATGATTGTCATTCTCAGGAGTAAGATTATTTGGAGGCTAGTTAATGGTGAACATAAGACACCTACTGCTGTTGATGATTTGGATATATGGGAAGCTAAAAGTGATCAAGCAAGGGGGCTCATTGGTCAAACTGTTGCAGATAGTCTTCAGGTAAGTATTGAGGCAGAAGACAGCTCGGTTCATGTATGACAAATTCTTTCCTCTTTATTTGATAAATCTGATGAGGTTTCTGCATATTATCTTGAAAAGAAGATCTTTGACCTCGAACTTGCTGACTTTGAAAGAGTTGAGTTATATCTTGCAGAATTGAAAACTTTAAATGAGAAAATAAATAGTTGTGGTAAATATTACAAGAAAACTGACACTGCTCTTATTATTCTTATAAAACGTAAAATGCCATCTTGTTTTGATATGTTCATCCAAACTAGGATTAGGGCTATGGAATTGTCTCAAAGTACTACGAAGAAAACTTTGATGATTTCTGTAAAGGATTGATCAATGAGCAAGAAAGGTTAAATGTTTCAGGACAACTAACACCTAATAAAGCTCTAACTGCACTTAATAAGAATCATAATAAAAGTTTTAATAATGCTAAAGGTTCTAATCCTTCTAATACTAATTATGGACATGCTTCTCATGCTTATAATGAAAATAGTAAACAGAAGAAAGTGTATGATCCTTGTAAACATAGTGGTAAAACTAACCATCTTGAAAAGAATTGTTTTAAAGCAAAACATTTAATGGCTAAAGCTAAAAATAAAACCTCAATTGACTCTCAAGTAGCTTTATGTGCATCTGTTGTTTTGCCTAATAATTCTTCTTCTAACGTTTAATGGATAATGGATTTTGGTGCATCTAAACATATGACTAGTGATGCTTCTTTATTTACTTCCTATATAAATTCTAAACACATATCCCAGAAAGTTCATAGGTGATGGTAAACAACTTTCCGTAATTGGTTCTGGTAATGTTAATGTTACTAATGGTCAATTGGAAGATGTTTTTCATGTTGAACACATGCCCATTAACTTAATTTATATTTATTGTGCTTGTAAAAGAGGATTTAAATTTGAATCATGGCTTGACAAATATGTTCTTAAATATATCAATCAAAATTTCAAAGTAGTTTCTTCTGGTCCTGTTGATCATACTACTGGTCTATATAACTTTGTTGGTTTTAACTCAACTAAAAGACAACCTTTTTATTCCTATGTTTCCCACGTTGATGAACAAAGTTAATTATGGTATGAAATATTAGGTCATTTGAATTATGCTAAAATGCAATTGTTAACTAAAATGGTACATGGATTGCCTCATATTTATTCTACTAACGATGTTTGTGAAGGTTGTGTTTTTGGTAAACATCATAGAGAAATGTTTGAGAAAGGTAAATCTTGGTGTGCTAAAGAACCTTTGCAATTAATTCATAGTGACATTTGTGGTCCTCTTGAAGGTCCCCCTTTATCTCGTATATTTTCTTACTTTTATTGATGACTTTAGTAAAAAATCATGGGTTTATTTCTTGAAAAATAAAAGTGAATTTTTTTCAATATTTCAAATTTTTAAATCTTTGGTTGAAAATGAGTCTAGTAAGAAGATTAAGACTTTCAGATCAGATAATGGGGGGAATTTGTTAAGAATGAATTTGAAACATTTTTATCCAAACATGGTATTGAACACCAAAATACTGTACCTTACACACCTCAACAAAATGGTGTTGCTAAAAGGAAAAACAGAAATTTAGTTGAAATGGCTAGATGTATGCTTTATTCTAAAGGATTACATAAAAAAATTTGGGATGAAACTGTAAGCTGTGCAAACTTTATTTTAAATTGAGTTCCTACAAAATCTGTTAAGCATGTTACCCCCGAGGAAAAATAGAATGGTCAGAAACCTGATATTAGTAACTTAAAGGTGTTTGGTTGTGAATGTTGGGCTCATATTCTTGATGATAAACATAAAAAGTTAGATCCCAAGTCTCACAAACTAAATTTGATGATTCAGCATTAATAAAACCAGGAGACTGTTGAATATAAATTTATTCATTAAGATCACCATTTAAAAAGACACTTTTAACATCCATTTGGTGTATTTCCCATTTATAAGATGAAGCAATAGATAAAATGGTTCTTATTGTATTCATTTTAGCAACAGGAGCAAAAATTTCATTATAATCTATACCTTCAAGTTGATTAAAACCTTTTGCAACTAACTTATCTTTATACTTTTCAATCTGTCCTTCTGCAGTGAACTTAGTTTTATAAACTCATTTACAACCAACTAAATTCTTACCAACAGGAAGAGGAATAAGAGACCAAGTCTTGTTCTTCATAAGAGACTCATACCCAGCAGTCATTGCTTGTTCCCATTGAGGTTTACCTTGAGCTTGAGCATAAGAGGTAGGATCATCTGTGGCCAAAAATTTGATCATAAGGGAAAAGTTAGATCTAGTTCTATGAGGGTCGAAAGGGTTGTTGACCTCACTACCTGCAGATTCAAGAGTTTTTCGGGCTCAAAGAAGAAGGTTAGAGGAAACATAAGTTTCTTCAGCTTCAGTACATTTAGGTGGAATACTTGAAGAAGAGGGTGAACTAGGATTAACAATAGGCACAAAACTGGAAGAAGAAACTAATATAGGAGTAACTGAAGACAATGGGATATTTAGTGTAACATGAGGTTCGACAGACCCAGGTGGTGAAGATACTTCAGTAAAGTGAACATCCCTTCGGATGATAACACTCTGAGTAGAGGTATGAAATAACCTCTAAGCCTTAGAATCCTCAGAATAACCAATGAAAATATGTTTGTGAGACTTGGGATCTAAATTTTTCCATTTATCATCAGGAATATGAGCCCAACATTCACAACCAAACACCTTAAAGTTACTAATATCAGGTTTTTGACCATTCCATTTTACCTCAAGGGTAACATGCTTAACGTATTTTGTAGGAACTCGATTTAAAATAAAGTTTGCACGACTTATATATTCAGCCCAAATTTTTTTATGTAATCCTTTAGAATAAAGCATACATCTAGCCATTTCAACAAAAGTTCTGTTTTTCCTTTCAGCAACACCATTTTGTTGAGGTTTGTAAGGTACAGTCTTCTAATGTTGAATACCATGTTTTGATAAAAATGCTTCAAATTCATTCTTAACAAATCCCCCCCATTATCTGATCTTAAAGTCTTAATCTTCTTACCAGACTCATTTTCAGCCAAAGATTTAAAATTTTGAAATATTGATAAAACTTCACTTTTATTTTTCAAGAAATAAACCCATGATTTTCTACTAAAGTCATCAATAAAAGTAAGAAAATAGACTGTACGAGATAAAGAGGGAACTTCAAGAGGACCACTAATGTCACTATGAATTAATTGCAAAGGTTCTTTAGCACGCCAAGCTTTACCTTTCTCAAACATTTCTCTATGATGTTTACCAAGAACACAACCTTCACAAACACCATTAGTAGAAGAAATATGAGGCAAGCCATGTACCATTTCAGTTAACAATTGCATTTTATCATAATTCAAATGGACTAATCATTCATGCCATAATTTACTTTGTTCATCAGCGTGTGCAAGATAGGAATAAAAAGGTTTCCTTTTAGTTGAGTTAAAACCAACAAATTTATATAGACCAGCAGTATGATCAACAGGACTAGAAGAAATTACTTTAAAATTTTAATGGATATCTTTAAGAACATATTTGTCAGGTCATGCTTCAAATTTAAACCTTTTTTGACAAGAACGATAAATAGAAAGTAAGTTAATGGGAATGTGTTCAACATGAAAAACATCTTTCAATTGACCATTAGTAACATTAACATTACCGGAACCAATTACGGAAAGTTGTTTACCATCACCTATAGAAACTTTCCGAGATATGTGTTTATGATTGTCATAGGAAGTAAATAAAGAAGCATCACCAGTCATATGTTTAGATGCACCAAAATCCATTATCAATTCCACATTAGAGGAAGAATTATTAGGAAAAACAACAGATGCACATAAAGCTACTTGAGAGTCATTAGAGGTTTTCTTTTTAGCTTTAGTCATTAAACGTTTTGCTTTAAAACAATTCTTTTTAGGATGGTTAGTTTTACCTCAATGTTTACAAGGATCATACACTTTCTTCTATTTACTATTTTCATTAGAAGCATGAGAGGCATGTCTAGAATTAGTATTAGAAGGATTAGAACCTTCAGCATTATTAAAACTTTTCTTTTGATTCTTATTAAGTGTAGTTAGAGCTTTATTAAGTGTGAGTTGTCCTAAAACAATTAACCTTTTTTTCTCATTGATCAATCATTTACAAAAATAATCAAAAACTTTTTTCTTAGTACTTTGAAATAATTTTAGAGCTCTATTCCTAGTTTGGATGAACATATCAAAACAAGATGGCATTTTACATTCAAGATTAATAAGAGCAATGTCAGTATTCTTGTAATTTTTACCACAACTATTTAATTTCTCATTTAAAGTTTTCAATTCAGCAAGATATAACTCAAATCTTTCAAAGTCAGCAAGTTCGAGGTCAAAGATCTTCTTTTCAAGATAATATGAAGAAAAATCATCAGATTTAGCAAATAAAGAGGAAAGAATTTGCCATACCTGAACCGGGTTGTCTTCTGCCTAAATACTTACCTGAAGACTATCTGCAACAGTTTGACCATTGAGCCCCCTTGCTTGATCACTTTTAGTTTTCCATATAGCCAAATCATTAGCAACAGTAGGTGTCTTGTGTTCACCATTAACTAGCCTCCAAAGATTTTTACTCTTGAGAACATCAATCATCTTTCTCTTTGAGAAAAGATAGTTAGAACCAACTAATTCAGGAACAGAAGCTACTTCGGAAGTCATAATGAGTGCAACTTTGCCAAGAAATAAGAAACCCTAATACTGAAAAATGAAAGAAAAACAGTGAACAACTTGACAATAGTTACACTTTACTGATCTGAATCTGCAAAAGCACAGTTAGAAACACAATAAAGAAAAGAGGAGAAACTTTCACTTACAACCATGTGAAAAAAATGTGCCCAGAAAAGCTCAGTATTATGTTTTGGTCGCGTAGGTGGATCCAGAATGGCTGTTCCAATTCCAAAAACAGGGAAGAAAAATCCGGTAAGAAATGACCAAGTTACGACCATTTTTTATAACTGCCATTTGTATTACTGAAAGGAAGCCCATACATGCCTAGTTTTCTATTCTGGTAATTTGGGTGTATCCATAATGGTTGTTCCAATTCCAAAAACATGTTATAATAAAAAAAACCGGTAAAAAATGACCAAGTTACGGCCCTTTTGTATAACTGTCATTTTTATTACCGAAAAGAAGCCCAGAAATACTCAGTTTTATGTTCTGATCACAATTGTGGATCCAAAATGGTGTTTCTAATTCCAAAAACAGGTTATAATAAAACTTTCGGTAAGAACTGACCAAGTTACGCCAAGTTGTCCTTTTCTTTTTATGTTCTTATATTTTATGATATGTTGTTGGTTGCTTAGATAGGTTAACTAGTTTAGCTTGACTCTACTATTCTAACATCCAGTACATAAGGTTGTTGTAATTGAGCCTAGACTCATCGTGTGGTGATTGTTTCTTGTTTGAAGATCATACAGAGATAAGTATTTATGGATGTGAACTCCCTTGTTACGAACTCCCTTCTTTCCTAACTTCCAGGATTTTCGCTCTTGAATATATTCGCAAAGGATTTAATTTTTATGAGGTTAAATTCAGGAAAAACAAAGGTATTATAACTTTTAGAATTTCTCAACAGTTTGGTCTCTTTATAGTCAAGTCTCGTATAGCCTCGACACTAGAAAAGAAAATTCTAAAGGACTTGAATTTACCTCTAGGTTTTAGATGGAATTGTGATCCTAAAAGGATTATTTCATAAAAGAGGAAGAATATAAAACTAGAGGAATATGTTCATGATCCCCTTGAACAACTTGACCATATAGAAAACTTAGAAAATTAGGAAGAGGTTCAAAGCATTCTTCTACCAGGTCAATAGAGCAAATATCAAGTTATTCCAACTCTGGTTAAGACATATGCAAGGGTGAAGAGAACACCTACATAAAGTAATTATGATACAGAGATGTTGGAAACTAAGAAAGGGGCACCTAAGACTAAGAAACCAAGGATTGAACCTTAGTTAGCCATAGAATTTTGTCATCGTGGAGGAACACCATCATCTTCTTCTAAGGAATTTGTTATTGTTGAAAAGTTCCCAACAACCAAGTGGCCACAAGGAACATAGGAATATTCTCAAGCTCTCCCATACTAATCTAGATTGGCAAGAGTGATCTCATCTATTAGATTTGAGAGCACACAACTGAAAACAGATATGCTCCCTAGGGAAGAATTCATGACAAAGGGAAAATCTGGGATGTTGTTTGTAGATGACCTTAGATAAGATACTTTTAAAATGGAATTATTAGATACCATTGTCTCTTAGAGAAGGTTGACTCTAGACCAGTAGAGGGCCACAAAGATGACATTCAAATTGGATGATTTCAACCCTCTAGATAAAGTGCAAGTACATAGGAAAATGAGATATATTTTGTCCAGAGATGTATTAAAATATGCCATGAGAGTGAATAAGATCCAGAGTATAGTCAAGAGACTAGAAAATAAAATCAAAATCATGAAAATTACAGAATTGGAAAACAATGTAATTGAGAGAGGGCTGGGTCCTCTTACCCCTGCTCCTGCACAAGGACTCCTAAAAGAAAAAATAAATAAATGAAGGCATTAATACAAAATCTAAAGATGCATGCTACATGACATGTGTGAATTCTAGAACCAATGGAAGAATAGGAGGAAACAAAACAAATTGATAAATTGGATGAAGAATACAAGACTAAAATACACATCTTGGAGAAGGAAATGAGTACCCTAAAAGAAAAAATTTATAAATTGTTAACCTCCAAAGGGACTGATCTTTTGGTGTCTTCTTTAGAAAACCCAACTAATTAACTGGCCAAAGTAATGTTTGACATGGAATTTAAGGATACAAGGATTAGTCAAATTAAAGAAGAGCTCAAAAAGCATTAGGAAGAAGTAGACTCCGTGGAGAAAATGGAACAAAAAATGGATGTTGTTGTCTTAGATTTACAAGACACTAGAGATAAGCTATAGAAAGAATTTGATCAGCTCAACACAAAGCATTCATAAAATTCCTGTATAGTAGCGGCAAATCATTTATCCTAGGATCAAATCTTAGTAGTCGTGGCTAGACCTCGGAATCAATTTATGGTTTCCCAAAAAGAATGGGAGTTGGCTTCCATCCCAGTTCGTGAAGCAAAAAATAACCTCTCTCATTTGGGGGATAAGACTAAAGTAGCTATGATGTCAATCGATATTTTGAATTCCATAAATGGTCTAGAATTAGAGACCTTGGACATTCATGATAGGACTGCCATCATCAGGGAGGAATCCAAATTGATTTCAAAGAAGAATCTTTCACAAATGGTTCATGAGAAAGGTCTTCAACTAAAAAAGGATGTTAACTCATTTAAGATTTTTTTTGAATATTTTATAGCCCACGGAATCCAATTCCCATGGGATGGAAATGATGACCTATACCCTCTACAACATTATGACGTATTAGCAGCTTATCGCATGAACGACGATCACTGCTTTGACGACGTTGCAGAGAGCATCAAAAGGAAAGCTCATATTGGAAAATATGTTGAATGATTTTGGTTTTTTTCTAATATACGAACTTCAAGGAACACATGGTGCATCATATTCAAAGTATCCGCAACAAATGCATCCAGTTCCACTCAAGTGCACACATGCATGAAAATTCAACATAAACCTAAGAAACTCTATAAAAGAAAGGAAATGAGATGAGTGAGGATAATCTTTTGGATCTCAATCTTTATATTTTTCCTCATACACAATGGTTGAGGATTGTTACAATGATTATTCGAGAGTTTGGTCCTTGGAAGTGGTTAAGGTTGGGAGGCCAGAAAGCGGAATGTTCCACTTCCAATCCCGTTGATATAGTTCTTCTTCTATACAACCCTGTTGTATCTTGGGGGACCCAAGGGAAGAAGAGTACCCATTGGAAGTAAGAAAGGTGGTCAATTGGTAGATACACAGATTGGAAATCTGATCGATGTTTATAGGAGAAACATGTGGCACAGGATGAGGGATACGACACCCCACACTAGTTGACAACACAAGATCTAGGTTAGTCTTATTTTTTGTAAATTTCTATTTGAAAAAGATTTCAATTGTTCTTTAGTGAAAAGGAATCTAAATATTTAATGAATGTTATGAATTGTATGCAAGAATGTAGATATTTTGAGCGGAATGAAATCTTTTCTTATTATGCATTTGATTGAGTTATTCTGTACAATTTGGGTCCCTACATATGGTATAAACCTTTCTTTAGTAAAATTCATCCTTTGTACCATGTTGCTAATTTTAGACAATCCTACAAAAAGTGCAGAATCTTAACAAAAAATTAGAAAAGACTACCCAAAATTTGCATAAAGAGTCAGTCTTTGTTCAGGAAAGGCTAAGGAGTCATGAATCTAGACAAGGCTTGTATTCCCTTGCATTGGCTATTAGTAAAAAAAATGTATGGTTATCATTTGTGCATCATGATGATAACCAATTAGGAGGAGAATCATAGATGCAATTTCTAGAGGAATATTTAGGTATTCAGAGTTAGTAATTAGTACTGAAAATTCAATTGAACCTACAGAGAATGACCAACTAAAACAAAAACTTATTGAATGCAAGGACAAGGTGGATTTCTTAGAAAAAGAAGTAGTTACTGTAAGAAACCAACAACAAAAGTCGATCTCTCAATATAAATTGGAAAATGTGAAATTGCAACAAGCTCAATTGGATATTTACAAGTTGAATAGTATGATGTCCCTTTCCTAAGTGACCATTCTAGGGGATTATTAGATGACACTTAGGTCTAAAATTGTTATAAAATTAAGGCATCCTTTAATTACAAAGGGGATATTTTAGTGGATGGTATTGGATGACCCATGGTATTTCCCATGGTATGGGACTCAAAAAGAAGATAAAAATGAATGAACTCATCCATTGAGGGCATCTTGATTTGATATAAGTTATTGTGACTATCTAGGGATTTATACAGAGTTTTCATTAGGGTTTGGAAAAACCCGTCCATTGTTGGTTTGGTTTTGGTGGTGCAACATATCCACCATAGCTAGACAAGGAGGATTCATTCAGGGTATTCACTTGAGCTTCATCTTTTGGTTTGGTATCACTTCTAGGTTCTTGTTGGGTGTGTTTTGGTAGATGCTTTCTCATCCATAGTTATTTTTATTATCTACCATCTATTATTCATCATAAAGGTGCCAAAAGTATTCCTCCCATTTTAATGTGTTCTTGCATGTTCTCAATGTGTTTGACGAAATGTTGATAATGCAAATTGATTGTGAAAGTTATAAATCAATGTCAAAGGGTGATTCCATGAAGATGGGTAACACTTTTTGGCCAAATTTGGCGATGAAAACCTGATTTTTTACTCATGTGCTAGATAGAAGCCCTCAAAACGCATATATGCCATGTGAATTTTGACTTGCAGTAAAAAAACAAATTGTAGAATATTATGTTGGCTTCATAGTGATATTTTTTTTAAAATATTCCGATGTCATTTAATGTGTGAATTTTTGCATTTAATGAACTGTGTGACCTTAAAAATTCGAAGAAGCTAATAAGTGGCTCGTGTCCACGTAGAGTAATTCAATCTTGCATTAATAATTTAAAAAAAATAAATATATGAGCATGATCTACATAAAATGCAGTGTGATGTGCATATTTTTTTGTTAATTTTTTTCGCATTATACAATTATTTATTATTTTTCGAAAGTGACCACATTCGATTTCAGCATCGTTTTAAACACATATTTGTCCACGTAAAGAAATTTTTTCTATTTTTTCAAAAATTGAAAAACCAAAGATACCCTTTTGAAGAGGACACGTCAATATGTGATGTGTGCATTTTTAAGAATTTTTTGGCTGTGTATTTTTAACTCTGCGGATTTTTCTTTGAGCTGCTTCGAAGTTGCAGTGTGGTTTTCTAAGTATAAGTTTTAGAAGTAATTAAAAAATAAATATCATATGAATGCCAAAATGCGTGTATGATACCTCAATGGATAGAAGATTCGTTGGTGAATCTATCGGTATCAACTCCGCTCAGTTATGTGCTAGGAATGGCAAGGTTTACACCTCTGCAAGGCACAGGAAATTTTCCATTTGTTTGAATGTGGGCTAAGTCTGTTTTTTTAAGCCCTCGACCGAGGTATCTAAATACCTCGGTCGAGGTATTTAAATACCTCGACCGAGGGTTTTTAAAGCCCACAATACCTCAGTTGAGGTATTTAAATACCTCGACCGAGGTATTTAGATACCTCGGTCGAGGGCTTGATAAAACCTTGGTCGAGGGCTTAACAAGCCCTCGACCGAGGTGCGTTTTTCTGTTTTTGCCGAAATGCGCTTGCCAAAAAGTGTTACCCAGGTCCGCGGATTCACCCCAAATTGCTAATTGTTTGTCGAATTCACATAATCAAATACACAATAATATGTGCCTATCCTACCAAGGACATTATAGTGGTATCAGAGATCGATATCTTGCCATCATGAGAGGGAACAATTATTACAACTAGGAAATCCATTTAGGATTTCCATTCGATCTTCAATGAACAAACCATTTTCAATTTTGGGGTAAGGTTATTTGTTGGGTCACTTGATAAAATCGAATTTCTTCTTGGGGGGGATTTAATGTTTGTACGTTATCATTGTGGAGTTCATTTCTTAGGGGTGAATTCAGTGCTTGGATTTCTTTCTTGTGAAGGGGTTGAATCTTGAATCCAATCTCATCATTGAATGAAGACAAATTCATTGTTACTTGGGGACATTACATTAGTATCAAAGATGGAGATATTTCTAGCTTGAGGGGGATTCATTCAGATTTACGTTGACCTTGATTTGGAAATTTATCTTCCATTCTTGTGTTACCAATAATTATTTGGGGGATTGTATTGAGGGATCGAATTGTTTCATTTGATCCATTTCTTGGGCCTTGGAGGAAGCCCAAGCTCACAATTGGTGAATGCTTGGTAGTCAGGAACATTATAGAGGAGATCTACAACCTTTTATGTTTAGTCATGGGAATACTTATGGGGGGATCAAGCGATCATCCTTGTTGATTTTGTGAAAATTATAGAGGCCAAGTTTCCTCCTCGCAAATCTGCGGGGCATCCAATGAAGTCGTGATATAAAGGGAAAACGTGGGCATTTTGGGGCTCAGTTCTACATGTTTTAGGTCGAGATGAATGTGGGAGAAGTTCATGCACATATCTTGTGGGTTGTAGGGTGTTGGTAAGATGCAAAGAATTATGGAGAGCTATGACACCCTGGAGTTCAAGGGGGTTTGAAAGGAACTCGGTCCCCTTCATGCAACAGATAAAGACTTAGAGAGGAGGAAACATAGATTTCTTGAGGCTAAGTCTATCTTTGTAGTAAGAAACATTCATGGGTTTGTAGTGTGTTGATTAGTGGATATCGTGTTCATTATTGGTAGCTCGGGTAAGAAGAGGTAGATCCCTATTCATTGGTGGTGGTGGCTTATCAAGGAGGACAATTCCATTGGAAGTGTCATGAGCCAGAGAGATATTACACTCCCTCTATTCTATGTTGGTGGCAGGTTAGCACGAAATATGTGACATTTTGGGATGTGATGAGAAAGGGGTTGAGTTATTTGTGAAGGAGGCACACTAGTCAAGGAGGGAGTTTTGTTGACAATCAATTCCAGATCTCTACTAACCAAGGAGGGAACAACTCTTGTGGAGGTTGAATCTTTGTGGTGTGCTAAGGGGAGAGTAAGGGTGCTTCACTCTTTTCTTGTAGGTATCTCCTTTTTGGAGATGCATAGTCTAAGAATTCTTAGAATTTTGGTCATTATAGTTGTAATCTTCCTATTATACAACTATATTTCCAATTGCATATTGAGTTCTGGGCCATGCTGAGGATGGTCAACACCAACTAAACACTTACTGGAGGCTTATAATATTCAACATAGTTGTTACTTGAGACGTGGGCATATTTCATTATCCAAACAGTAGTGGGGCACACCAAGAAGAGGACGGTCAGCTACAACAAATAAGCATATGAATTCTAGGTTTCCAATAGTCACTTCCAAGCATCAAGACATTAGCATAGTAACCCAAAGTTTGTGCATCTGCAACAAAGTAGACATTGTCACCATCATTACTAGGTTTTATTTTGTTAGTGTTATGATGTAGCAACTAATAAATACTATTGTACTTCCATATATTATCTTAATAAGTCCACTATTCTATTCCTTTCCATGGTGTTTGTGTGTTATGGTGAAATGATTAGCAGGATTGCATATTGTTTATGAAAGTTATAAATCAATGTAATACAAACTTTTGACAAAAATATTTAATCAACACACATTGCAACAACTCTTTCCTAGTATTTCATGAAACAACGACAGATAGAGGAAGAATAAGTATGGGAAACCCGACTAGCAGAGGTAACAAAACTCTCACAATGGCAATATTATTAACAACATTCCTTAAGGAGATATCAATAGGAAATCAAGATTATTTCACCACCTTCTTCAGGGAGTACCAAGTGTTAAGAGAATATATTTGGGCATCTTTATCCTTCGCAAATTTCGGTGACATCAAGTTGGGAGACTTACCTGAGGATTGGGAGGATGATTCCTTTAAAAGAACAAGGAAAGGGTTGAAGAGAGTTGAGCATGAAGGATATGAGACAAAACATACATCTAGTCATACTAGGGAATTATGCATAGAATAAGACAAAACAACAACATATGAGGATGATGACACTCATAAAATGGATGGGTATATTGATGATGCAACTTCCAAATCAACAACACATGAAGATGCAACAACTTGTCCTACTTATGGGGACTATGGGGATATGAAGTATCCAACTCCTTTCCGTGTGTATGATGTTGGTGATGACATGGATTACACATCTCATCATATTTATGATATGTATGATTATGCAAACATGATTATATCCATATATGATGAGTCATGAGTACAACAGGCACTTAAGCAAGATGAGAACCTAGCACAAGATGAGTTACCTTTTGAGGATATTTTATCTCCCCATAGGAATACAATGACGGGGAGGAAATGGTAAATGAGAGATTGTATGAGGATAATGATCCACATAATTCAGTTGGTCCTTTATGTGACATCCTACACTGTGTTGATGAGATGACATTGCATGACATGGAGAGCGAGTTATTGGTCACGTAGGAGAAATTGGTGCAAGTATTATAGAGAGCACATGGTGATCAAAAGTTTATTGAAGATATTATGTGGAAGATACAATTAGAGGATAGGAACAAGGGATTTGTAGGAGGGGTCACTAGCACCCAATTGTGCATTATTAAAGAAGCATTGGAACAAATGAAGTCAAATTACTTGCAGTTATTCATGGATAGAGACATTTATCTTAAATTCGTAGAAGACAAGGTAAGGAAGGTTCAGGAGCTTCATTATAATCTATGCTAGGCATATTCTTCATCTTGATTGCATTGAGACTCGACCATGTTGGATAGTAGTCACACATCAGGACATGAGTGGCACTCATGGTTTGAGGGAGGAGCCTCTTGTGACGTGTCCATATGAGGCATTGTTGAGGGGATGATAGGACTTATGCCATCATTAACATAATAAATTAATGTACTTTTTAATTCCCAATCCATGAGAAGTTGGAGCGGTTATAAACGTTCCAGCGGTTATAAACGTTCCAACAAACTCTACTTTGTAGAAATAATCATTTCAGGATGAATAATAAGCAGCAGAATGCATTGGACTCAAATTCTTTGTCTTGGTTATGTGTGTGCTTACTGTCTGCTTGCTTGAATATAACATTGGCGCAGTTGCCTCCCTCACTTGGTATGGGTGACATCAGCAACAAGTGAGGGTGGTTCGAATCTGGAAGAAAACGTGTGATCTGTGTATGAAGAACCTGCAAGAAAGATGAATGATTGATCGTGATGTTTTTGTGGAGGAAATAATTGGATCGATACTTGTGCATAAGATTTCTGTCTCGAGAAGTATATCGACCACAACAGTAATTTTATTTTCCATTCAATCTCTTCTTGGTATGAATAATGTTGCAAAGATAGAGGAATCCTGTCGTTAGAAACATAGTCTATCGACCGGTTTTGCTCATGGATTATCTATAGAGATAAGACCTAATTTTTTAATTCTATTATTTTAGAAAATTGTGATATTATTCCTATTGAATTGTGAGATAAAGTTTCATTCTGAATTAGTCCACGAATTGGAGTTTTTAGTTTGATTTGAGTGAAATGACGCCAATCGTGTGTAATAAAGAAGCTTGTAAATGTGTATCTGGTTATTTTCTCGTGCATGTGAGAAAAGTTGTTTGAATTCTAACTAGTGATTCCAGATGGATATTTTGTAGTCTATCTATCAGAGCCTCTATTAAATGAAGCTAGGACAGATCGATTGATGAATATTATCTGGGTGGAGCATTGATTTCACCCAATACACACCAATAATCTGATTTTATTATTCACATGTTGACTCCAAAAGTAACCATATTCGAACAAAAGCACATAGTACATCTGAAAGATATTGGTTTATTTGAAATCAACCTGCTACATTTGAACTCCACTGTCTCATCCTGCGTATAGATCAGTGATTGCATCATGGGAGCTCCATAATCACTCGACTAGTAATGTTCGTCGGCTCAATATGCAGTTGAACCATGGACCGGTAATGTTCATCGGCTCGATATGCAGTCGACTCGATATGTAGTCGAGCCCCATTATCTTCTAATATATTAATTTGTTCAAATTCTCGTGAAGATTCTGCATGTATTAGCAAAACAATGTTGATACAAATTCGACCAATCTAGTCCACCAACCATTGTGATCAAGTGGTTTCATAAGTTCATCCTCTATGACATCATCTCGACCATTATCTCCAGAAAATAACCTATCAAACGTAGGATATTAACTAATTCATGCACAACGTTAAGAAAAGTCCGTCGACCATTCACTCATGTCAATCTGACAAAGCTGCAAACAAATGTGAAGTCGCCAGTAACTAGTTGGAAACAGTTCGAGTACATGCGACTAGTGCAGTCGACTGATCACAACAAACCAGTGCGACCAGTGTTCAATGATCGGTGGTAAGAAAAGGAAGTCAGATTGATATAATTGTTATAAGTTTGCTCGATCTTTTAATATGGTCAACCTAACATAGTTGGTCGATGGGGTTAACCTTATGTGTTTTGTAATTTTGGTCGAAAGTCACATTATGTTATTGATTTGATTGATTAAAGTCAGTCAGTGTGGTTGGTATGGCTCAAATTTTAAATGATCAATATTTTCAAGTTTGTAAATGGTATATGGTCCTTGTAACATGTGTTTAAAATGGTTGGTCTCCTTTATATTTATGATTTGGCTTTTTTTTTAATGAAATAATGTTTTTTTAATTCGGTTTGATGGTTGGGATTATGAGTCACGAAACTTTTTAAGTGACTTTGTTGTAAATTTTTTAAGTCTAAGAGGGGGGTTAAACTTGAGTCTCTTTTGAGGCAGGAAATCCCCTCAACTTATGTAATTTAGTTGGTCTCTAGCTGACTTATCGATTCAGTCGGGTCTATAGAAGTCACGTTCCTACCATGATCAGGTCTATAGAAGTCAGGTCCCTACCACGATCAGCGACCGATCATACAATTTAAAACTTCCAAGAATCCTCATGAAGATATTCAAGTAGAATATATCTTACACCACAAAAACAACGATCTTAATGATAAAGATGATGACAAAAGAAAACTTGAATTGATTGAGCCCCGTGGTTCTAAAATGTAGAAGCACTTCTTGGATGCTTATTGCAGAAGTTGAAGGCAGAGACACGGTGCAGAGAGAAATCCAAAATACCTCCGTCTGAGCTGTTGAAGATGAGTCCAGCTAGTTGATTAAAGGGTGAGGCTTCACTGACTGTTACCCAATTGAAGTCCACTACTAAAGAATAACATATCATGGTTGTTTACTTCATAATTTTTCACCCACTACTAAAGAATAACATATCATGGTTGTTTACTTCATAATTTTTCACTTCAGGGATGAAGCAATGTTTTGTTGGTCGGGGAGATGTTGAGGGGGTTGATAGGCCTTATGTCATCATTAACATACTAAATTAATGTACTTGTTAGTTCCTAACCCATGAGAAGTTGGAGCGGGTATAACCGCTCCAAGCAACTCTACTTTGTACAAATAATCATTTCAAGATGAATAATAAGTACTTGAATGCATTTGAATTAAATACTTTGTTTTGGTTATGTGTGTGCTTACTATTTGCTTGCTTGAATATAACAAGCATTCAGAGTTGTAGGTACCTCAGAGATTTTACATTGAGGGTTTTGACCAAGTGCTTATTTTTCATTATTAGGATCACAATCTGCCTTTGTGGGATAGAGGCGTAGCCACAAAGGAGGTAGTTGAGACACAATTAAGAACATTTTGTGTGGACCAACTAGCATGGGAATATATGCATCCATGGATTGGGTGGAAAATTATATTGATAGATTTGGAGTCACACAAGGATACAAGTTCAACTTACATCAATAGAGTGTTGGATGTAGTAGCACATACAAGATGCCATATGACACTGGGGGTTACAGTTGCATGCATTAGTGTATAAGAGGGTACATGGACATACAATGGTGGATAATGGAGCTTAGGAGTGTTCCTCCAGGGAGACCCCTCACAGATTCATTGATCATACCATTGACTTGATGTTACCCAGGACTAAGGAGTTGACTAATTTTGTGCATCTTACGATTGCTTCTCTCATCAAAGGTAGTCAGATGGATTATTGTGTTAGCACCTGTAATATTAGCACTTTGGGTGGAGGATATTTCACATCTTATAGAATAGTGTGGGACCTTGGTGACTTTACCATTGACAAGAGAATTCGAGAGAGCTCTTACACGCATTGCAAATTGACGTCCAAGAGAAGAGGATGAAGATTAGGCATGATAGTCGAATAGCTATGATCAGATTGGTGCAGTGGCAACATGGTGGTATCATTTTGAGATTTTCTTAGAACTCGGGGATTTTAGTATTAAACAATTCAGTAGGTGGCATAGAGGTGAGAACCAGTGCTTTATTTCATGAGTTCAGGTCCATATTGGAGAAATTAGTTAAGGGGTTCAACAAGTTGTTAACGTATCAGTATGCTCTACCGTATTAGCAGTATTTGGGAGGATTCCTATGGTTGTACCTTGTCAGATCACATATCGAGTAGAGGATGATTCACCTCTTCTCGGTTGGTTTCAAAACTTGGTATCATTTTCAGTTTCAGTCTATTTCATTCGGAAGAGTGATAAGATGTGGAGGCATTGCTTGAGGACAAGCAATCTTGGGAAGGGAGGACTGTGATGTCTCTTTTCTAGGTGATCATTCCACGAGGTTATTGGATGACACTTAGGCCTAAAATTGTTATAATATTAAGGTTCCATTTAATTAAAAGGGGATATTTTAGTGGATGGTATTGGATGACCCATGGTATTTCCCATGGTATGGGACTCAAAAATAAGATAAAATAGAAGGAACTCATCCATTATGGTAATCTTGGTTTGGTATTGATTTCTTGTGACCGTTTGGGGGTTTTTCTAGAGTTTTTGTTAGGGTTTGGAAAAACCCTTCCATTGTTGGTTTGGTTTCAATGGTGCAACATATCCACCCTAGCTATACAAGGGGTAGGATCCATTCAGGGTCTTCACCTAAGCTTCATATTTTGGTTTGGCATCACTTCCACGTTCTTATTGGGTGTGTTTTGGTAGTTTCTATAACAAACATAGTTATTTGTATTTCCTACCATCTATTATTCATAATAAATGTTCCAACAGTATTCCTCCCATTTTGATGTGTACTTGAATTTTCTCAATGTGTTTGACGAAATGTTGATAATAGAAATTTCTTATGAAAGTTATAAATAAATGTAAAATTGATAACTATTTGTCAAATTCACACAATCAACTGCATAACAATTTGTGCATATCCTTTTGGGTACATTACAAATAATGACATACACTAGATTAAATAGGACAAACAATATTTATGTCATTTATCCCATGTGATGAGAACTTGTTTCCACATTTTTCTTATGTATTCTTTGTACTTAAAAGGACAAATGGTTTCCCTTAACCATTGGGAACTCAAGTTATATCATTATTCAAAACCATTTTTTGCAAGTGTATTCTATTTATGATAAAGAAGACAAAAATCTACTATGCTAGTTATACCACCATAACTTTATAACGAGTGGATTAAATTATTGGGATCCAAATATGCATGTAGGTTTTTCAAATTACATGCATTCTCCTCATTCATGAAAAATCAGATAACCAAGTGTCGGGCATCATCCTCTGTGATGTTTACAAAAGAGAATGAGGACTTGTGCGAATTTTGAGAACCTACACCTCCTCCTCTACATACAAACAAAGAGAATATTCTCCATAACTCTTTATTTATTTCTTATTTCGTTAATACTAAAAGCTCAACCATTTTTGTTTGTGAGAATTTGATAGCTACAAACAGATTGGGGGTTGTGTTAGATTTGAAAATATAGAAGGAATATTTAACACCAGGAAAAAAGTATAAAGAACCTTTCTCTTTCTCTTGATTTGGGATTTCCCTGAATCATGTACATGGGTATATTGACTATCTAAAGATACACAACATTTATTGGATTGGGATAAAATTTCAAATATTGATATTATGACATTCAATGCGATTGAAGGATGAAGTAGGATTAGGGCCACTATAGCTTCCAAATTGGTTTATTATGAAGTAGATGAAGGACACTCGTCATGTAATTGGAGCATGATTTATTATGAATCCTCACCCCTTGCATCCTCTTTATTATGGAACCAAGTGTTTGTTGTGGAATTTATGGAACTAGGTAGATTATTCAAAACATATTCATAGGGTCTTTCATGACTTGTAACACTTGTTAATTCTGTCGAAGCAGAATTTGATTTCAGGCATTTTTAGTTACTTTTGCGTGAAATTAGGGCTTTTCATAGAAGATGAATTCACATAATCAAATGCACAACAATATGTGCCTATCCTACCAAGGACATTACAGTGGTATCAGAGCTTGATATCTTTCCATCATGAGGGGAAACTGTAATTACAACTGAGAAATCCATTCAAGATTTCCGTTCGATGTTCAATTGACAAACCATTTTCAATTTTGGGGTATAGTGATTTGTTGGGTCACTTGATAGAATCGAATTTCTTCTTGGGGGGATTTAGTGTTTGTACGCTATCATTGTGGAGTTCATTTCTTAGGGGTGAATTCAATGCTTGGATTTCTTTCTTGTGAAGGGGTTGAATCTTGAATCCAATCTCATCATTTAAGGAAGACAAATTCATTGTTACTTGGGGACATTACTGTGGTATCAAAGCTGTAGATCTTTCCAACCCGAGGGGAATTCATTCAGATTTACATTGACCTTGATTTGGAAATTTATCTTCCATTCTTATGTTAACAATAATTATTTGGTGGATTGTATTGAGGAATCGAATTGCTTCATTTGATCCGTTTCTTTGGCCTTGGAGGAATCCCAAGCTTACTATTGGTGAATACGTGATAGTCAAGAACATTATAGAGGAGATCTACAACCTTTTATGTTGATTCGTGGGCATACTTATGGGGATATCAAGCGATCATACTTGTTGAGTTTGTGAAAAGTATAGAGGCCAAGTGTCAAAACCCCAAATTTACCGAAAAATTTAAAATTTTGAAAATACAGATAATATTCAATAATGCAGTCAGCTAACAGCTATGATTAGTTATATGTTATTTGATTTATAGATTGGTAAATTCATAATCTGAATTATCTACTCGATTATGTTTATCTTATAGAATAATTCTTTTTCAGTTTAATGATTTATTTTTCTTTGCGACAAAAAGGTGGAACTGTCTTGGAATTCTAGGGCTTACTTAGCTTTTGAGCTAACGCAGAAAGTTTACCTGATCTCACAGATTTACAGGTAAGAAAGATCCAGTGCTTCCTGTCAATATTCATAAAGAATGCAAATATATGTTCGATGCAAAATAATAGCTCAGTAAAATAATATATATATATATATATATATATATATATATGCTGTTTCAATTTCAAATACTTTAATGAGGTAAAAGGAGAATGCAAACCCTAGTCTTGTTATTTCCTCCATCGTTTTCGGGCCTCCGGCCGCTCTGCTACTAGGTTTTGACCTCCATGTAGATTTTGCGACTGGTTTGTTGGTAGTCTCCCGAGTTGCTTCTAGTCTCTTGCACCTCGAAAGCCTTCCTTGAAGGTTGATAGAATAGAACTGTAAATGAGCGTTCATTGCTTGCAACGGGATAGTTGCTTCCATTAGGGTTTTAACCTTCGCGGCTTGATCAGTTAAGGATTACCAGGCTGTAAAAGTCCCTTTTTCTTGACCTGGTAGTGAGAGTCGTGATTCCACATCTCATGATCTATTTGGTCTTAAGGTTTCTTAGCAGAGTGATGTTCACGGTTGGAAGGTAGTGACGGCTCAAGATTTTTATGTCTGCTTGGCTTGTCGCTCCAACTCTTGGCTATCAGTGGTTATTGCTGCGTTGGTAACCTCCCTCTTTCTTGTAATAGATGAAGGGTTTGTTTGTCTGTGTGTTGGTGGTGGCACTTCTATTTATGGGTGGTTACGTTACTTTGAAGCTTAGGTAAGAACTATTATCTGCATCTCTGTTTCCTTACATCTATGTTAATATAAGTATAAAATCTTAACGATATCATGGGTTGTTTTTACAGGTGACGGCCTTGTCCTTCTACGCAGTTGGTGTAAAGCTGGGTCAACAACTTACTCACGGGTAAGCCTTGGTTATCCCATGGCAGTTCTTCCTTGTACAATTTCGTATGGAACATTTGTTGGCTGGTCACCGTGGCCTGCAAAGACCCTCGTGGTTTTGGTTTATCTGGGTTAACTTGGTTTGTTGTTTTTGTTGATGACAAACCCTTGCTTTATGTGGGGCTTCTGGCTTAGGCCGTAACTTGTAAATTTTGATTTTGCTTCTGGTTTTGTGTATAGAATGTATAAAAGATGGAAGGCCTGTTAAGCCATTCTCTGTTAATGCTTAAAAGCAGAGAGGCATCAATAAAGAGCTTAATCTCACTTGTTTTGATACCTCTGTTGTAAATTTTGATACATTAGGGTTTTACCCTAACTCATCGATGTGAAGATGTATTTATTGTTTCAAATTATCTTTTTTTATTACAATATAATACTATAATTTATTCTGTTATTCCTTATATTGTATAATGGGTTATTAAGCAGGATAAATCGAGCATGTTTATGTTCTATTAAATTGTTTTCCTGCAAACTATTACATTTGAATTTACTCTGTAAATTATTTTAAATATTATCTATCTAAGATGACTATACGTTATTTTTAGGTTATTTTACCTTATTTTCCTCTATTCTAATGAGTTTTTAAATATTATTTTATATTTGTTAACTTTCACAAAAATAAGTAATTCAATGTTTTAGAATTGTACTTATGTAACTGTATAGTTACATCTTTGAAGTACAAAGTTTATGTTTACTTGATATGTTATCATAATGTTATAAGAATGTTATTTTACTTACAAGTAAATATTGTTCCTATAATTATATACATTATCTCTATACTTAGTCTATTTATAAAGTGTATAGATGAGAAAATATTTTATTGTTATACTCTTATGTTTTCTATGCTAAATAATTTATAAAACATTCCTTCTGTATCTATACTACCCTATTTAAATTATAGCATTAGAATTTATAAAATAAGGGTAATAACAAATTAACTGTGTTCCTTTCTCTAAATAAATAGTAGTATTTGTTTAAATTCCTTAAGAGACAGGTTAGTAACTGTAGAACTTGCATAAGTTCAACTAGATACGATGAATGAATTATTTACATTAACAGTCATAAATGAAATCACCTACCTAACAATCTTAAACCAACTAGTTTTATCTTTGTAATTAAATCAAGGTTTTCCATCCTTACTCACAGTTTGGTTGCTACCATTACAATAGTTATTTATCCTAAATAGGAGAAGAAATGAACTACAGAGCTGAAAAGGCAATTTTATTTAACCTAATACTACACATTTTAACTATTATCTTCTTTTCCTTTTGTTTCAAAATAGATATAAGGATTACATAAGTAAATACTGTATAGAAGTCTGTTTCATCTATCAAAACGTAATACTGTTAGTATAATGATATAACTTCATTTCCTTTTCTAATATTCTCACTTACACAGTCTAGGTCTAACACTACTCTATGTACAGAATAATAGTTCTTTTGATAAAGAATATCTAATAGAAGAAAACATTCTAATATTCAAGCTAACATCTTATTTTAAATTTACATCATACTTCATACATTTAAATACACCACCTATGCTAGAGTACGAACTGGATTACTCCAGATGGGGGAAAACACATGTAGGATTTATTTTTCATCAAGAATAGATTCATTACTAAACAAGCTAAAATATTCTACCCTCTACATTTACATCATAACCTGAACATGCATCATTTACTCACACACAGATATAACTTTAACACGAAAATTAGAAGATAGCAGAACCTTTTCTTAAAGCTGTTCGACAACAGTAATGGGAGGTCATTCCTCCCTACCAACTCATGGAGAGCGCTCAAACAACGACTCCTTAGGACCCCCGAGCCTGCTCTGGTCTCCTTGGCTGGAACTAGGTGGAGCAATAACCAAAGTACTAGTCCTTAGACTCAATGCCAATCCTGAACCCGTCAGTCAGATCTCTTAGCTAAAAAGCTATATTAGATCAAGTTCCTGCAGTTTATCCCTCAAAACACCTTCCTTACAGTTTCTCTTTTCCCAATGAATTCCTTGAAGTGCATTCCCCTTGAATGATTCTTCTCCTGGAAAATATATGAGCAGCCTCAGCTCTCTACATTGGGAATTTTTATAAGATTTCCTAGGTCTTTTTGAGTTAGTTGTCATTAATTGAGCCACCTGCTCTGATCCCACTTTCTTGGGGAATCATGACCCCAAATGTAGGGAAGTTGCCACCTGCAACATAGGAAGTGTTTGAGGATGCTGCCACTTGTCTTTTTGCTCTCTACCTAGTTCCTTCCACCAGCTTGACCAATAACACTCTTTTTAACAGCTCTCCCAAGCTGTTGTCTCCATTTTTATTTATTTAAAAATAAAATATTCAAAATTACATTCCACATATTTTGACTCTGCTAAGTCATCAGTTCCAGCATAGCATTAAATTTAACATAATGTCTTGGGAATCAATTCAAAACAAATAACATTATTTACAAAATTGGGGCATGTGACATACACACCCCCTTAAAATATAACATCGTCCTCGATGTTATTTATTCTTCATCCTCCGAAATCCCCTGGAACAGAATTGGATATGCTTTTCACATCTTACTTGCCAATTCTCAGGTGGCTTCTTCAGGACTAAGGTGCTTCCATTGCACCTTCACTTGTCCAATGGTGCAGTTCCGAAGTGTAATTTCATTCCTCCCAAGGATATAGTCCGGTTCCACCAAAAATTCTCCTTCTAGTTCCACCTGTACAACATTCCAATTAACCACATGAGTAGCATTATGAACATATTTCTTTAAAACATAAATGTGAAAAACATTATGTACTCTTAAGTTAGGTGGTAATGCTAGTTGATAAGCTACTTGACCAATCCTAGACAAAATTTCAAATGGACCACAGTAACGAGGTGCCAACTTTGCGCAACTCCCTAGTCTTAGAGAGCTCTTCTTGGGCCTTACCTTGATGAACACATGTTCACCAACCTGGAACTCCTTTGGAGTTCTTTTCAAGTCTGCTTGACTTTTCTACCGATCCTGTGCCACTTTCAGATTTTCATGCACTTGCTTCACAATTTCCTCCATTTTTTTCAACAATTCTGGACCTAACACCAATCTATCTACTAGATTATTCCAAAAGATAGGAGTGTTACATTTTCATCCATATAAAATTTCAAATGGACTAAATCTAGCTGATGTCTAATAATTATTATTATACACGAAATCTACGAGATGTAAATAGTCCTCCCACTTACCTGGCTGATCTTTCACATACATTCTCAATAAATCTTCCAGTACCTGGTTTACTCTTTCAGTTTGTCCATCTGTTTAAGGATGGAAGGAAGTACTGAAATTCAATGTTGTATTTAGTCCTTTAAACAAGGACTTCCAAAATTTTCCTATAAACTTAGGATCTCTGTCTGAGATTATAACTTTTGGTACTCCATGTAATTGAAAAATATGCTTTAGAAAAATATCATCTATATTGGAAGCCTTATAAGTAGTTTTAACAGGTATAAAATGAGCTGCCTTGCTTAACTTATCAACCACCACCATAATATGGTCATTCTGATTTTTATTTCTAGGCAGTCCAGTAATAAAATCTAGACTAATCACTTCCCACTTCCAGCTAGGAATAGGTAAAGGCTGTAGCAAAACAGTTGGGTGTTGGTGTTTGGTTTTTACCTGTTGACATTCTAAACACCTTGCAATATATTCAGCTACTTCAGTTTTCATATTTGGCCAAAAATACTCTTTTCTTAGCATGGCTATAGTCTTTTGATAACCTGGGTGACCTGAATACGGTGTTCTATGGATTTCATCCAAAATTAACAGATTAACCTTAGGTACATTAGGTACATACAGTTTATCTTTATATAGTAAAAATTCATTTTCATTTAAACTATAACCTTTTATTAATCTTTCTGTAGGTTCTTCCTTAGCTGTCGTTTGCAATTTCTGATAAATTTCATCTTGTTTTACCCCTTCTTTAAGTTGTTCATTTAAGTCTGAAACGTAAGTGTTGATTGCTGTTTTAAAGTTCAGATTTTCATTTCTACTTAGTGCATCAGCCACCTTATTTTCCTTACCCTTTATATGTTGGATTTCAAAATCATACTCGCTTAAGAAAGCTAACCACCTAGCTTGTCTAGCATTTAAATTAGGTTGATCTAGAAGATATTTCAATCCTTTATTATCAGTCATTAAAATAAATTTTCTTCCAATTAGGTGATGTCACCACATTTTTAAGGTGTGTATTACAGCTGCTAGTTCCAGATCATATGTTGCATAATTCTTTTCATGAATTTTTAACTTTCTAGACTCATAGGAAATAACATGCCCTTCTTGAGTCAGAACACTGCCTAAGCCATCATTATAAGCATCAGTACACACTTTGAATTCTTTATTAGGATATGTTATTCTTAGAATAGGTGCGCTAGTCAATAAAGTTTTTAACTTCTTAAAACTTTCTTCACATTTCGGGTTCCAGTCAAACTTCTTTCCTTTCTTTTCCAAGGAAGTTATCTGATTTTCTATCCTTGAAAAGCCTTCAATGAACCTCCAGTAATAACCGATAATTCCCATAAACAACCTAACATTCGTCACATCTTTAGGAACCGGCCAATCTTCGATTGCCCGTATCTTTTCAGGATCTACAGAAATTCCTTCCTTGGTCACTACGTGACCTAAATACTGAATTTTATCCTTAAAGAAGTCACACTTACTAAACTTTGCGAAGAGTTGATGTTCTTGCAACTCTTGCAAAACAATTTTTAGGTGTTCTTTATGTTCTTCTTCCGTTTTTGAGTAGATTAGGATTTCGTCGATAAACACGACCACAAAATTATCTAAATACTTATGCATTATATTATTCATTAAACACATAAAGACAGCTGGGGCATTAGTAAGTCTGAATGGCATTATGGAAAATTCGTAGTGTCCATATCTTGTTCTAAAGGTTGTCTTGAAGATATCTTCATCTTTAATCCTCACTTGATGATATCCTGACCTCAAATCTATCTTCGAAAACACTGTGGCTCCATGTAGTTGATCAAATAGATCATCTATGCGGGGCAACGGATATCCATTTTTGATAGTCATCTTGTTTAGTTGACGGTAGTCTATCCATAATCGCATAGTTCCGTCTTTCTTTTTAACAAAAATGACCGGTGCCCCCCAAGGAGACACACTAGGTCGAATGTATTTTTTATCAATTAACTCTTTTAATTGTGATTTTAACTCATTAAGTTCCAATATGTTCATTCGATAAGGGGCCTTTGAGCTAGGTACCGCACCCGGTATCAGTTCAATGGTGAAATCCAATTCCCTTTTTGGAGGTAATCCTAGAATTTCTTCTGGGAATACATCAATATATTCTTTTAAAATAGGGATATTTTCTATTTTTAACTTATCTGTTTTCATTTTACCTTCCTCATCTGTAATGGCTACTGCATAATCTTTACATCATTTTCTAACAGCTCTTTTAAGTTGTAAAGTAGAAATCTACCTTACCATAGTTTTTCTAGGAATACCCTTAACATTTACTGGTTGTTCATCACTATTTAAGCATGTCAAAGTTTTATCGTAACAGTTTAAAATTACTTTATACTGTTCTAACCAGTCCATACCAATCAGCAAATCATATGAGCCAAGTGGAAAAACATTAAGTTTAACTACAGTTTCAAATTCATCCATAAGTAAAGCACATTCTTTCACAAAACAAGTTATTTTTCTTTTATCCCCAGTGGCTAATTGAACTAACCATGAATTCTCAAACTTATCGACAGACAACTTACATTTTTCCACTATCTGAGGTGCAATATAACTGAGACCTAGCTCCTGGATCAATTAAAATGGTTACAGGGGTCTGATTAATCATACCTTCTACTTCCACCATGGAAGTCTGATATTCAACTTGGCGGTTCTCCAAAGCCACGTTAATTCTGGGCATGCTCCTTGCTAGTTCCCCAACGGTCATCTCCTCCTGTACAGTATGAATATTGCTAACAGTCTTCTTCTGGTTTGGACAAACTGAGGCATAGTGCGGGCAATTACATTCTCAGCACTTAACAGGGTCTTTACGTTCAAAACTCTTGGTAAAATTTCCATGATTATTTACAGTTTCTTTGCCCTTAAAATTATTCGAATTGTTGGAAGTACTATTCCTATTTCCCTGGAAATTCTTGTTGTTAGAATAATTTTTGGTCTTATTATTCTTGAAATTTCTATGAGGTACAAATTCCTTCTTCTTAAATTCAGGCTAATTGTTATTTTTCTTAGCCTTCCAATTGGATAAGCCTTCTTTCTTCTGATTTTTCTCGAAACAAAAGTTATCCTTCCTCATAGCTTCCTCCAAAGTATTTGGGTTATCATATTCAATTCTATCTTTAATATGATACGGTAGACAGCTAAGAAATCGTTGTACTTTTGGTTTCTCATCTACTAGGTAGGGTACATACCTAAGTAAACTTAAAAATTTGCTGTTAAGATCCTTCATTATCATTGAACCTAACTACAATTCATAAAACTCTTTAGCTCTTTCCTCGTAATACTGCTCAGACATGAATTTATTTTTGAAATACCTTTTAAAGTGCTCCAATTAACTTCTTTCTCTCTTATACCCTTGACTGTCTTCAATTCCTGCCACCATATGTCAGCCTTTCTTGAGAGGTTATATATAGCCATCCTAGCCTTTAACTGGTTAGAGTAATTATATATTTGCAAGTACTTCTTCATCCCGGACAACCAGGACTCTGCTTCCTCCCCCTTCTCAGTCTCTCCATTAAAAGTTGGTGGTTTTATCTTTTTGAATTCCCCTGAAATTTCCTCATATGATTTGTATTTATTCTTTTTGTCATACAAATCATCTTCACCACTGTCACTAGTAGTATGGTAACTTTGTCATTCACCAAACCCTTCACACGACTAACTACTTTCAGTTTTTTCAAGCTTCATCTTTTTGGATTTTCTTTGATATCTGACATCTTCAGATTCTGACCTTCTACCCCTTCCTTCAGTTTGAAATTTTTCCATTAAAATTTGATTCAGTTTTTTCTGAGCCTTCAAAATCCTCTCATTCTCCCTCTTTATAGACTCCATTTCAGTTTTTAAATCTTTTACAGTCTGTAACAACTCTGAGGAGTTTATAGTCACATATTCTAATATAGGTTCTCTGGGCAAATTTCTTGTTTCTGTATCTGGAGATTCCTCCTGTGCATACTCCCCCAGCCTTTCCATACCTGCCTGTTAAACTTCAGAAAAAGGCAATTCTCTGTTCTTAACATAAAAATATATATATATATGTTAGCATATTATTTTAATTTACTGTTCTATGAAAGCTAGTCGGGCTGCATCAAGGCCTAGTGTTTGAACCTTGTGCTCTGATACCACATGTCAAAACCCCAAATTTACTGAAAAATTTAAAATTTTGAAAATACAAATAATATTCAATAATGCAGTCAGCTAATAGCTATGATTAGTTATATGTTATTTGATTTACAGATTGGTAAATTCATAATCTGAATTATCTACTCGATTATGTTTATCTTATAGAATAATTCTTTTTTCAGTTTAATGATTTATTTTTCTTTGCGACAAAAAGGTGGAACTGTCTTGGAATTCTAGTGCTTACTTAGCTTTTGAGATAACGTAGAAAGTTTACCTGATCTCACAGATTTACAGGTAAGAAAGATCCAGTGCTGCTTGTCAATATTCATAAAGCATGCAGATATATGTTCGATGCAAAATAATAGCTCAGTAAAAGAATATATATATATATATATATATATATATATATGTTGTTTCAATTTCAAATGCTTTTATGAGGTAAAACATTTATTTTGTTATTCTTTTTAAAGATGCCATAGAAAAGAGATTCTGTCCTAACAGTATTGATGACAGTTGCTCTCTCTCTCTAGTTTGTAATTTATAATTTTTATTGCGAACTAACTTCTTAGATATTTATCAATGTTTACGAAAGTCACTATGTATAAATTCCTTTAATCTTCCTTACACCCAGGTTAAAGATGGCGGGGTTTTACATTTAAGGGTCTACCTAAACTGTGTCCATAAACAATTTACGTCACGACAAAATTAATGTGATGAGAAAACTAATGCACAATAGTTAATGAGTTTTTATACTATTATTCTAACTTATAAAACTTTGAGGCTTAAAAAGGATTATATCATCATTAACATACTGCTATCGAATGGAATAAGTTAGTATTGATGAACTAAGTTCCTTTACATATAACTTACTTGGAAGATATTGTCCAGTTATTGTTATTAAGATCATCAAAAATCCAATGACAAGCCCAAAATATACCTAAGGCTTAACACTTTCATTTGTAAACCTAATAGTTTATAAAAGATACTCAAAGGCAAAACGAGAAATAAGCTAGCAAGAAGGGTATCTTAACATATATAAGTTTTATCAATTTCTTTCCTAAAATAAATAAGCATTAGAGGAAATTTGGGGTCTAAAATGGGCCTTATAAGAAAACGTGCCAAAATAAGTTTTTTTGAGTTGGAATTCAAGAACCAATAGAATTTCAATAAAATAAGTCAACCATAATGGTTGAATTGACATATTTGTCATTAAAAAAAACTACTTTTTTTGTTCGTATTTTCGACATATCTCATTGTGTTTTTACTCAAATTTTGATCGGGAGAGCTCGTTGGATGCAGAATCAAATTCCGCATCCAACGAGCTCTCCTGATCGAGATTTGAGTAAAAACACAAGGAGATATGTCGAAAATACGAACACAAAAATTAGTTTTTTTCTTTCTTTCTCCAAAATTAATCAATATTATTTTATTATTTTAACTATTATTTTATTATTTTCCTTAGGAGGCCCATTTTAGACCCCAAAATTCCTCTAATGTGGCATAACTCTTGATAGAGTTATAACCATTTATTGAATGAATACTTTGCTTGAATAAGGTGATATGTTGTAGGATTGTCCAAGCCCTTGATAAGATATATGACCTAACATTGATACTAAAGTTCTCTTTTAACGTCTCAGCGTGCATGCTTGGTTGACTTTGGGAGTATAGAACCTTGTGGAACTTTCGAACCACCATATGATTGAAATAAAAATCATTTCATTTGATTGCACGCGGGAACTATATAAATTACCCACTGCATGGAAAATTATTTGATTGTGTACATGGAATAATTATGTCCAAGCATTGTGAAGATAAAAGGAGAATGTGAACCCTAGTCTTGTTATTTCCTCCATTGTTTTCAGGCCTCCGGCCGCTCTGCTACTGGGTTTTGACCTCCATGTAGATTCTGCGACTGGTTTGCTGGTAGTATCCCGACTTGCTTCTAGTCTCTTGCACCTCGAAATCCTTCCTTGAAGGTTGATAGAATAGAGCTTTAAATGAGCGTTCACTGCTTGCAACGGGATAGTTGCTTCCATTAGGGTTTTAACCTTCGCAACTCACTGAGTTAAGGATTACCAGGCTGTAAAAGTCCCTTTTTCTTGACCCGGTAGTGAGAGCTTTGACTCCACATCTCGTGATCTGTTTGGTCTTAAGGTTTCTTAGCAGATTGATGTTCACGGTTGGAAGGTAGTGACGACTCAAGATTTTTATGTCTGCTTGGCTTGTCGCTCCAACTCTTGGCTGTCATTGGTTATTGCTGCGTTGGTAACATCCCTCTTTCTTGTAATAGATGAAGGGTTTGTTTGTCTATGTGTTGGTGGCGGCACTTCTATTTGTGGGTGGTTATGTTACTTTGAAGCTTAGGTAAGAACTATTATCTGCATCTCTGTTTCCTTACATCTCTGTTAATATAAGTATAAACTCTTAACGATATCGTGGGTTGTTTTTATAGGTGACGGCCTTGTCCTTCTATGCAGTTGGTGCAAAGATGGGTCAACAACTTGCTCACGAGTAAGCCTTGGTTATCCCATCGTAGTTCGTCCTTGTACAGTTCCGTATGGAACATTTGTTGGTTGGTCACGATGGCCTGCAAAGACCCTCGTGGTTTTGGTTTATCTGGGTTAATTTGGTTCGTTGTTTTTGTTGATGACAAACCCTTGCTTTATGCAGGGCTTCCGGCTTAGGCCGTAACTTGTAAATTTTGTTTTGCTTCAAGTTTTGTGTATATAATGTATAAAAGATGGAAGGCCCGTTAAACCATTCTCTGTTAACCCTTAAAAGCAGAGAGGCATCAATAAAGAGCTTAATCTCACTTGTTTTGCTACTTCTGTTGTAAATTTTGATACATTAGGGTTTTACCCTAACTGAGCGATATGAAGATGTATTTACTGTTTTAAATTATCTCTTTTTATTACAATATAATACTATAATTTATTCTGGTATTCCTTATATTGTATAATGGGTTATTAAGCTCGATAAATCGAGCATGTTTATGTTCTTTTAATTTGTTTTCGTGCAAGCTATTACATTTGAATTTACTCTGTAAACTATTTTAAATATTATCTGTCTAAGATGACTGTACGTTATTTTTAGGTTATTTTACCTTATTTTTCTAATGAGTTTTTAAATATTATTTTATATTTGTTAACTTTCAGAAAAATAACTAATTCAATGTTTTAGAATTGTACTTATGTAACTATATAGTTACATCTTTGAAGTACAAAGTTTATGTTTACTTGATATGTTATTATAATGTTATAAGAATGTTATTTTACTTACAAGTAAATATTGTTCCTATAATTATATACATTATCTTTATACTTAGTCTATTTATAAAGTGTATAGATGAGAAAATATTTTATTGTTATACTCTTATGTTTTCTATGCTAAATAATTTATAAAAAATTCCTTCTGTATCTATATTACCCTATTTAAATTATAACATTAGAATTTATAAAATAAGGGTAATAAAAAATTAGCTGTGTTCCTTTCTCTAAATAAATAGTAGTATTTGTTTAAATTCCTTAAGAGATAGGTTAGTAACTGTAGAACTTGCGTAATTTCAACTAGATAGGATGAATGAATTATTTACATTAAAAGTCATAAATGAAATCGCCTACCTAACAATCTTAAACCAACTAGTTTTATCTTTGTAATTAAATCAAGGTTTTCCATCCTTACTCACAGTTTGGTTGCTACCATTACAATAGTTATTTATCCTAAATAGGAGAAGAAATGAACTACAGAGCTGAAAAGGCAATTTTATTTAACCTAATAATACACATTTTAACTATTATCTTCTTTTCCTTTTGTTGCAAAATAGATATAAGGATTACAGAAGTAAATATTGTATAGAAGTATGTTTCGTCTATCAAAACGTACTACTGTTAGTATAATGATATAACTTCATTTCCTTTTCTAATATTCTCACTTACACAGTCTAGGTCTAACACTACTCTATGTACAGAATAATAGTTCTTTTGATAAAGAATATATAATAGAAGAAAACATTCTAATATTCAAGCTAACATCTTATTTTAAATTTACATCATACTTCATTCATTTAAATATACCACCTGTGCTAGAGTACGATCTAGATTACTCCAGATGGGGAAAAACACAGGTAGGATTTATTTTTCATCAAGAATAGATTCATTACTAAACAAGCTAACATATTCTACCCTCTAAGTTTACATCATAACCTGAACATGCACCATTTACTTACATACAGATATAACTTTAACACAGGAATTAGAAGATAGTAGAACGTGTTCTTAAAGCTGGTCGACAACAGCAATGGGAGGCCGTTCCTCCCTACCAACTCCTGGAGAGCACTCAAACAATGACTCCTTAGGATCCCCGAGCCTGCTCTGGTCTCCTTGGCTGGAACTAGGTGGAGCAATAACCAAAGTACTAGTCCTTAGACTCAATACCATTCCTGAACCCGTCAGTGAGATCTCTCAGCTAAAAAGCTATATTAGATCAAGTTCCTGCAGTTTATCCCTCAAAACACCTTCCTTACAATTTCCCTTTTCCCAATGAATTCCTTGAAGTGCATTCCCCCTGAATGATTCTTCTCTTGGAAAATATATGAGCAACCTCAGCTCTCTACATTGGTCATTTTTATAAGATTGCCTAGGTCTTTTGGGTTAGTTGTCATTAATTGAGCCACCTGCTCTGATCCCACTTTCTTGGGGAATCATGACCCAAAATGTAGGGAAGTTGCCACCTGCAACATAGGAAGTGTTTGAGGATGCTTCCACTTGTATTTTTTCTCTCTACCTAGTTCCTTCCACCAGCTTGACCAGTAACACTCTTTTTAACAGCTCTCCCAAGCTGCTGTCTCCATTTTTATTTATTTAAAAATAAAATATTCAGAATTACATTCCACATCTTTTGACTCTGCTGAGTCATCAGTTCGAGCATAGCGTTAAATTTAACATAATGTCTTGGGAATCAATTCAAAAAAAATAACATTATTTACAAAATTGGGGCATGTGACACCAAGTTGCCTCCTCGCAAATCTGTGGGAATCCAATGAAGTCGTGACATATAGGGAAAACGTGGGAGTTGTGGGGCCGAGTTCTACATGTTTTAGGTTGAGACGAATGTGGGAGAAGGTCATGCACATATGTTGTGGATCGCAGGTTATTGGTAAGATGCAAATACTTGTGGAGATCTGTGACACCCTGGAGTTCGAGGGGGTCTGAAAGGAACTGAGTCCCCTTCATGCAACAAATAAAGACGTAGAGAGGAGGACACATATATTTCTTGAGGCTGAGTATATCTCTGTAGTAAGAAACATTCATGGGTTTGTAGTGTGCTGATTAGTGGGTATCGTGTTCATTATTGGTAGCTCGGGTAAGAAGAGGTAGATCCCTATTCATTGGTGGTGGTGGCTTAGCAAGGAGGCCACTTCCATTAGAAGGGTCGTGAGCTATAGAGATATTGTACTCCCTCTGTTGACAATCAATTCCAGATCTCTACTAACTAAGGAGGGCTCAACTCTTGTGGAGGTTGAATCTTTGTGGTGTGCTAAGGGGAGAGTAAGGGTTCACTCTTTTCTTGTAGATATCTCCTTTGTGGAGACTCGCATAGTCTAAGAATTATTAGAATTATGGTCATTGTAGTTGTAATCTTCCCATTCTATGACTATATTTCCAATTGCATATTGAGTTCTGGTCCATGCTGAGGATGGTCAACACTAACTAAACACTTACTCGAGGCTTATAATCTTCAACATAGTTGTTACTTGAGACCTGGGAATATTTCATTTTCCAAAGAGTAGCGGGGCACACCAAGAAGAGGATGGTAAGCTACAACAAATAAGCATATGAATTCTAGGTTTCCAATAGTCATTTCGAGGCATCAATACATTGGCATAGTCACCCAAAGTCTGTGCATTTAAAATAAAGTAGACATTGTCACCATCATTTCTAGGTTTTATTTTGTTAGTGTTATGATGTAGCAACTGATAAATGCTATTGTACTTCCATATATTATCTTAATAAGTCCACTATTCTTTGCCTTTCCATGGTTTTTGTGTGTTATGGTGAAATGATTAGCAGGATTTCTATTGTTTATGAAAGTTATAAATCAATGTAATACAAACTTTTTGAAATTTTTTTTTATCAACACACATTGCAACAACTCTTTCCTAGTATTGCATGAGACAACGACAGATAGAGGAATAATAAGTATGGGAAACCCGACTAGTGGAGGTAACAAAACTCTGAAAATGGCAATATTATTACCAACATTCCTTAAGGAGAGATCAATAGGAACTCAAGATGATTTCACCACCTTTTTTAGGGAGTACCAAGTGTTAAGAGAAGATATTTGGGAATCTATATCCTTCGCAAATTTTGGTGACATCAAGTTGGGAGACTTACCCAAGGATTGGGAGAAGGATTACTTTAAAATAACAGGGAAAGGGTTGAAGAGAGTTGAGCATGAAGGACAGGAGACAAAACATACATCTAGTCATACTGAGGAATTATTCATAGAATAAGACCAAACAACAACATATGATGATGATGACACTAGTAAAATGGATGGGTATATTGAGGAATTATTCATAGAATAAGACCAAACAACAACATATGATGATGATGACACTAGTAAAATGGATGGATATATTGATGATGCAACGTCCAAATCAGCCACACATGAAGATGCAACAACTTGTCCTACTTATGAGGACTATGGAGATATGAAGTATCCAACTCCTTTCCCTATGTATGATGTTGATGATGACATAGATTCCACATCTCATCATATTTATGATATGTATGATTATGAAAACATGATTATATCCATATATGATGAGTTAGGAGTGCATCATGCACTTAGGCAAGATGAGAACCTAGCAAAAGACGAGTTACCTTTTGAGGATATTTTATCTCCCCATAGGAATACAATGAAGGGGATGAAATGATAAATGAGAGATTGTATGAGGATGATGATCCACATAAGTCAGTTGGTCCTTTATGTGACATCCTACACTGTGTTGATGAGATGACATTGCCTGACATGGAGAGCGAGTTATTGGTCACGGAGGAGAAATTGGTGCAAGTATTGTCGAGAGCGGATGGTGATCAAAAGTTTATTGAAGATATTATGTGGAAGATCCAATTATAGGATATGAACAATGGAGTTGGAGGAGGGGTCACTAGAACCCAATTTTGCATCATTAAAGAAGCATTGGAACATATGAAGTCAAATTACTTGCAGTTATTCATGGATAGAGACATTTATCTTAAATTCGTAGAAGACAAGGTAAGGGAGGTTCACGAGGTTCATTATAATATATGCTTGGCATATTCTTCATCTTGATAGCATGAGACTCTACCATCTTCACCATCTTCCATAGTAGTATGGCATAAGGACATGAGTGGCACTCCACCATCTTCACCATCTTCCATAGTAGTATGGCATAAGGACATGAGTGGCACTCACGGTTTGAGGGAGGAGCCTCTTGTGACGTTTCCACACGAGAAGAATTGTTGAGAGAGATGATAGGACTTCACATGAGAAGAATTGTTGAGGGAGATGATAGGACTTATGCCATGATTAACATACTAAATTAAAGTACTTGTTAATTCCAATCAACTCTACTGTGTACAAATAATTATTTCAAGATGAATAATAAGCAGTAGAATGCATTCTACTCAAATACTTTGTCTTGGTTATGTGTGTGCTTACTATCTACTTGTCATTTCAAGATGAATAATAAGCAGTAGAATGCATTAGACTCAAATACTTTGTCTTGGTTATGTGTGTTTTTACTATCTACTTGCTTGAATATAACATTGTGCCTCCCCACTTGGTTTGGGTGACGCGCAGTTGCCTCCCTCACTTGGTTTGGGTGACAGCAGTAGCAAGTGAGGGTGGATAAAATCTGGAAGAAAAAGTGTGATCTGTGTATGAAGAACCTGCAAGAAAGATGAATGATCAAGATCGTGATTTTTTTTGTGGAGGAAATAATAGGACTGATACTTGTGCATAATATTTCTGTCTCGACTACTGGAGTAGCAATCGCAACATAGAAGTATATCGACCACAACAGTATTTTTTTTTTCCATTCAATCTCCTCTTGGTATGAATAGTGTGGTAAAGATAGAGGAATCCTGTCGTTAGAAACGTAGTCTATCGACCGGTTTTGCTCATGGATTATCTATAGAGATAATACCTAATTTTTTAATTCTATTATTTTAGAAAATTGTGATATTATTCCTATTGAATTGTTTCTGAATTAGTCACGAATTGGAGCTTTTAGTTTGATTTGAGCGAAATAACGCCAATCGTGTGTAATAAAGAAGCTTGTAAATGTGTATCTGGTTGTTTTCTCATGCATGTGTATCTGGTTGTTTTCTCATTCTGAATTAGTCTGGTTGTTTTCTTCGTGCATGTGAGAAAAGTTGTTTGAATTCTAACCAGTGATTCCGGATGGAGATTCTGTAGTTTATCTATCAGAGCCTCCGTTAAATGATGCTAGCACAGATCAATTGATGAATATTATGTGGGTGGAGCATCGATTTCACCCAATAGAGACCAGTAATCTGATTTTATTATTCACATGTTGATCACTTACTATCGGTGGTTGACTCTAGCATCCCGTCTGTTAATCTCCAAAAGTGACCATATTCGAACAAAAGAACATAGTACATCTGAAAGATATCGGTTTATTTGAACTCCACTGTCTCATCCTGCGTATAGATCAGTGATTGCGTCATGGGAGCTCCATAATCACTCGACCGATAATGTTCGTAGGCTCAATATGCAGTCGACCCACGGACCAAGATATGGAGTCGATTGGATATGCTCACTTGACCGGTAATGTTCATCGGCTCGATATGCAATCTACTCGATATGTAGTCGAGCCCCATAATCTTCTACTATATCAATTTGTTCAAATTCTCGTGAAGAGTCTGCCTGCACATGCACAACAATGTTGGTACAAATTCGACCAATCCAATGGAGCAATCGACCAATCAAGTGGTTTAATAAGTTCATCCTCCATGACGTCATCTAGAACATTATCTCAAGCGTAGGATATTAACTAATGCATGCACAATGTTAAGAAAAGTTTCGACCATTCACTCCTGTCTAGGCCTGGAATTTGATGGTCTATGGAACGCTTTTTATGTTTTTGAACGTATTTGATCAGTAATTATAAAATTTAAAGGTCATTCGTGACAGGATTAAAAAATCCAAAGGGTATATTTGAAGTTTACTTATTTAAATAGCGCGTCATAAATTTTAATATTGGTCACCAAAATCTATCTCAAGAGCAATTACCCATAACCTAGTACTCATCATTCCGTATCATTATTGTTTCTCTTCTTTGTGCATATTTGTAATGTGTTTTAACAATAAAGTTTTGGCTAAAATATTTCTAAATATAGTAGGTTCAAAGTTGTGGGAACTAAGGGGTAGTTGTGGAATTTAGAGCGCCAAACACGAAGACCTGAATTTGATAGTCACTCAAATGCATAAACCGTAAGTGCGACCAATGACCAATGATCGGTTGACCTGTAAGAAAAAACAGTGAGATTGATATAATTGTTATAAGTTTGCTCGATATTTTTTTTTTGGTCAATCTCTTAATATGGTCAACGTAACATGGTTATTGGATAGGGTTAACCTTATGTGTTTTGTAATTTTGGACAAAAGTCACATTATCTTATTAATTTGATCGATTAAAGTGAGTCGGTATGGTTGATATGGCTCAAATTTTAAATGGTCAATATGTTCAAGTTTGTAAATGGTCTATGGTCCTTGTAACATGTGTTCAAAATGGTTGGGATCCTTTATATCTATGATTTGGCTTGTTTTTACGAAATAATGTCTTTTTAATTTGGTTTGATTGTTGGGACTATGAATCACGAAGATTTCTAAGTGACTTTGCTGTAAATTTTTGAAGTCAAGAGGGGGTTAAACTTGAGTCTCTTTTGAGGTAGGCAATCCCCTCAATTTATGCAATTTAGTCTGTTTCTAGCCAACTTAAATAATTGAGTCAGTTGGGTCTATAAAAGTCGGTTCCCGGCCATGATCAGCCATCGATCATACAATTTAAAACTTCCACGAATCCTCATGAAGATATTCAAGCAGAATATATCTTCCACCACAAAAAAAAATGATCTTAATGATGAAGATGATGACAAAAGAAAACTTGAATCGATTGAGCCCTCTGGTTCAGAAATGTAGAAGCACTTCTTGGATGGTGATTGCATAAGTTGAAGGCAGAGACACGGTGCAGAGAAAAAGCCAAAAGACCTCTGTCTGCGCTGTTGAAGATGAGTCCAGATAGTTGAGTAAAGGGTGAGGCTTCACTGACTGTTACTCGATTGAAGTCCGCTACTGAAGAATAACATCTCATTTGTTTACTTCATATTTGTTCACTTCGGGGACGAAGCAACATTTTGTTGGTGGGTGAGATGTTGAGGGGGCGCATAGGCCTTATGTCATCATTAACATACTAAATTAATGTACTTGTTAATTCCTAATCCATGAGAAGTTGGAGTGGGTATAACCGCTCCAACCAACTCTACTTTGTGAAAATAATGATTTCAAGATGAATAATAAGTACTTGAATGCATTCAAATCAAATACTTTGTCTCAGTTATGTGTGTGCTTACTATTTTCTTGCTTGAATATAACAAGCATTTAGAGTTGTAGGTACCTGAGAGATTTGACATTAGGGGTTTTGACCAAGCGCTTATTTTTCATTATTAAGATCATGATTTGCCTTTGTGGGATAGAGGCATAGCCACAAAGGAGGTAGTTGGGTCACAGTTAATAACATTTTGTGTGAACCAGCTAACATGGGAATATATGCATCCATGGATTGAGTGGAAAATTATATTGATAGATATGGATTCACACAAGGATACAGGTTCATATTACATCAATAGAGTGTTGGATGTGGTAGCACATACAAAATGCCAGATGACACAGGGGGTTACAGTTGTATGTATTAGTATATAAGAGGGTACATGCACATACAATGGTGGACAATGAAGCTTAGGAGTGTTCCTCCAGGGAGACCCCTAATAGATTCATTGATCATACCATTGACTTGATGTTACCCAGGATTAAGGAGTTGACTAAGTTTGTGCATCTTATGATTGCTTCTCTCATCAAGGGTAGTTAGACGGATTATTGTGTTAGTACCTATAATATTAGCAATATGGGTGGAGGATATTTCACATTTTATAGAATAGTGTGGGACCTTGGTGACTTTACCTTTGACAATAGAATTCGAGATAGCTCTTATAGGCATTGAAAATTGACGTTCCAGGAGAACATGATGCAGATTAGGCATGATAGTCGAATAGTTATGACGAGAGTGGCGTAGTGGCAACATGGTGGTATCATTTTGATATTTTCTTAGAACTTGGGGATTTTAGTATTAAAAAATTTAGTAGACGGCATAGAGTTGAGATCTAGTTCTCTATTTCATGAGTTCAGGTCCATAGTGGAGAAATTAGTTAAGGGGTTGAGCAAGTTGTTATAGTATCAGGATGCTCTACTTATTAGCAGCAGTCGGGAGGATTCCTATGGTTGTACCTTGTCAGATCACATATCGAGTAGAGTTTGATTCTCCTCTTCTCGGTCGATTTCAAACCTTGGTATCATTTTCAATTTCAGTGTATTTCATTCAGAGGAGTGACAAGGTGTGGAGGCATTGCTTGAGGATAAGCAATCTTGGGAAGGGAGGACTATGATATCTCTTTTCTAGATGATCATTCCAGGAGGTTATTGGATGACACTTAGGCCTAACATTGTTATAATATAAAGGTTCCATTTAATTAAAAAGTGGATATTTTAGTGGATGGTATTGGATGACGCATGGTATGGGAGTCAAAATAAGATAAAAGAGAAGGAACTCATCCATTATGGTTATATTGATTTATTATTGATTTCTTGTGGCCGTTTGGGGGTTTTTCTAGAGTTTTTGTTAGGGTTTGGAAAAACCATTCCATTGTTGGTTTGGTTTCAATGGTGCAACATATACACCCTATCTATACAAGGGGGGGATCCATTCAGGGTCTTCACTTGAGCTTCATATTTTGGTTTGGCATCACTTCTAGGTTCTATTTGGGTGTGTTTTTATAGTTGCTATAACAAACATAGTTATTTTTATTTCCTACCATCTACTATTCATGATAAAGGTTCCAACAATATTCCTCCCATTTTGGTGTGTTCTTGAATTTTATTATTGTGTTTGATGAAATGTTGATAATGGAAATTTCTTATGAAAGTTATAAAGAAATGTAAAATTGCTAACTATTTGTCAAATTCACACAATCAAATGCAGAAGAATTTGTGCATATCCTTTTGGTTACATTACAAATAATAACATACACTAGCTTAAATAGGACAAACAATATTTATGTCATTTATCCCATGTGATGAGAACTTGTTTCCATTTTTTTCGTTTCCATTTTTTTCTTATGTATTCCCTGTACTTAAAAGGACAAATGGTTTCCCTTCACCAAAGAACCTTAACCATTGGGAACTCATGTTTTATCATTATTCCAGACCATTTTTTACAAGTGTATTCTATTTATGATAAAGAAGACACAAATATACTATGTGAGTTATACCATCATAACTTTATAATGTGTGGATTAAATTATTGGGATCCAAATATGCATCTCGGAGATGTAAATTACATGCATTCTCCTTATTCATGAAAACTTAGGGAATCATCCTCTGTGATGTTTACAAAATAGAATGAGAACTTGTGGGTGTTTTGAGGACCTACACCTCCTCGTCTACATACAAGCTATGAGAATATTCTCCATAACTCTTTATTTATTTCTTATTTCATAGATACTCAAAGCTCAACCATTTCTTTTTGTGAGAATTTGTTAGCTACAAACAAATTGGGGTTGTGTTAGATTTGAAAAGATAAAAGGAATCTCTAAGACTAGGAAAAAAGTTCAAAGTACCTTTCTCTTTCTCTTGATTTGGGATTTCCCTGAATCATGTACGACATGTACGAGTATATTGACCATCTAAAGATACACAACATTCATTGGATTGGGATAAATTTTTAAATTTTGATATTATGACATCCAACAAGATTGAAGGATGAAGTAGGATTTGGGCTACCATAGCTTCCAAATTGGTTTATTATGAAGTAGATGAAGGAAACTTGTCATGTAATTAGAGCATGCTTTATTATGAATCCTCACCCCTTGCATCCTCTATATCAAAGTTAGCAAAATGATTTTGCATGCATGAGGTCATGCAATTTCTCCATCTAGGGGGCTATGATGAATCATGGAAATTCCGTCATTTTGCCATTCCTTTTCACCAACCTTTACCTCATTTTTGTCATCCTTCACCTAAAGAACATGACCTTTTTCTATGAAATAGGCTTAATCTTGAGAATAGGTACTCTTAGTTGCATTCTTTACATTTTATCAAACATTTGAATGGATAATTGGAATAATTCTATGTCCTATGATTACCTTGGAGAATGGTCTCATATTTTGACCAAAGGACCTTTCCACAAGGGAAGTTGTGAAACCAACAGTTGTTGTGGAAGATACGAACCAAGTGTTCTTGTGGAAGTTGTGAATGAAGTGTTGTTGCGAAAGTTGTGAACCAAATGTTATTGCAAAAGGTATGAACCAAGAGTTGTTGTAGAATCTGCAAACCAAGTCCTATTGTGGAGATTGTGGAACCAGGTGTTGTTGTAGCAGCTATGGAACTAAGTGTTGTTGTAGAAGCTATGGAACCAAGTGTTTGTTATGGAATCTATGGAACTAGGTAGATTATTCAAAACATATTCATAGGGTCTTTCATGACTTGTAACACTTACTTGTTATAATCCTCATTTATCTATATAGGATTTAGATTAGTTTCACCTGATTTAGAATGTGAATCACAGAGGATTGAGCCACTTGACTATAACTTGTAGTGTTGTGCGATATATGCATAGCAAGTTGCACTTTGTTTGGAATGAAAAGGGGCCAGGAATTTCTGGTTTCCTTTGTGATTTTGGGTTATCAATTGAAGTGGATCAAATCACATATTCTTGATCCTAATCACGTTCTAGCTTTGAACAATATCAATGCTTTTTTATCTTTATACAAAAGGGGGTCCTCTTCCATTTTGGAGGAGGACCAACGAAGTTGTATTGTGATTATGATATGATTAGATTAATTGAATATGGTTCTAGAACTTAGCAATTATTTCCCATATGTGTTTGTGAGTTTGATTCATCGACTATTGTAACCATTTACAATACTTGTTTACAAGAGGAGGGACCACTCCTGAGAATAGGTATTGAGTTGTTAGTTAGTAGAAATATTTAATATTTGTGTAATTGGTAATTAGTAATCATTTCATTGTTGTAGATGGTGTTGAACAATTTGAATTCATACTTGATTGTTAAAATCCATGATAGAAGTAGTAAATTTTATTCTATTACTTGATTATTATTTCTAAGTTTATGTATTGTTTAAGAACAACTTTGTGTTAAGGCCTTCCATTGGGATGTTAACTAGAGGTTGTTTCTTGGTTAATATGTTTTGTTTTTGAGATTGCATTGAGTCTTTCCACTTTAATACAATGAATATTAAACAAATCAATGTTTGATAAGAACTTTCAGCTTGCGTAGATATCACAATAACTTGAAAGAAAATGTGAACCATGTTTTTACAAGTTAATGAACTAGTAGTTGGTTGTCTTTAAAGGGGAAATTGATTCTTTTGTTAGGGATATTATGAAATACAATATATAATAAAAACTAACAACATTCATTTTCTATTACCCAATATTCCAAGCAATCTAAGAAGAAAAGATACCAAACTATTTAGATAAGTTCAATCCCTCTAGAGAAACTTATCCCACATAACAAGATATGAAAATTCAATTTTACAACAATTATAATAGTAGTAAGATAAAATATCTAGAAGCAGAAAAATAACCTTTAGATTCCTCAATGATGATGTCAAATCACTCAACAAATTGTTCTTTTACTTGTGTCAAATCATCAAGTCACATGTAGCTTCAAATAAAAATACATGAAAACATATATGGCTGAAAATCAAATCTAAAAATTGCACATTGGACAGTTGAAAAATTCATTAGTGTGCTTAAGCTTAAATTCATGTGCACAACATAGTATTCTATCTATTCTAGTACATACATTAACTCTCCTACTAGAAAAATAGAACCGCGGAGCAATAACAATAAACAATAAACAATAAACAAGATGAAAATATTAGAACACATTACAAGAGAGACACAGATATAATGTGGTTCACCCAAGATGGGATACATCCACAAAAAATTGTTAGACCTTTATTATTATACCATCCAACAAAATAAAGGGATACAACTTGCAACAACCTCGCTACACTTCCTCTTCACTCTCTCACAGTCTCTCTCACACAATCACAGATATTGTTTTTACAATGCTACAATACAATATACATCTGTATCACAATGCTTTCCTTTTATAAGTGAATTACCATGGGAAAATACCACAAGTCACCCAATACCATGGGCACATAAATAGTTGGACAACAAACATCCAAAAAATTTCTTTCGTGGTCGCTACCCATGAACCCCCGTTGACCCCCGGAACACCTAGCCGGAGGGGATGGTCCCCCCCGCACCCCGTTGTTGGGATGAGTGTATAGTAAAATTGGGGTACAAACATGACTGAATAATAACATATCTGAATATGGAAGATCAGGCTCCACAATCAACAATCTCCCACTTGGAGGCTAATAAAAACAACTCCATCGTTGTTGCACTTGTTGTACTATGCTCTAGACCTTGGACTTGGAAAAATTATCTTCTTCACCTTCATGCTTGAAGTCCAACTGAAACCAAGCAGGAACTCAGTTTCTCTCTAGTTACTACATTTGTCAACATGTCTATAGGATTCTTTCTAATATGTATCTTTTCCAACTTTAATAGTTCATCTTCCAGAACATATATTATGAAATGGTACTTGATTTATATATGTTTAGTCTTCAAATGAAAGGTTGATTCATTTACAATATGAATGGAACTATAGTTGTCACTATACAACATGTTATTCTCTTGCTTCTTACCCAATTCCTCCATGAACCTTTGCAACCAAATCATCTCTTTACTATCCTTTGTAGTAGAAACATACTCTTCTTCCGTTGTTGAAAGTGCAACAACATTTTATAGTTTTGAAATCCAACTTACTGTTGTTCCACCAATAGTAAAAGCATACACTGTGGTGCTCCTCCTATTGTCTTTATCGCCTGCCATATCTGTGTCAACATATCCCTATAGAACAATGTCTGAACCTCCAAAACATAATGCATGAGAAGTGGTACGTCTCAAATACCTGAGAATCCACTGTACTGCATTCCAATGCAGCTATTTACCTTGGTTGTTCATATACCTACTCACAACTCCCATTGCTATTAATGGAAAATCTTAGTCAATGCAAACAAACACTGTTTCCCTAGTCTTAAAGGTTCAGATATAGAACAAAACAAACTACATTGCAAAGAAACTTTCACTAGAAATCTAGATCACTTGAATTAAACTTCTCTCATACCTTTCAACAGGTAGATCTGTCGGTATGAAATTGATGTGTTCGAGCTATTCGGAGAATGGACCTGTAATAGACACAAAAGAACAAATACCACATGAGAATAACAAGATGATATATGTTTCTATTTTGATTACCAAGGAGAAAACAATAAACAGAACATTACAATGAAATAGATAATGTTTATGGGGAACAAAACAATGTTTGTATTAATAATAATAAAAGGAGAGATCACAACCAATCCTTGGTGTGGGGAGCTTCTACCAATGGTACCTTTCCTCAAGATTCACCTTTCCTCTAATGACTCCAAGAAGATCTAGGATTATTTGGAAAAAGTTTTGATACTTTAACACAATCTTCTTCCCCTTTCCCATAAGGGGTGAGTCGATATTTAAAGGCCATAATGGATAGGATGGATTGAGGATTCAAAGGAGAAGTTTGTGGGATCGACCCCAAGGATAAGGGAATTCGATTTCCACCTATACATATTCTTAGGGATGAGGTTCTACGAAGGTGTCTTCAAGAAATTTCTCAAAACTTCTTCTTTTTTCCTTTTAAAGACGGGAACCGCACTTTGCAGAAGGGAAACAAGCAGTGATATGGGGTACCTCCTATTGCATGAATGCAACAAGTGGCAACACTAATCCTTGCAAATGAGTAAGGTGTGTTGATGACTTAGTTAAAGCCTGTTGTCTTTTGACAAGGCGTGGTGGTGACTCAAAACATGGAAAAACACAAGAGGATAATCCTTATTCTTACATTTATTCACTCCATAATATGAGGGATTAGAGAAAACCTTAGGATACCTAGATCATAACATGACAGTGACGAGATTTAGGTGTAACATAATTCCACCCAAAGTATGAGGCTAGAGGGAAACGATAGGAAAAATACTTTTCTAGAGTAGGTTATGATTTCGAGGCAAAGGTCCAAAGGTCAGAAGTCATCAATAGCCAAGATCATTTTGTAGTACACTTACACTTTGATATACACCCTAAATGACTCACAACATGGTTTTCAACCAATAAATTGTAGATCCATGTGAGATACAAAAATTCATGGCTGCTGAAACATAACGTAGATCCATGCAAAGAAGACAAAAATTTCGACATAGCTACCAAATATACAATGTATATCTATGCCATACTGATGCAAATCTGAGCACAACCATGAACAAACAATGTGGATCCATGAAATAACTCATACAATACTCCATCGCAGCCTAGGGTAAGGAAAACACATTAAATTAATGCTCAATGAAAACCCAAGGTATTCATCCCATTGTTAATAAAGTGTGATTCTATCCACGTGAATAGATGTATTGAAGTCAAACATGGTAGAAACCAATTGATTACCAGTCAATTATGTGAACCGTTAACAAGTGTGAGGGAAATCACCATTAATGTCAATGATTCCCAAGGTACCCTAGTACATTCCTCCAAATGTGAATAGATGAACTTATGTTGAACACTTGTCTAAATCCTTCAATCAAAGGCCAATGATGAAAGCCTATTGTTGAAAGTGAGGAAACCTGCAATTAAGGCATGCAGATCTCAAGGTACTAACTTTTTTCTAAGACTAGCTCCTGGAAATATGTGTTGACGTAGAAAGGAACAATATTGTTGAAGGATGGCCATGATGAATCCCACATCAATGACACAAAGCTTCGAAAAAAGTTGTTAGAAATTGACTATGAAGTAACCACAAGACTGACTCAAAGGTAACCCACACAAAAGAGAGGTAGGTTTGACTGTAGAGGATGATTCTCGACACACAACTTTCCTTTTAACATTGGACGACACAACTGAAGACTTGGCATCATTGACTTGATGAGGAAAACACCAGGACATAATGGGATGAAGGATGCTGCATTCTTTGAAATGACTCAAAGGAGTGACGTGACTCATGAAAGTAGATCGAATCGGAGACAAGATAAAAACCCAATTGTTTGGATGAAATGCAGACAGGTGGAATGTTCAAAGGTGACTAGAAAGATACCATTAATACAAATGAGACACGATTTTCCTTCCCTTAATTTTGCCATCATGATTGATGAGTGCCTCTCTAATTTTTTATGAGTTGGAAGAGGGTAACAAACACTCATTATAGCTTGTCATAGGATAAGTCCATTCTCATATGTTTTTTGAACATGAGAAATGAGAGATTCATTCTCAGAAAGGATATTTCAATGCTTAGTTTAACGAGTCCAATGAAATAAACTCGATGTTGTTCATGTTTAGAGAGTCTGAACAGAACTAAAGAAGACTCTGACAAGTTCTTTTTTGTAAATTTTAGTCCCTGAGGCCCAAAAAAAGGATAAAATAATACCTTGGAGAACTCTTCTAGTCAATGATTTGGCTAGAGTGTACCTTTTTCATAACTTAGTTTGAATAAACTGAAAAAGGGGTAAGCTACCATTGGAATATGAGCTTTCAAGTACTTTTACGAGTGTGAAAGAGACAAGTTCACTCGGGAAGCTTTTCATGTTTCGAGAGTCTAAAAAGAGCTTAAATATGACTCTGATGGGGTTCCTTTTTCGTGAAGAGTTTAATGAGCCTGAGAAAGTGATAAAAGTAGACTCAAAACCTTTGTACTAATGTTTAACGATCACGACTATGGTTTCAAGAGCACTCGAAATATTTCTTGATTTTGTAGAGAATGAAAAAGGCAAAAACAAAACTCTTCCATTCCATAAATACTTCTCCATGAGCCCTATAATTCTCAAGAATAGATCATTAAGCATTAATTTGACCAAAATTAAGAAATATAGGACCATTATGGGTAAAAAATAGTAAAAATTGTTAACAAATAATTCAAAAAAGTGAATAAATAGGGGTAAATAGTAAGAAATTTTTACCATTTGTGTTTTTAACCCAACTTGTTAAAAGGATCCCCTTTTGAGTTCAAATTTGGCATGTGGATTGCAATAGCTACATGCGACCGTTTTGCATTTTGTGTGGATTGGGTGAATCCTCTCTTTCTTACCTTCATTTTCATGGTTTCACATTTTGTTTTTATGTCATTTTTAGGGTTTTTGGTTATTTACCAAGAGGATATTGCACCACAACAACACCGCAATTTTCCTTTATGGGAAAGGAGATATTGACCCAACACCACAAATTTTCTTCAATAAAAGTGTGGTGCCACCACTATGTCTAAAAAGACAAAGCGTGGTGGTGCAATCCGGCCCAAAAATTCCAAAAATGGGGCAAAATTAAAATGTTTAAAGGCTTGAGAATGGTTTTAAATGTTATCTATTGCCTCCTTTTGGTTGTTCAATAGGGTTATAAGGCCACCATGGTGGTGTAGAAGGAGAGAAAGCGTGAGATGGATGACATATGTGGTGCGAATGACCATGGTACAGTGAGCGCACTTCCGGAGTGTGGACTCTTGAAGTTCTTTTAGGTGCCAAGTATGAGGCCCCAAGTATGATTATTGGAGCATTTCAACAGGATGTGGAATCCTGAACAACAATACTTTGAGGTGGGGACCCGCATACTTACTATGGAGGTTGAAGATATCTACTTCCTGACATGATTATCTAGGAGGGGAGTACCTATTTCATTAGTCAGTCCACGAGGAGGGGACATCACAACTGAGGGTTTCATTGTTCAGTACTATTTTCCTGGGACATAGATGAGCGGGAAAAATATTCCCATTAAATATTTGATGGACCTACATCTTAGGAATGTTTTGTTCACTATGTAGCGAGTAGCAGGAAGTCGTGGGGCTCATTAGGATTCTAGGGAACACATATTATATGCCTTGGAAGCCGTGGATCCTACTATGTTCAATTGGGTGGAATCTCTATTGGTGGTTCTAAAAGACCAACTCACCAAGTGCCAAATACGTGAGTTGAATCAGTTCGGTTATGGGACCATCTTGGTATCCTTCTTTCTAGAGAGGGTCCCATTGTTGAGGCCCCAAGTGGCCATCAATGAATTTGGTGCACGAGATCTACACATTCTATGATAGGTTAGGTGATGGACCTCCATGGTGGTGGTGGGCCTAGGATCAAGTACAATTCACCATTCTTTTGTTGGATGAGTGACCAACTATTGATGATAGAGGATTACGCATATGCAGGTACCAACTTCTGCAATGATCCTAACTTGGATCTTCCAGAGGGAGAGGAGTGGGGGAACCTTAGTAAGAAAGACAATATGATACATGTTTTTATATTTTTTATGATTTTTTTGTGTGATACTGATACAAGTTTATCTACTAGTAGATGTTGAAGCAACCAGACCAGGGGGATTCTTTCCCATTGATAGGAAAGTAGGGGACAGATTTGTGCATTAGGAGGATGATGAGGAGATGCAGGAGGTTGAGGAAAACATCCAGAGGCTTAATGTATACATCCTTGACATATATTTGGATGATCTTCATAGGAGGTACCGACGACACACAACCAATGTGTTGAGACACTTCAGTTGCTTTCTATGCAGAGTGGCAAGGGCCATCATGTATTACCATGATCATCATTAGTTCTTAGTAAGAGATTCATACTGAAATCCATGAGCTTCAAGTTTTTGTTATCTTATCTTATTGAAATCTATCCTGCTTCATATTTGGTCTTGGGGCCACATTTTTGTAACAAATTATATATATATATATATATATATATATATACAAACTACATTTTGCGGCTTACCAGAAATTTTTTGCAATGGAATGTATTTACATGGATCTTGTATTTTGCACTTCTTATTTTACAATTTTACATGTTATTTTCAAGTATCAAAATGTCAAGAATGTGCAATATGCCAATACAGAGTGTAATTAGCAAGTGAATCAACATTTGAATTGAAATATCTTGGGACATATTGATAAGTAATAGACTCAAACGACCATTCAAAGAGACGTACTTCCTGAAATAGATGAAGGAGTATGGGGTTATGGATGGCATAGATGTGATTTAACTGAGAAAACACTAAATGAGAGTCTAGGTAGAAAGCCATATGATTGACACCATGGGAGTAATATTTTGTTAACAATCCTATCACTATGCAATATTCAACATTGTTATTAGTAGTTGGACTGTTGGGTGTTTTATTGTCTTAATGAATTCACCAAATATTTAATTTATAGACAAAGTTTTGTAAACTTGGAGTTGACACAAAATATATGATAAGGTAGAAGGGTACCTAGGATATTGTAGAAATATTTTAATAAATAAAAGATCGAAAGATCTTTCAAAATGAAAAACCGAGTCAAACTTCAGAAATACAAATACTAAGTTAATTAGACTTGACCAAAACCAATAGATCAGAGTAGTATCAATCTATAGTAATCTACTCTATGAACAATAACTAAAAATATATAAACAATACTATTTTAAGAAACAAGACTTGGTCGAAAGCAAACTACCTATTATTCCGCTTCTAATCTAGGAATTAGAAAGTCTATGAACAATTTTAGAACCCTAACTATATGAAGATAAGAAATTATATTATCCGAGGAAATATTACAAATACTTAATATACTTAAGAAATTCAATAGTCAAACTATACATGCATTTAAAAAATACTCAAAACTAAGCTAAATTATCTAATTCCATTCCCCTTGAGGATTCTGAGGATATGTATCAAATGTTATAGGAACTGGAGAAGGTGTATTAAAATGACTTTCAAAGGTAACAAGGAAACTGAATGAAAGTTAATATAATTTAACCTCTACAAAGAGATGTAAGATCAAAAGTGTCCAATTACAAGTGATTGTAAACATTGTAATCTATTCTTTATTCATAAGTAAATGACTCTAGTTGTACTACTTAAGATTGATTTGAAATGAGATGTTATTATCAATTGATCTATTAATTAAGAAACTAAGAACAGGTATTCCTAATGACTACTTTGAAGTTGGAGGTATCTTATCCTATAGAGGTGTTGCAGCTGCAACTACTTTCCCAAATTTCTAAAAAAATTTGGACCCTCCTTTTGATTTTATTTGGCCCAAGTTAGTTTAATCTTTTTAAAACTTTCCTAGAAGTCCATTTTTCTCCGCTTGAGAAGTTGATTGTCGGAAGCTCAGTCAACTATTTTTTGCCATTGTTTCGGGAGTTGAATGATCTAATACTATCGTTATTTTTTGCTGACAACGTGGAAACCGTGGAGTATTTGTTTTATTTGAATGCTTAACTTTGATTTGTTTTCGATGATTTTTCACTGTCGAAAGTTTATTCAGGTTTGAGTCGGGGGATAACTGACTTAGTGTTTCCGTTTCCATGTGAAGAGTTCTTATTGTTTTGATTTTTTTTTGATGTTTTGATTTTATCACTATCGAAATTCGTTTGACGAATGAATCAGGGCATTAGTGCTCTGTGCCGCTGATAGATAGTTCTGATTTTCGCCTGGTTTTATTGATCAAACCTTTTACTTTGTGATGTTTTTGTTTTCGCTATCTGAGCGGTATTGATGATTGATCGGAGGGCTAGTCCTTTGTATTGCTGACACGGCAACATCATTAAGCTTTAACTCGTCGATCCGTAGTCCTTAGTTGCTCCGATCGTCAAGGTTTTCATTTGGTCGCGGAACCCATAGTCTGTATGTCTTCCGCCGTTGCGACTTTCTAGTAAACTATTCTGCTGATGCATTATGGTTATTCCTTCCTCTCGTCGATGCTGACCTTTAGTCCTTAGTTCTTCCAATCTCCATTGATTTTCTATTGTCACGGAAGCAATAGTTAGAATTTCTTCCACCATTGCGGCTACGTAGTGAACTAATTGGCCTATGCATTAGTGGTTCCGATCTCTGATGCTCAACTATCGACAGTTTTTAGCATTTGGGAGTGCCGACACTACGAAAGGGTTGAATACTAATCTGTTGATGCATTATGGTTAGTCCTCCGAGCCTCTGATCGTCAATGTTTTCTATTACTACGAAACCCTTAGTCCATATGACTTCCGCCATTGCAGCTCCTTAGTGAACTAACCATCCGATGCTATAGTGCTTCTGCCCGCCAAAGTGGATTATTTTCCCACTGCTTAGAATTTATTGCTTCTGACTACTGGTAGGGTTTTCCCACCGTTTTTTGTTGTGCTTTTACTCTATTTTATGGGATGGCATAGTTTTCCCATGGGTACTGGTCCAGTCAAGGTTTTTCTGAGATGAAGAGTGTAGTTTGGGGTTTGGTTTTTTGAGGAGTTTCGGTTGCATTGTCTTGGTTCATGCTTTCTTCACGGGGTTTCGAGTTAGTTCAAATGCGCCTTGGTTTTAGATGAAGAGTTTGTTCTATTGGGATAGTGGTTTTAGTTGGACAACAGGTTTAGAGGATTTTCAGACCCAGCTTGCAGGATTTTTCTTTGCATTATCATGTTTTCTTTTCATGCATTAATATTGTTTAGAGTTCCTTTTACATAATGCATGTATTGATACAGTTTGTGTTACTTTATTAAACACTAAATGGTATAAAATCCGCTATTTTCATGACAGGGTGATTGCTCCTGCAAAGAAGATATGTCTAGAAGACAAAGCAGAAGAAAGGAGGCAACAATGAAGGAAGAGAAATAAATGAAGAAGTAGAGATGAAGAAAGCGAAGGAGAAAGTGAGGATCTAAGATCTCAACAGATCAATAGGAGTAGAGGCCCAAGATTGGGAAAAGTTCATCAGTGACCAAGCTGGTCCCTCTTTATAAAAGTGCTATTAAATTTTAGTTTAATGTAATGTATTGTACAACACTCACTAAAACAAAAAATTGTGGATTTAAATGGTTGGGGGCCCAAAAGTCATCGAAGGGCAACCCAAAGGTTTGCGGTTTTGTATAAATATAAGAGAGTTAGATGTAGAAGAGGACTTTTTCCCAGATAGATTTGTGAGAGTATGTTGTAAGAAGAAATATTTCCTTTTTCAATAAAAAATTACAAGTTTCCTGTTGGAGAAAGCTTGGTGGAAGGTTTCAAATGTTGTGCTATGGATTTGTTGAATGTGAATGATTTCATTTTCAACTTGTGTCCATTAACTATGAGATCATTCTAACTCTTTGAACCTATGTTCTTGTTATGAATGCACTCTATTTTATTCTATGAAATTTCCACTGTGAGTAATGAAGGATTTTCATAAACAATAAGCTATCTTGTTGTTCATTTATCTATTAATGTTCATGTGTTTTGAAATAAGTAACAGCTATCTGTGATTTTTCTTAATGCATGCGCAGAAATACATTACTCATTGATAAATGATAATATTTCTCCCTAGGGATAGGTTAGATAGTTAGTTTTAGTTTCTTACTGTGCGTGATTTAGATGCAAGAGAGTTAAAACGAGAGGTAAGAACCTATGCATCACATTGTGACCGTTCCTCATATTCTCTATCAATATACATTATTAGATAGGCACTTGCACATCATACTTAAATTCAAAAAACTAAAATACACATGGTGGACTGGGCCGTAACCGGTAAAACATTTTATTTTGTTACTTAACCTACAGTAGCCGGACCGTAAACTGGATGGATTCCCCATACCAAACAGTAATGGGCTAGTTGGGGATGTTTACTTGGGAGAATCCCTAATTGTTGTTACCTGGGAATTTCTAGGCCTCAATAATTTTTGGTGCTAGAAGGAGGGCCTCTAGTGCATGGTTGGCTGAGGAAACCCATTTCCTCAAAATTATTCAACCGGTGACAGTTCTGAAAGTAAATGTTTCCCAATCCAAATCTGGAAGAAAAGGGTAAAGAGCATCTGTATTCTGTTGATAACGAAGTAGTGAATGATATGAGAATATTTAATAGGGCATATCTGAAGAAGATTGAAGGATTACCAATTATTCTTGTCTTACCCAGAAGAGAATATCGGAAGAAATACCGCCCTATATTGGAAGATGCAGTGTTGGTTAAAGATTTTGAAGAACTGGTAGAAACAACCTTACAGGAAGTTGTTCAACCTCTGAATCAGTTGGATCCAGATACACCCTATTGTTCACCTGTTCATGCCCCTATTCATTCACCACCTTATTCTCCACCCAGAATCATGGCTAATGTAAATGCAAATCAGCCACCCAACCCACCAAATCCACCACCTGCTTGGAGGGCTAGGTCACCATTAAACCTAACACCTCCTTTACATGATTTGCCTCAAGATTTTGAGAAAATGTTGCCTAAGTTTGACCCAAGTGAAAAGATTTTAGTAGATTATCATTTGCAAAGCTTTTACTTGGCTATAGAAGGACTACGGGTTGGAGAACATGAAGATGTAGTCTGAGTATTGTTTCCACATACCCTGAAAGGAGCAACATCCTCATGGTATTTTGCTCTACCTACAAATTCAATCACAGACTGAGACACACTTGAAAGAATATTTAGGAGTAAATATGTTGTCCAAAAAACTCATGCGGATATCATGAAAGGGTTATGCGCTTTAAAGAAAGAAAGAAAAGAAAAAGTGCATAGTTTCACTCAAAGGTTTGCTGCTTATCTTAAAAACAATTCTATAGCTGATAAGCCCTCTGATAAAGTTCTGATTGAATACTATAATTCAGCTCTAGGGCCTAAATTGGCCATGTTTGCCAAGATGTCAGTCAATCCTACATTGTTAGAAACTTATGAAGAAGCTGAGAGAGTGGAAGCTGAAAAAGAGAGCATAGAAGATTATCCTGAGCAGTCGGGAGAAAAGACTTTTGGTAAAAAAGATTTATTACTGACTAAGCCTAAGCATGAGCAATCACATGACTTTGAAGGAATGTTGAAAATGATGCAGAAGCTATCTAATAGCGTGATATATTTGGAAAAATAAAAGGAGGCTCATAAAGCATACAAGCCTTACTATAAAAAGAGAGAAGACAACAATCAATCTAAACCTCCTCCACACAGTCCTACATCAATGAATTTAAATGAGGTAGGTATGGATAATTTTTGCACCTTTCATCAGCAGCCTCATTTCGATAAAAATTTCCCTCAATGGATCAACTCGATGACATTAGTAATGAATAAGCTATTGGACTCTAAACTAACAGAAACTGATAATGAGGAAGAAAAAAATAACCAACCCATAGAAAAACAAGAAGAAGATGCTTTGGTTTTATGGGACTATGTCTCACTTTTTGATACAGAAGAGGAAGGTTCACTAAAACAGGAAGAAACATCAGAAACAAATGTGACAACAAGAAGTCAAGGTTTGTTAAATAAAGACAATTTGATACTTCTGAAGATTAAGAAATTTCAGGAGAATATGAAGAAAGTACAGAAGAACAACACAGATGATAAAATACCTGAATTTACCATTACCAATCAATATCCGAAACAAGTCAACATGCCTGTTAAGTCTATTGAAAACAAAGTTGATAATGTCAAGGAAAATCTCAAAGCACCTGAGATGGGGTACGATATTGTGGAGGAAATTAAAAGGGCTAAGGCAAATATTTCATTATTTTAAATGTGTAATGTACCTCAACAGAAAGAAAAATTGTTAAAAGCACTTGAAGTACCAGAGGAAGAGCTTCCCACTAACAACCAACCTATAGAAGAAATTGTCGAAGCAAGTGTGGGAGGTAAGGCTAGGTTTAAAACCCCACCATTCCTCCTGACTTTTGATATTTTAAACCATAATGTGCACAATGTTTTAGTAGAATCGGGGCCAGCAGTCAATGTTATGCCACTTTTAGTCTGCTAGAAGATCAATGGACAACCTAAACCAACTACCTGGCAGGTTACTCAGCTAGACAGGACCACTGTGAAAGTAGTCGGGGAAATGGAAGATGTTCTGATTCACTTATCTACAAATGAAAAGATATGTCAATACATTGATATTGTAGTAGTAGACATACCTGATGTTTATGGACTTGTTTTGAATCGAGACTGGTCAGGAAGGCTAAATGGGTATTTCACATCAGATTGGTTACATCTGTGGTTGCATCATAAGGGAAGTCCAAATCAGATAAAAATATTAAGAGAGCCCCACATGAAGCACAATGTTACTCAATTGGAAGGAAAAAATGAACCAGTGAATTCTGTGTTGGGAAATTATCTAATTGAGCTAGAACCAGGAAACTACCAAGCGAAAGAAACTAGTAGTACACCAGACACCTAGCCTGATGTCCTTCAATTTTCATGGGATGATGAGATTGATTGTAAAATAGTAGATGTAGTTTTTTATTCAAGTACAGTAGGATTAGATAATGGGTAGGTCTTTTCAGTCAATCCTATCCCCTCAACTTACAGGTTGCCATATTTATAGGGGTGGGAAAAGAATTTACCAGTTAATGGTCTAGTTCTCAAACCTTATTTTTCTTGATTTTTTATTTTATTTTGTACATAAATAAACTCTTTTGGTTGTTTATTTTTGCTTTATTTTATTTCTGTTAAAGTTTGATTGATTTCAATAAAGGAATAAAACTTTTGGTTGCATGGAGAGTATTAGAATTCTGGATTAACTAAAATCCTTGATTATAAGACTATGTATTATTGATTTATTTGAAAGAATTCTTCTAGTTTAGCAGTTTTCGTAAATGGCTATGAACACATTGAATTCCTACTTAATCCTTGTAAAATAAATCAGGATTGAAAGGTCTGGAATACTATTTCAGGGCTCCATCCATCTCACATTTAAAAGTGTCTTAGAGGGTGACAACAAAAGACCCATGGAAAGGAAGCAGGGTAAATAATATATTATTTATAAATGATCCCATGGCAAGAATTGAAATCCAAAAGGCAAATAAGATCAAAATCTCCTAAGAAAGAACTATGTATCAAAACGAAGTACTGAACCTTTTGAGTACAAAATTGCCAAAGTTCTTCTCCATTCGTGAGCTGAAAAATTAAATACATCTCTCACACAAAAGGACACTATGGATAGAGGATCCTGAATAAAAAAGAATTCAGAAAGAAAGGCATGCAGGAGGACTCAAAAAAGGACAAAAAATTCCAAAGGCACAAAAGTGCAAAATGGCATGGGAATGAGGAACAAACAAATATTTCTGTTTACCATATGTTACAATCCTATGGTGTCCAAGCTGGGAGCTACCCGGAGACAGAGGTAAAAAATGAAACTCATATTCTTGGCCTCAAAAGAGTTATCTAGACTTTGAAATCTTGGTTTCCATTTTCCTAAATTGGACTATCATCAATGATTAAAAGTACATACATTTTCCATTTGAGAAATCTAGACATCTAGAAGAATTCAACATGTTGGTTTTATTGTCAAACAGTCAGTTATTTAAGGAATAAATTGTCCAGAGATCTGGTTTCACTAGGTAGTCGCCAATTGTTGCAACTAAAACTACTTTCCCAAATTTCTAAAACATTTTGGACCCTCTTGATTTTATCTAGCCCAAGTTAGTTTAATCTTTTTAAACCTTTCGTGGAAGTCCATTTTTCTTTGCTTGAGAAGTTGATTGTCGAAAGCTCAGTCAGCTATTTTTTGCCGCTATTTCGAGAGTTGAATGATCTAATACTATTGTTATTTTTTGCCGACACCATGGAAACTGTGGAGTCTTAATTTTATTTGAACGCTTAACTTTGATTTGTTTTCGATGATTTTTCACTATCGAAAGTTTATTAAAGTTTGAGTTGGGGGATAAATGACTTAGTGTTGTCATTTCCATGCAAAGAGTTCTTAACATTTTGAATTTTTTTATGTTTTGATTTTATTGCTGTTGGAAGTCATTTGACAAATGAATCGGGGCATTAGTCCTCTATGGCGCCGATTGATAGTTCTGATTTTTGTCGATGCCTGGTTTTATTGATCAAACCTTTTACTTTGTGATGTTTTTGTTTTCGCTATTAGAGCGATGTTGATGATTGATCGGAGGGCTAGTCCTTTGTGTTTCTGACATAGTGGCAACTTTAAGCTTTAACTCGCTGATCCATAGTCCTTAGTTGCTCCGATCGCCAAGGTTTTTAGTTGATCGCGAAACCCATAGTCTGTATGTCTTCCGTCGTTGCGGATTTCTAGTAAACTATTCTGTCGACGCATTATGGTTAGTCCTTCCTCTCGTCGATGCCGACCTTTAGTCCTTAGTTATTCCAATTGCTGATGATTTTCTATTATTGCGGAAGCTATAGTCAGAATGTCTTTCACCGTTGTGGCTGCGTAGTGAACTAATTAGCCGATGCATTAGTGGTTTCGATCTCTGATGCTCAACTATGGGTGGTTTTTAGTGTTTAGGAGTGCCGACACTGCGAAAGGGTTGAAGACTAATTTGCCGACGCATTATGGTTAGTCCTCCAAGCCTCCGATCGCTGATGTTTTCTATTGTTACATAACCCTTTGTCCATATGAATTCTGTCATTGCAGCTTCTTAGTGAACTAATAGTTTGATGCTATAGTGCTTCCTCCCGCTGAAGTGGATTATCTGCCCGATGCTTAGCGTTTATTGATTCCGACTGTTGGTAGGGTTTTCCCACTGTTTTCTGTTGTGCTTTTACTCTATTTTATGGGATGGTGAAGTTTTCCCGTGGGTAATGATCAAGTCAAGGTTTTTCTGAGATGAAGAGCACAGTTTGGGGTTTGGTTTTTTAAGGAGTGTCGGTTGCATTGTCTTGGTTCATGCTTTCTTTGTGGGGTTTCGAGTTAGTTCAGATGCGGCCTGGTTTTAGATGAAGAGTCTGTTCTATCGGGATTGTGGTTTTAGTTGAACATTGGGTTTAGAGGATTTTCAGACCCAGCTTGCAGGATTTTTCTTTTGCATTATCATGTTTTCTTGTCATCCATTAATATTGTTTAGAGTTCATTTTACAGAATGCATGTATTGATATAGTTTTTGTTATGTTATTAAACACTAAATGGTATAAAATATGTTATTTCCATGACAGGGTAATTGTTGCTGCAAAGGAGATATGTCTAGAAGACAAAGCAGAAGAAAGGAGGCAACAATGAAGGAAGAGAAAGAAATGAAGAAGAAGAGATGAAGAAAGCGAAGGAGAAAGTGAGGATCTGAGATCTCAATAGATCAATAGCAGCAAAGGCCCAGGCTTGGGAAAATTTCATCAGTGACCAAGCTGGTCCCTCTTTATAAAAGTGCTATTAAATTTTAGTTTAATGTAATGTATTGTACAACACTCACTAAAAGACAAAATTGTGGATTTAAACGGTTGGGGAGACCAAAGGTCACCGGAGGGAAACCCAAAGGTTTGTGGTTTTGTATAAATATATGAGAGTTAGATGTAGAAGAGGACTTTTTCCTAGATAGATTTGTGAGAGTGTGTTGTAAGAAGAACTATTTCCTTTTGCAATAAAAAATTACAAGTTTCCTATTGGAGAAAGCTTGGTGGAAGGTTTCAAATGCTGTGCTACGGATTTGTTGAATGTGAACTGTTTCATTTTCAGCTTGTGTCCATTAACTGTGAGATCGTTTTAACTCTTTGAACCTATGTTCTTGTTATGAATGCACTTTATTTTATTCTATGAAATTTCCACTGTGAGTAATGAAGGCTTTTCATAAACAATAAGCTATCTTTTTGTTCATTTATCTATTAATGTTCATGTGTTTTGAAATAAGTAACAACTATCTATGATTTTTCTTAATGCATGTGCAGAAATCCATTACTCATTGATAAATGGTAATCTTTCTCCCTAGGGATAGGTTATATAGTTAGTTTTAGTTTCTTGCTGTGTGTGATTTGGATGCGAGAGAGTTAAGACGAGTGGTAAGAACCTGCGCATCACATTGTGACCGCTCCTCATATTCTCTATCAATCTACATTCTTAGATAGGAACTTGCACATCATACTTAAATTCAAAAAACTAAAATACACACGGTGGATCGGGCCGCAACCGGTAAAACCTTTTATTTTGTTACTTGACCTATCATTAGAGGAATTTTGGGGTCTAAAATGGGCCTCCTAAGGAAAATAATAAAATAATAGTTAAAATAATAAAATAATAGTTAAAATAATAAAATAATATTGATTAATTTTGGAGGAAGAAAGAAAAAAGCTACTTTTTGTGTTCGTATTTTCGACATATCTCCCTATGTTTTTACTCAAATTTTGACCGGGAGATCTTGTTGGATGCAGAATTTGATTCTGCATCCAAGGAGTACCCACACTGCATACTTTTGATGGACCCCGCTACCCAAAAAATAATAAATACCTGAAAAAATGTGATGATGATGTCATCATCACATTTTTTCAGGTATTTCTTGTTTTTTGGGTAGCGGGGTCATCATCACGTTTTTTTAGGTATTTCTTGTTTTTTGGTTAGCGGGGTCCGTCAAAAGTATGCAGTGTGGGTACTCGTTGGATGCAAAATCAAATTACGCATCCAATGAGCTCTGGCGATCAAAATTTGAGTAAAAACACAATGAGATATGTTGAAAATACTAACAAAAAAAGTAGTTTTTTTTAATGAAAAATATGTCAATTCAACCATTATGGTTGACTCATTTTATTGAAATTCTATTGGTTCTTGAATTCCAACTCACAAAAACTTATTTTGGCACGTTTTCTTATAAGGCCCATTTTAGACCCCAAATTTCCTCTAATGGGTAGTTGGACCGTAAACCGGACGGATTCCCCATACCAAATAGTAACGAGTTAGTTGGGAACGTTTACTGGGGAGAATCCCCAACTGTTGTTACCTGTGAATTTTCAGGCCTTAACAAGAGGTAAAGCATGAAACAAATTTAAGGAAATCTAAGCATATTCAAATGACTTGGAAGCAATCTAGAAGCAAGTCAAAAACTTAATAAATATATTTTATTTCTGAAACAAGTCCCATCTTATGAACATCTTCATTAACTATGTGAATGGAAAAGACAAATCCTATGCTTGAACTAAGAAACCATAAAAACTAATGTGCTTTGGAGAATGAAATTACTTAAAGAATGAAGTAAACTAAGTTAAGGATGAAAATGACAAGTTCTATATTAATAACAAGTTCAGAAATCAGATATAAAAGATCAACTACAGAAACATAATCTAAGAAGTAAACTAAGGCAAAGTTAAAGAAATGAAAAAAAACTAAGGATGAATATGAAGCTTTAATTGAACTATATATGGTGTAGGAAAAGGTCCTAAATACATTTATAAATGCTGATCAATTACAAGAAATATTACAATTCTGAAATCCAATAAATTGAATCCTAAATAAGCATAAAAACAATGCAGAAAATATTGAAGTTCGTATGACAATCCGGATGATAGTCTGAAAGACAATCCAAATGACAGTCTGGATGATAGAAAATGATATAAACTAAGAGAATAAGAAGACTAAATAATCTAACACTAGCTAGTTAGCGGCGTATGAACATGTAGTTTAAGGAGAGCAGTAAATAGACTGTTTAAAGGTGGAATAAGAAGAAACTACACTCACTCGTATCTAAGGAAATAAACTATTTCTATTGCATAATAAAACAAAGCTGAAACAAAAGTGAAACTAATCTAAAGCTATAGGAAAATAATCAAAACTAATTCTAACTATAGACTGAACCTGAAACGTTAACTAGTTAACTTTACCTAATTACAAATGAAAAGACTGAAAGCAAACTAAGAGAAGTTATGCATGACCGATCATTCTAGGTTCTGAAAAATGTAAATTATATTAACAGCAAGAAATATATTACAGGAAATAAAACAAAATCTATGGGAAACCAAGTTAAATACTAAAAACGAAAACTACTTATCTGCAGAAAAGAAATAATGAAATACACACAATGAAAACCCTCTGGTTGTTGAGGGGCCCTTCTCAACAATCAGGGATTTGAAGCTAACTCAAATCCTTCACCAACATAAAATCAACATCTAAAACCCATAAACTTCCATTAACTGAATTAAAAGTTATACAACGTTCTCTAACTCAGTGCATCTATGCATAAAAATTATTGTTGTGTTTCTCCACCAGAGACGTCTTTATGTAGTTTTACAAATAAGAGAGAAGGTCGACCCTTTCAGTGGTCGACCTCTCTAAAAATAGATGGTTTTAATAGCTATAGAAACGGTTCATGACAATGCATAGGTCATCTTCCTGATTCCACGGGTGTTGGTTCTCCTCACGCGAGAAGTTGGTGCATTGATTCTCTTTGACGAGGGTAGAGGATGCACTGTCAATATGGGCAGACAGGAATGCAGATCTTCTAGAATGAAGTCTCACGAACCGTGAGGGCCAAATTGCTAATAAAACCCAAATCACAGTTTTTGTCTGTATTTCTTCAAAATATCCCAACCAACGAATCCAATGGTGTGAGCAGAGGGTTGAACGATGGTCCAAATGCGGCTGGGAATCTTCAACGTGAACGTGCATATGAATGAGAGTCTGTTTGAAAAAAATAGCCCACAAAACAAATTCTATCTTCCAAACAAGTCTTGAAATGCTAAACTAATGTTAATAAACCATAAAATGATAATAATTACTCAAGATTCATGTGATATTTAAAATATATTCATACCTGAGTTCAAATGGTGGTATGAATGGTAAGAAGTATGACTTATCATATAAAAAATGGGAAAAATAATGCCAACAAATCATGTTTAATGATCAGAAATGATGACAAAAATGGATATCAACACTCCCCCAAATCGGAGATATGCCAGGTCGCATTGAGCAAAACAGAGAGGAATCTAGGAAGAAGGCTAAGTTGCAGTAGCAGCTGCCTTCGAATTGGAAGAGGAAGTAGATTTATCCCTAAGCCTCTTGAAATGGTCCTTCAAGGTATCATACCTCAACCAAAGAGAAAGGATGGAAGCTGTCTTGGCGTCCCTCAAACCTTCAATGCTCTTCACTTGTGAGCGTAATTCTTTGTTCTCTTCACAAAGCTCAAAAATTAATTTAGCATACTTCTAATTCTGGCTTTTTAACTGTGCTATGTATCGAGTCAATTTGTTCACAGTATGATGAAGTGGAGTAGATGGTTCTGCAAAAGACTTAGGATATTTTTAAGGGCTCGATCCCTTTAGACATGGTTTAGAATCAACAGATGTAGTGTGTTCCTCATGATCCTTATCTTCAATGTGTGCAAGGGAAAGTTCAAATGCAAGATCTTCAAGAAAACAGGCAGAGACTTTGGCTAACGCATGAAGGGGTGTTTCAAGGATAAAGTCATCCATCTGGTCATCATGAATATCTGAGTGCATTGGATGAATGATGGACTAATCGATAGACTAGACCACGGTCTAGTCGATAAACTGATCACGATTGGCCTTTCTTGACTTAGTGGGTATCGGTGAAAAGAATGGGGGTTTCGTGGTCGCGTCCTCGTGGATAGGCTCATGAGAGGAGGATGAATGGACAAGGTGTATTTGTCCTGAGGTACCCTCATCAAACCACACAAAATTAGAATTTATTTTTGCTTGGGCTAGGACTTGAGCAAGCTTATTATCATGAGTTTAGAATCGGTGACGCTTTTGAGAGGCAGGGGTTTCTTAACCAAATGGGGGTTCAGTTTTCAAACACAAAGTTATCCCAGGTTTTCCCCTCTTCCTTCAACTAATAACTAATCAGGATTTTAATGAGACAGTGGTGATATAGGCTACCAGAGGGGTTAATGATATTTTTCCTAACCTGGATCGACATTTTTTCTAGGCTCTTTAGAAAATAAAATAGGAAATTTAGGGTCTGGTTATTAACGAAATGTGCCAATAATCTAAGGTGACAGGCTTTGAAAATGGTGTACTTACCTTCATAGGTGATCAACCGGCCCGATGATAGTCAAGGGCTCGAGATATTCTGGTGTAATACACTCGCTGTGGTACCCTTATGTGCCTGTAATGTGTTGGTATTCAGTCCTGAGGGTGAATTCATGAGTCATCTGTGGGAGAAAGAGGTGCTTGTGTCATCGGGCACCCTTCATGGGCAGTTTTGTGGCCAACGCAATAGACTCCTCAGTCATAGGAAAGGTAATATTTCCAAACTTAGCCATTTTTCCATCGAATCCTTTGGTGAATAGTATTGAGATCTCATCATCGTGGCCCACAAGAAGACGGAGGAATGGACCCCAACCTGCTCGAAGAAAAATTTCACGCCATGCTTTGAATTCAGAGATAAAGAGAAAATACTAGTAGCTTCCAGGATCATAACAGATTGGCATTGTTAAACAAAGGTTGAGGGGTGCATATGGATAAAGGGGATGCAAGAAATTTCAAGAGACGTGGCTTGATAGACTCGAGAAAGATGAGGATAAGCGGAATGAAGCAAAATTCACGTAGGCATTGGTTTAAAATGTGATCCGTTCTGATGGTTGAATAATCATGAGAAAAGACTTAGCACATTCAAATGATCACTCTATCATGCAAATATATTGAATTGTGTTCCATCATAAAAATGGGTGCGTTGGTGAATTGGTATGGTTATGATATATTCAACCATGTCCAAAGTAAAATTTGGACAAGTTGAATGTAATTTTCATCATGAGATTGTAAGCATAGGTGACATAAAAGATCATGATGAATTTTAATTAATACAATGATAGATCGCATGCATATAACTTAATGAAGAGTTAAAACCATATGATAGCCAAAGAAATGAGTCTAAAAATCAAAATAATGCATGGTTAATTGATTTATTTGAGAAAGTCGAGATGAGCAAAGGAATGAGATCGAGTGCAAATATGACATTTGATTGATCCTTGGTATGGTGAGTCAATTGGATTATGTCAATAGAATTCAAAATTAGATATGTTAGCATACTAAATCATGTTGTTATACGTTATGAATTCAGATCACCATTCGACACTTCATTCGGTTCGTCATTCGACCCTTCCTTCGATCCTTCATACGGACATTTTGTACAAAATGTGCTTTGTTGGATGTGACTACAGCTAATTATGCAGAGAATTTTTCTGGGGATGTCAACACACAAAAGGATGATGTAAGCCTTCTTTTCTGAAACTTTTAGTATCACTTTTCTTTATTTATCATGGATTTGAACAATATTCTACTACTTGCATTATCCTGAAAACACCTATCATTTTGTCAGATATAAATAAATATTTTTTTATAGTAATCAGAAGTTAAAGACAGTTCTGAACCTCCCCCAAACCAATAATATGGCGTGTCCTCAAGCCATCAAATAAAACTGATTAATACGCAAATGTTTTCAATTGATAATTTAGCCAATAGCTCTAAAATGTTGTTATTATTTTCATAAGAAAAAGAAATACTAACTAATAAATGGAGATGATTCAGATATGTACATTCATAAGAAAATAACGGTGCTTAGGAAGACCATATGAATAATGATAGTACAAATGATGCGAAAAATGCCATAGGAAAACCAGTCATCCATGACTCATTTTAAGGATCTCTTCTCATCCAAAGAATATAGATAAATTTCACCTTGAAGTTTGTGAGATTTCTATAATTATGGGTCCCATTTCTAGGATAATCATATCCTAGGCATTGTTTCAATTAGATGACAGGGTCCAAGTCCAAATTACAGCCATTCTCTAATGACAGTATAAATAATTGGCCTAAATATGTACTTGTATATTAATGTTTTTATTTTTATTTTTAGATGAGCCATGTGCATAGTGATGCATTAACCATATCTCTTTTACCTGATATTGCCTTGCTGCCAGTACCCCTGGTCAGTACCTTGATGGGTTTATCTTTGTACCATGCAAGCATATCCCAATACCAGCGAACCTGTTCAATACCCCGATGGGTTTACTTGCATTTACTGAGACTACTTGTTTAATATTTTACTTAGCATGGACCTGCTGCCAGCGATCCTGTTCAGTACCCCGACGGGATTGCTTTGTAAAATGATTTTAGTATGTGGAATCCAATTGGTACTAGAGCGTGTTACGCCGGATAAAAACATAATTCAAATTTTTAGAGCGAACCTTATGAGTAACTTTATTTATAATAGCATGAATTATAGATCATGTCAAAAGAGAATAACTTAAAGTTGTTCCTTGACCTCTCAGTTTATCTTCTTCATAAAAGATCAATAATGTTCCCCACAAGTAGAAATATCACTCACTCTTGGGCTACCTTTTTAATGAATGCTTAAGAGACAAGTTTTGATTATGAGTCTGGGATGAACTAGTAGTCCATATGTGTAAGATAAAAATTTTGAAAAAAAAAATATGATGATTAGAGTAGGTCTTAAGCAACTGTTCTAATGATAAATCATAAATGTGCATGTCTGAATCAAATACCATATATAAAAGCATAAAAATGAAATTAATAAAAAAGAATTATAGAAGAAAGTGGTTAGAAATACTATAAATTTCAATTTTCAATGATAATCAAAAGAGAAGGAGTTAGGAGGCATTATGAGGTTTTTTTTTAGAGCACTTACCTTTTAGATAATATTTCATGAGTTGATTATAGAGATAAGGTTATTGTAATCAAACTGCAAAACCAGTTGTTAGATGATTCAAATTTATTCATAACAGAAACATGTACAAAGAAAAGTCATATGAAATTTATCGAAATTAGGGAAAGGAAAAGAGTCTTCCTGTTTTAATTGACAAAATTCCATAAGTTGATCATAAGAATGAATTCAATGTATAAATGCAGTCAGCTTGTTAGAAGTGACTTTCATTTATTTGAAGAAACAAAAGTATATTTAAATATATACAAATGAAGATAACCAAAAATAATTTAAGAATCATGAGGAGGAGGAATGACTTCCTCTTCAACCAGCTCCATCTCCTTCTATTGTAAGGCATTCTACACAAAATCTTGTTTAGATATTGGTTGATGATAAAGTCTAAGTCTATGTCCATTTACAAAAAAGGAAATTTGCGAACCATCAATTGTCTTAGTTTCTAATAAGCCATTATCAAAAATTGTAACTACCTCATATGGACCCATCCAATAGGTAGTTAATTTTCCTTTGAAATTTTTATACCTTGAGTCGAACAGTAGTGCCCAATCCCCAGCATTAAACTGCTTTTGTTTAATAAATTTATCATGCCATTTTTTTTGTTGATTTTGTATTAACATTGTTCTTTGGAGTGCATCTTTTATAATCTCATCTAACTCATTAATTTGTAAAAATTGTTGTTTATGTGCCTCTTCCAATTCCATTCCTAACTGTACAGCCATACAAAAAGTCTTAACTTGGAATTCAATAGGTAAAAGAACTTGTTTCCCATATACCAGATCATAGGGTGTATGTCCAGTAGCATTTCTCCATGTTATTCAATAGGCCAATAAGGCCTCGAGGAGTCTATCTTCCCAGTCCTTATGATGTAGCTGAATGGTTTTGGTTAAGATAGCTTCCAATACCTTGTTGGTCGATTCTACCTGGCCATTAACCTATGGGTGGTAGGGCGAGGACTTACAATTTTGGATGCCATACTTTGTGGTAAGTTCCTTCGTCAATTTGGAGGTGAATTGAGAACCTTGGTCAGTGACAATTTCCCTAAGCACACTAAATTGAGTAAATATCTCTTCATATATAAATTCTACTACATATTTCTCTGTGGCTTGAAACAAAGCTTTAGCTTCTACCCATTTGGTGACATAGTCCTTGCAAACTAGGATATACTTCTTTTTCGGGACATGGGAGAGATTTGACCTACAAATTGAAGAGCCCATTTCTCAAAAGGCTCAATCATGACCTGAGGTTGTAAGGGAATCTCGTTAGCTGACGTAGGTTTACCCATTCTTTGGCAACTGTCACATCCTCTAACATATTTGGTAGCATCCTTGAAAATGCTTGGCTAGTAATATCCAGAATGTAACACTTTGTATGTTGTCTGCTTGTCAGAAAGTGCCAGCCACATGGCCCATCATGGCATGTGTGGAGGATTTTTGTCATCTCATCCTCCCATATGCATCGTCTGATAATAAGATCTGGGCCGGTAAGAAAATGGTCATTGTCAGCCCAAGAGTAGTTAGAACTCTGGACTATAACTTGACATTTTTCGTGTGGGGACAAGTGGTTTGGTAACTTCCCAATTGCTAAATAAGTAGCAATGTTTGAAAACCAAAGAGTTTGAACATACACAACAAATAGATGTTTGTCAGGAAAATTATCATCAATGGGTTTATCATCGTCATCATGTTGAATATGAGAGAGGAAATCTGCTACCAAATTCTCTCAACCAGGTTTATCAACGACGACGATATTAAACTCGTGTAATAGAAGAAGCTACCAGGTTACCCTACCATTGATGATTGGTTTGTTCATTAAGAATATAATGAAATATTGGTATGTATAAACAAAAAATTCATATCCTATAATGTAATGGTGAAATTTGTTGATAGCATAGACTACTGCCAAAAACTCTTTTTCAGTAACAATGTAATTTAGTTCGGCAAGAGTCAAATTATTCCTAACAAAGTAGATGGAATAAGATGCTTGGTCTTGCTTTTGACCTAGGACCCTTCCTATGGCCATGTCAGAAGCATCAGTAGATATATGAAAAGAAAGGGACCAATCAATACCCCTAAGTATTGGTGCCACTGATAACTTATCCTTTAAGACCTCAAAATATCTTTGACAGGATTTGGTCCATTGGAATTATGCATCCTTCATAAGCAGTTTAAACATTGGTGCAACTATTTTAGTAAAATTTTCAAAAAAATGTTGGTATTAGCATGCATGGCCAATAAATATCCTTACCTCCTTTTGATTTTTTGGAGAGGGGATATTAACAATTACTTCTATGTTGGCAGGGTCTACCGTGATCCCTTGTGAAGAGACATGATTCCCCAAGACTATACCTTCTGTTAATAACATTTTACATTTTTCGTGGCTAAGGGCTAGGTTTGTCTCTTGACATCAGATCAAGAACTTTTCAAGATTATCAAGAGCCTCTTGAAAGGTATTACCATAAGTTGTAAAATCATCCATGTACACTTCTACGTAGTCATGTATAAGATCAACAAAAATTCCTAAGACTTCCCGCTGAAAAGTGGCAGGTGCGTTACATAGGCCAAATGGAAAAACTCTATAGGAATATGTTTCCCAGGGGCAAGTAAAAGTAGTCTTATCCTGATCCTTAGGTGCTATCAATATCTTATTGTATCCACTATACCCGTCGAGAAAAAAAAAGTATTGTTTGTCAGACAGGGTATCTAGCACTTGGTCGATAAAGGGCAAGGGAAAATAGTATTTAAGAGTAGCCTTATTCAGCTCTTAGAATTCAACAAAAATACGCCATTTCCCCATGATTTTATTTGGGACTACCACTAGAGGAGACACCCATTTACTGTTTGATATTGGGCAGATGAAACCAGCATTGAGAAGTTTTTGTAACTCCTCTTTAACTATGTCCTTCAAAGCAGGATTCATCTTCCTCTAAGGCTGCCTTATAGGTGGTATACTTGCATCCATTTAAATATGGTTAATACAAGTGTCAGGTTGTATACCCTTGATATCAGTGTACTCCCATGAAAATGCTCCAGCTTGACTTCTAAGAACCTTGAGCAATTGCTCTTGTTGGTTTTCACTTAACCCTGCATTTATGTGTAGAAATTTTACAGGGTTGACTTCACAAGGTATGGTATAAGACCCTATATCCTCTTCAATTGAAAAGACACATGGTGTATCCAAAAATGTTGAGAGGTCCAAATTTTATTGAAACTCATCTCCAAAAATTTGATCGAATTAAGCAAAAGACTGAGGGAAATCTATACAAGTTGTTGAAGAAACAAATTGGTTTAACACGTTCTTAGTAGTTTGCTCTTGAAGTGCCCAGGAGTAGTCACTAGGAAGGGAATGGTATTCAAAATTTACATCCCCAAAAGAACAATCTAAGCCCCACAATTTTTTAGTTATTGGTTGTGCTAGGGGGTATAGAGCAATTTTCTGTGTGGACAACCCATTAGAAATGGTCATTTCCCCGTCCCTACATCTTATAAAGGTAGTAGTGGTAGCTAGCCATGGTATTCCCAGGATAATAGGATTCCCTTTAGAAGGATCCTTTGATTCTACTATCGTGAAATAAACAGGATATTCCCATGAAGCTACTGATACAATAATGTCATCCAGAAATCTAGCAGGCTTTACCGTGGTGCGGTCTGCTAGTTCTAGGATTGTAGGGGTAGGTCGGAGAAACTGTCCCAACTGTAATGTTTCTAAAACTATGCTGTTCATCATATTAACATCAAACCCTATATCAATAAACATATTTCCTATGGAAATATTATTTACAATAACAGTTACTACTGGACTCCCCGGATTTGTATATTTTGCAATTCTAGACTGGTCTGTCATACACTCGGACATCTCTCCTATAACATGAATTATGAGGGTATTTTTTTGTTTCTTACCTGGGAGTTTGATACAAAGTTCCTTTATTACCTTGCTGTAAATTAGTATATCCGTAATAGCCTATAACAGAGGGATTTTGACACATATATTTTTTAGTTCATTTAAAATATCGTACTAAGGATGAATCACAGGTTTTTATATCGCTAGTCGTTCTGGAAATGGAGGGTTTTTTCGTTCCTAAGTTAGTTCTTGGTGAGGATGGATATGCCCTAGAATTTTTGAAAAATCCACATCTCGCAAAATAATGTCATTCATGACTTCATTGGGATCTTCTTCTTCTTCATCCTCCTCATGAATGACGACTGATGACTTGGGTTTGTCATTCACAACTCTTCCAAATCGTAATTGGATCTCATGCACATGTGTAGTAGAAATAACATAGGATGGAAGAGTTTGCAACTCAATGCTATTGAGAGCTTGAGTTTTCTTATTGTTTGGGTTAGGTATTGGTTGTGCTGGTAATAATGTAGGTCGTGGAGGATTTGAATTTTGGAAATGATGAGGTTGATGTGCAATACAGGGAACTGGAGGCACAAACCCAGGAAAAAATTGTTGGATATTGGGTGGGTACTGAGGATAAGGATGATTAGGTGCGAAGACAGGTGGTGACTAGAGATATTCTTGTCCTCTCTATCCCTATGGCCAATACTGATGCCGAGCAAAATGAGGAGGAGGAGGAGGGTACTGGGGTGGCTAGTTCTACCAAATTGAAGTGTTCCATTGTTGAGGTTGTTGGTAGGGATGATAATAGGGTGGGGGATGTGGTGACGAATTTTGATATGTTGTTTGGTCTCTAGTTTTCTAAGGCCTCCTAGATATTTCACCAACGTCCCCACTCTTATATATGGCTTGTAACCCAGGAAACGATGGGAAATTTTCTATTATATGATCCTCCATGCAAATATGACATACAGAGATATTGTTCAATGGGAATTCCCATTGAGGATTCCTAGACCTGCATCTTGGACAGAAAATGCTCATTGTTGCATGATCTTCCTCTTGCTTCTTCTTATCTTGTAAAGCATCTAGTTGAGAACCCATTTCTCCTAAGATATCAGTTTTGAAGTTTTCCAATAGGTTTCCTAATTCTATCCTTGTGACTCCACTAGAATTAGAGGTATTTCCTTTTGGATTTCTATTGTAGGGTTCCCAAATATTTCTCCCAACTTTTCCCCTACTTCTAGAGTAATTTCTACACATCTCAGAGATTTGTGCAAAGGTTTTGTGAGAGATATCACCAGATGCCATGTGGTTAAGGGTTTCTACTAGGTCTTCTGAGATCCCTTTAAGCAAGAGTGGCTGTATTGCATCTTCTCAAAGGTCATTATATTTAGACTTGTGTAATACATAATTAAACCTTTTGAGATAATCTTCTAAGCTCTTTTCTTCAAGTTGTTGTATCTAAAAAATATCATTTCGACAGTTTCTAGGTTTGCAATACTCTTGATATTTCTACAAGAATGCAGTTTTTATATATTCTCAAGTTCTGATACTATATTATCCTAATCCCATGAACCATCTTAAAGCAAAATCTTTTAGTGTATCAGGGAAACGTTTAAGTCTTTGAGCATCTTGTAGATAGTTATAGCTTCTACAAAGAATGTCAAACTCAAACAGAAACGTGTCTGGATCTTCATTACTCTTCCCATAAAAAGTAGGTACTAAATAAGGAGGGATTTTATTCATATTTACATCCTGTGTAATGTCTAGGATAGGAAACCCAAAGGTAACCTCATTTTGATTTTCTACTTCTTCTTCTTCCTCATCATTTCTAACTTCATCATGATCTTCATTTTCTCCCCGTCTCTCCATGTAGATTCGATTTTTAAAGAGAGTGTACATAGGAGGATCCTTCCAAGGTGATAATGAGGCATCCTAATGTTCTTTCTCAGGGGAGATATTCCTTCGATGAGATAATTTTTCAGCCGTCTTTTATTAGGTTCTACAAGGAGGGTAGGTTCTACTGTAGATGTCTCAATTTGTGAAACAATTGTATTTATTGAGCTACCAAAGAGAACTTTCAAATGCGTGGGATCAATGAAATTGATGAAGTTTGGATCCCCTACTAGTGAGAAATATGTATCGTTAGGTTTTGGGACTAGTGGAGGGTTGAGGGTTTCCAATGGATGACCCTCTTGAAATTATTCAAGGATGGGGTCCTTAGAAATTCCTACCAAGGTTTCTCTACCTTCTATGACTCCTCCTGCAAGAGTCCCTTTAGGTCTCTAAGAAGAACTACTTCCTATGTGTGTCTTTAGATACCTTTCAGTTGAGTTAGTGGTTTGGGTGGCATGCCCCCCTAAAGATTAGTAGTAATTTTGATAGAGTTTTGAGAGCTAGTTCTAATGTATCTAACTTTCGAATCTCTAGGTATGTTCACGAAAAACTATACCAAATAAAAAGCTACAATACTATTATTACTGCTAGGTTTGGGGGCACTTGTTACAACAGATGCGCAGGTTCTTACCTCTCTTATTACCACTTCCCCACCACCAACCTATTACTAAACTTCATAGGAAATTCTATCTATTCTACCTTACAGAACAACTCCCCGGCAATGACGCCAAAATGTTGGGTGTTTTATTATCTTAATGAATTCGACAAATATTTAATTTATAGACCAGAGTTTGTAAACTTGGAGTTGACACAAAATATATGCTAACGTAGAAGGGTACCTAGGATATTGTAGAAATATTTTAATAAATAAAAGATCAAAAGATCTTTCAAAATTAAAAACCGAGTCAAACTTCAGAAATACAACTATTAAGTTAATTAGACTTGACCAAAACCAATAGATCTGAGTAGTATCAATCTTTACTAATCTACTCTATGATCAATAACTAAAAAGATATAAACAATACTATTTTAATAAACAAGACTTGATCGAAAGCAAACTACCTATTATTCAGCTTCTAATCTAGGAATTACAAAGTCTATGAACAAGTTCAGAACCCTAACTATATGAAGACAAGAAATTATATTATCTGAGGCAAGATTACAACTACTTAATATACCTAAGAAATTTAATAGTTAAAATATACATGCATTTAACAAATACTCAAAACTAAGCTAAAATTATCTAATTCCATTCCCCTTGAGGATTCTAAGGATATGTGTCAAAACTGACAAGAACTGGAGAAGGTGTATCGAAATGACCTTCAAAGGTAATAAGGAAACTGAATGGGAGTAAATATAATTTAACCTCTACAAAGAGATGTAAGCTAAAAAGTGTCCAATTACAAGTGATTGTAAACATTGTAATATATTCTTTATTCATAAGTAAATGACTCTAGTTGTACTACTTAAGATTGATTTGAAATGAGCTGTTATTATCAATTGATCTATTAATCAAGAAACCAAGAACATATATTATTAATGACTACTTTGAAGTTGGAGGTATGTTATCCTATATAGGTAAAGCATGAAACAAATCTAAGGAAATCTAAGCATATGAAAATGATTTGGAAGTAATCTAGAAGCAAGTAGAAAACTCAATAAAGATATTTTATTTCTGAAGCAAATCCCATCTTATGAACATCTTCATTAACTATGTGAATGAAAAAGAAAAATCCTATGCTTGAACTAAGAAACCATAATAACTAATGTGCTTTGGAGAATGAAATTACTTAAAGAATGAAGTAAACTAAGTTAAGGATGAAACTGACAAGTTCTAGATTAATAACAAGTTTAGAAATCAGATATAAAAGATCAACTACAGAAACATTATCTAAGAAGTAAACTAAGGAAAAGTTAAAGAAACGAACAAAAACTAAGAATGAATATGAAGCTTTAATTGAACAATATATGGTGCAAAACAAGGTCCTAATTACATGTATAAATTCTGATCGATTACAAGAAATATCACAATTCAAAAATCCAAGAAATTGAATCGTAAATAAGCATAAAAACAATGCTGGAAATATTAAAGTTTGTATGACAATACGGATGACAGTCCAAATGACAGAAAATGATATAAACTAAGAGAATAAGAATACTAAATGATCAAACACCAGCTAGTTTATGTGTATGAACCTGTAGTGCAAGGAGAGTAGTAAATAGACTGTTTGAAACTAGAATAAGAAGAAACTACACTCATTCGTATCTAAGGAAAGAAACTATTTCTATTGCATAATAAAACAAAGCTGAAATGTAAGTGAAACTAATCTAAAGCTACAGAAAAATAATAAAAAATAATTCTAACTACAGACTGAACCTGAAACGTTAACTATTTAACTTTACCTAGTTACAAATGAAAAGACTGAAAGAAAACTAAGAGAAACTATGCATGATTGGTCCTTCTAGGTTCTGAAAATGTAAATTATATTAACAACAAGAAATATATTACAGGAAATAAAACAACATCTACAGGAAACCAAGTTAAATACTAAAAATGAAAACTACTTATCTGCAGAAAAGAAATAACAAAATATACACAATGAAAAACCTCTGGTTGTTAAGGGGCCCTTCTCAATAATCAAGGATTTGAAGCTAACTCAGATCATTCACCAACATAACATTCAACAGTTAAAAACCAGAAACTTCCATTAACTGAATTAAAATTTATACAACGTTCTCTAACTCGGTGCATCTATGCATAAAAATTACTGCTACGTTTCTCCACTAGAGGCGTCTTTATATAGTTTAAGAAATAAGAGTGAAGGTTGACCCTTTCAGTGGTTAACCTCTCTAAAAATAGAGGGTGTTAATAGCTACAGAAATGGTTCATGACAATGCACATGTCATCTGCATGATTCCACAGGCGTTGGCCCTCTTCACGCGAGCAGTTGGTGTGTTGATTCTCTTTGACGTGGGTAGAGGATGCGCTGTCAAGCTCGGTGGACAGGAATGTGGATCTTCTAGAATGAAGGCTCACAAACCGTGAGGCCCATGTTGCAAACAGAACCCACATCATGGTTTTAGTCTTTATTGCTCTAGAATATCCCAACCAATGAATCCAATGGTGTAAGCGGAGGGCTGAACGATGGTCCAAATGCGGCTAGGCATCTTCAGCATGAACGCACATCTGAGTGAGAGTTTGTTTGAAAACCATAGCCTGCTGAACAAATTCTATCTTCCAAACAAGTCGAGAAATGTTAAATTAAAGTTAATAAACCATAAAATGATAATAATTAATCAAGATTCATGTGATATTGAAAATGTGTTCATACCTAAGTTCAAATGGTGGTTGGAATGGTAAGAAGTATGACTTATCATATAAAAAATGGTAAAAATAACACCAACATAGCACGTTTAATGATATAAAATGATGAAAAAAATGGACATCAAAATGGACCTAGGAAAACTCCCCTTGACCTAACTAATTCATGGGGTTGGGAGTAGAGTTCCCAAGCTACTGAAGTAATATTCAGGGTATGACGACTAGCACCATCCGCAAATCCATAGAAATAATCCATCTACAGAGTCAAAACATGACAGATGATAACCAGACATGGATAGGACAAGATTCAAGCCACACCAAAATAATCATACCACACCAAAAGTTGACTATACATAACTATACAAGGAATTAATGCGAATTTTCTTAATCATAGTACATTTTCAGGTAAATCCCATTGCGAGGCTTCCTGAAAGGTATACCATTGTAATCCAGTAGCTCATAGGCCATTTTTTCTAAGACTTTACTTACGACATAGATACCGTACCACATCGACTCAATTTTTTTTTTCCCAATTTGTCATGTTTCTGATCATATGTCAGAACAAGATCTCCTTCATTAAAGACATGAGTTTGAATCGACTTACCATATTTTTCCTTGATATGCTTCTTATGAGACTCGTTATCTAGAGCATCATCTCATCGTGTTTCATCAAAGTTTGTGAGATAAATAAAATGTTCTTCCTCTGCTGAGGTGTTTGGAAAAAGTTCGACAACTAGTTTCAAGGATGGAATCTCACATTCAATAGGTAAAAAAAATTTTAGTATGTAAACTAATTGAAAAGGCATGAATCCGGTTGTTGTTTTTATGGAGGTCCTGTAAGCCCATAGTGATGAGAACAGAGTCAAGTTGCAATTTGAGTTTTGTTCATCCACCATCCTTCAAAGCATAGTTTTTAAAACCTTGTTAATGGTTTCAACCTAGCCATTAGCTTGTGGATAATAGGGAGTTGAATTTTCATGGAAAAAACCCAACTTAGAACTTAGTTCAGTCATCATTTGATTACGGAAATGAGATATGTGATTAGTAACTATGGCCTGAGGAACCCCAAACCTTGATATAACGTGACTGAATAGGAAGATGGCAGAAGTCTTACCATCCTTCACATATGTAGTCATCGCGTCTGCTTAGTTTGTGAATTAATCCATGGATACAATGGCATAACCATGCCCCTTGACTGGGTAGGCTTACAATGCATAAAATATATCCCCCATTTGGAAAAAGGGCCAAGGGAAATGACTGGGCGTAGAGGTGCTGGGTGGGTGTTCTTTTTAGGATAAAACATTTGATTGGGTGGGAATTTCTTAATCACCTCATGACAATATTTGAATATCGAAGGCCAGAAATAGCCATCGCGAAGGATTTTATGGGCTATAGCCATCTCGGAAAGATGACCGCCACATGCTCCAGAGTGGCAGTCATTCAAAACTTGTTCATCCTCTTCGTGGGTCAAGCATCGTCACAAAATAGAGTCAATACCATGCCAATACAAGGTATCATTAACAATGAAATAGTATTTTGCATGATGTTGGATACGATGACGATCATCTCAAGACAGGTTAGGTTAAAACATTGAGTTTGGATATATACAATGAGATCTCCATACTAGGGATCGGTCATGCTAATAAGGAACAAAACATCATCTGGGAGTGATTCAATGGGATCAGTTTCCATAGTAGCACATGAAAGGCAAGACATTAGTTCCACAAATACGAATGCCTTCTTGGAAGTAGATTTCACGAACTCATGGTCAAACTCTTGCAGGATAAAAATCCAACAAGAGTATTTACCCCCTGGTACCTGGTGAGTAAGAATGTAATACATGGGGTTTAGGCCCACAAGAACAGTAGTCATGCAAAGAAAAATGAAGTGATGAAAACATTGAACACCTATGACTGTAGCCAAAGAAAACTTGTTAACATGTGAGTATCATGTTTTAGAATCTAATAGAATCTTACTCAGATAATATATCACATATTCCTAGTCATTTGTATCTTCCTACACTAATACCATACCAATGGTAGTAGTGGAGGCTATGAGATATAACCGATAGTATTTTGAATAACTGGGAGGATGCAATACATAGGAATTTGTGATTACATGTTTTACATTGTCGAAATCTTGTTGAGCTAGATCGTCCCAAACGAACAGAGTGTTCTTTTTCAACAATCACATGTACCCATGCATTTTTTTTGCAAAAATGCACACAAAATTATGCAGAAAGTTTGTCTTCCCTTGTAAACTTTGAAGTTCTATGATGTCGGTGGGTGGGGGTAAGGCCACAATGGTAACAATTTTCAAAGGGTCGATACTAATACCATCCTTGGAAACAACAAATCCAAGTAAATGTCTAGTCTCCACACAAAAACACATTTATGTGGTTTAAGACGAATGTTATAGTGGCTACATTGAATAAAATCGACTCTAAGATGCCTAGAATGATATTCTCGTTGTTACAAATGGGAGGGTAGGTCATCCAAGTAAGGTTCCACTATATGCTTGATATCATGGAAATTGTAGGACATGGCTCATTGAAATGTGGCTACAGCATTCTTTAAGCTAAAATGCAGTTTACAGTAGAAAAATCTTCCCCATGGGAAAATAAACGCAGTGTTATTTTAATCAGCAAGCAATATCTCAATCTGGTTATAATTGGAGAAGTCATCCATAAAGGAGAAAATAACGCTTCTGGAATAGTTGTCGATAGTATGATCGATGTAGGTGGTAGGGTAATTGTCCTTGAGACAAGCTTATCCAGAGCCCTAAAATAGATGAAAACCCTAATAGTGGCTTGTTTCTTTGCAATAGGGATAATATTTGATACTCATTTAGTCAACGACACGGGGTAGATAAAACCAGCCTTCAAAATCATTTCAACCTTAGCTTTGATAGCTACAGCTTTCAAAGGGTGGACTTGATGGAGTTTCTGGCTAACAGGTTTTGTGAATGGATAAGTATTGATCTCATGGACAATAATCGATGGATCAATACTAGGAATTTCCTTATAGCTCTAGGAAAAAACATCTCGAAATTCTTTGAAAAGGGCCAAATAAATTTCAATTTCAGCTACTGAACAATTATGGCCTATGTGAACATGTTATACAACACCAAGTGTCATTGATATGTCGATTGGGATAGTCTAAATAATATTACACAGATTTTCTTTAGAATCATCACCTTGCAAGAGCACAAGTGACTAAGTATTTTCAACGATATCAGAAGTAATGAATGGCACGAAATAGGGCTCTACCGAATTGAATTTAGGGAGGAAAGAGGATCTATGATGATGATATTCCCATGGAGATTAATCCCAAATCATAATATCCATAATGAATTTGTCCGAAGGAAAAGTCAATAAGAGATAATCAAGGGTAGAGGGAGGAGAATCTAACCAATAAGGAATACGGTATGCATCTAATTCTACCAAATGGTGATCATCAATATATGAATTAGAAGTGGATTGAATGGCATCATATAGGGCTTCAAGAGGAATCAAAGAAGGCGTATCAACAATTGCTTTACCTTTTGACATGTCGTCGATGGAAGAGGATATCATGTTCATCGAGGAAACTTGAAATGTAGGGGGGGAGAATTAGACGGAAAGACTCCCATAAGTGAAAATTATTTTAGAATCCAGACTCCTACATTCTGATATGAAGGGAGTGACTTCCCCAACAAAGGAACATTGTTCGTTGTGGTGGAAGTGACATTCAGGGAGCAAAAATCAAGTTGATTGATAGTCACAATCATTCCCTTGGTGAGGAAATTGGAGAAAATGAAATAGCGATGAGGTGACTGCCATCATGGAATAGAACCAATTCCTTCCTAGGAAATATTCGTAATCTAAAGGTGCTTCGATGTCCATGTAATTTCTCCATTGAGATATTAATGAAATCCCATGAGGTAACCTTTTTCCCACATTTGGATCAATTGGCGACTCTTTTCCTTTCCTGTTAGTATGTTATGAAGTATTCATGGTATATTATTTGAAATCAAAGATGTTGTCCCTGTGAAAATATTGATATCTTTGCAGTTACATTTTATGTTGAACTACTGAATTATGTCACTCAATACATTTTATTTATTGTGTGAATAAGATTTACTTGCTGAAGTGCCCCATTTCCATTTCACCCACACACGCATTTCATAATTTGTTATCTTTTATGTCAAAAATGATACCCATAAACGTCCATCTTATTACATGCCTTATGTCACATTAACTAGTAATTCACGCAAGTTCTAAAGATACATAAATACAATATATCTGCTCATTGGGAATATAATTCCAAATATAAGCATAAGTTTATTGATTCCTTGGCATAGTTCCAAAACATCCTTGGAACATCTCAGGGAACAACATATTATTGGGAATCATTGTTGGCAATCAAGGAATGAAGTTAATTTTCCCCGGGAACAACGAAAATCATACACTTTGATCTCTTGGCATGAAGAAGAATCATATTTTTGGTTGTATTATTCACCTCGTGACTACACAAAGGAAAATATGGCATCTAGACGAAGACACACCAGATCTAATCCAAAGCACGAAGAATTTCAAACCTTAGAAGGTCCATAAATCTTAGTTTCTTGGAGGAACCGATGTGGGAGATATCAACCACCATTACCAGGTAACCCTCGCATAATCGTATCTCCTCCGTTCTTTGGTTCTATATTTTGAGGATATGAATTTATTTTTGAAACTCCCAGATACCATTATCTTCTCAAGACTCCCACTACTCCTCTGGTATATCTACCAAGCCCCCCTATCATTACTACTGAAAGTGGAGAATCCTCATCTCAACCCAACCCTCATAAGTCAGGAACCCTCATGACCCCATAATCAAAGAATGCCATTTTGCAACATATAATGGCTAGAGGAGGAAGAGTAGTACCAAATCAACCACCACTACCACCACTACGGATTTATGTATGGGTAGTCGCTACGTGTGGACCTTTAATACTTCCTACAAATTGTCGTGATATACCTGATCACATTCTCAAGTTTTTGCCATAATATGATGGTGGGAATGGGTCTTCTACATAAGATTAATTAGGGGAGAAAAATGGTCCATCAAACCCTAATAGAAATTCCATGTCATCATATATGAGTCAATCAAAATATTTAAAAAATTCAAAGAGGTGCATATGAGAGGCAATTTTTTATTATATAATTTGGAGATAAGCAAAATTTTTTAATAATGTAATTTGTCTACCCACTGCCCAATCTTCCAAAAATTGTCTTGGATATTGAGAATGTAATTAATATGATAACTGATTTAAGGTAATATGTGATCTATATATAATATATAATAGTAAAAGTAATTAATATTATAACTAATATATAATAATATTATAAACATTATATTATAATAATATTATACACCATGAAAAGTTGCTCCAATAAGATTTGACTAATATAATTAATGTATAAAAGTAACGAATATCATAACTAATATACTCATTCATTTTTTAACGTCTCACTAATATATACCTAATAGTGTTTTAGGTAATACCTGAGCCATATATAATATGTAATAGTAATAGTAAATAAAATTATAACTAATATATAATAATAATAGTACTTAATATTATAACTAATGTATAATAATATTTATTATAATAAAACTATACACGGTGAAAAGTTGGATTCAATAACTTTTAATTAATATCATAACTATTATATAATATATAATAGTAATTAATATCATAACTAATATACCTATTTATCTTTTAAATAAAATCATAATTAATATCTAATATCTAATTAATATATAATAGTAAATAATTTCATAACCAATATACCTATCCATCTTTTAAGTAATAAGTGACTCATATATAATATATAATAGTAATAGTAATAGTAATTGATATTATAAATAATATATAATATATAATATTATAAATAATATATAATGATATTATATTATAATTAATATATTACAATAACGCATTATGATAATACTATACACCTTGAAAATTTGGGTCCAACAACTTTCAAGACGACATTGTGTATTTATTTTTCTTTCCATATTTTGGATGAAAACAATTTATTCTCATAAATTAATTTTAATATGAAACATATATCTTAGGTAGCTTTGATAAAATTGAAATAATCCCTCGAAACTTCAATAAAAATTTAATAGTATAAAAGATTATCTAGATGACATTATTTTATCATTTTATTCAGTTTTCTTTAGGAGGGACATTTTATGTTGAAATTTCCTCTAATTGGCATATGGCGACCTTTCAAGAATTTCCTGATAATTTGTTCATTCAACATGATGAGGTGTATATGAGGGTATCTGCTCAAACTTAAGAAAGATATGTTTGCAAATCATTCAGAGTACTTCCTTTGCTACAATAGGGTTGATGGATGAATTAGAAACCACTTTCATGAATAAATGGGGAGAAAAATAGGATCACCTATATTACTTAACTGATTTTTTCACCCTTAAGTGGTTGATTTTACCATAAGGTTTAATAAGTTGTTTAGTTGGATCCCAACAGACATTTGACCCACTGAAGCAGTCGTGAAGGTCATCTATGTTGGGGCATTCTTGTCATATTTTTCGATCATGCAAAGGGAAAGAAGATCAACCTCCCTCCTGATTATGAAAGATTCTGCAGTTGATGTAGAAGGAATTATGATATCTGGAGATAATCTTAAACCTATAAATGATCCACATAAAAAAGATAAGGGGAATTATAAAGAGGATTCCAATACCTCTCAAGGTACCAAGGACTCTCAATAGCATAAGATCAAGGAAAATGTCTCATATCATAAAGAAGTTATCCAATAAAGTGACCAAAATGGAATTGGAGAGAATTATCCCAAATCTACCTCCTCCTCAAGGGAGAAATACCAATCAATTTAGAAGACCTTATAATATGCAGATGATGTATAGATAGAAAAGGACCGAGGAACAACCTCTTCTACCCCTTGTTAGGGAAAACAATAATAATAATTTTTTCTACTTTCTTAAGGAATAAGAATATTTGGATACTGAGGAGGAGATGAATTGGTTGCAAGATGAGTCAAATATAATGCATCTAACTTGAGACGATTATGAAAATTCATTGATGTATAATTGAGCTGAAATGTATCAAGATTGCAAAATTGAGTTTAATCAATCTTTAGCTCAGTATCATTTTTTTATAGATACTCTTCAGGGTGAACTTAAAAGAAAGCATGATCTCAGGCCTAGAACGTCTCTGACCAGTCAACCCCCTAATCGGGCCTATAGTAAAATCATCCACTGCAAAACAACCCAAAGAGAAAACTCCTTACGCATTGAATCCAACTAAAACTAATAACTCACCAAAGCACAAAACCAAAGAATCCCACAATCCTCCAATTTCTAAAAACGTGGATAATCCCTTGCCCAAAAATTAGACAATGATAAAAAATATTCTTATAGGAATGTTATATCATTACTTTTGAACATGAATTGGGTAATATTAAAATCCCTGTCCCCTTGAATCAGTTGAAGAATTTTTTTATATATCAGAAGTAGATTAACAAATTTTTCCATAATACTAAGTCATTAGAACAACATAATACCATAAATTTGACCAATGAATCCCTTACTATCCAATGTGATCCCCACATGAATGAGAAAGATGAACCTATAGATCCTTTCTATGTCACCCTCAGTATAAATGATAAGTTTCTACACGATTGTATGTTGGACTCTAGGGATTCCCATAACCATGGAGCATCTTGTTTTGGAGATAACCAAACCCTACCATGACCTTTACAGTTTCGATTCCAAAAAGGTGAAATGTGTGCAAGGATCTGGTGGTCACCTTATCCCAACTAAGAGAATTATGATGGATGTGATGGTAGCATATTTGCATGCTTAATACGGGATGTTGATATCAAGAAGTTGTGATAAAAATCTTGGATGTACCATGAAGATGGACATGAAGTATTCTACTATGCCTATTTTTTCAAAATAAACTTGGTGATACGATATCGAGAAGACATGTTTTCTCATATTATAAGCAATCATAATAGTCCAAAAAACCTCCCCCTATATGTGACTAATGACGGCATGTGATGTTTCAGTCTTTCAGTGAATCATTGGATTTTGAGAAGGAATACTTTGAATATGATATTCCTACAGTTTATGAGAACAACACCGAACAATTATGGAATTTATATTTTGATGGAGCCTCAACAAAAGAAGAATCAGTAGCCAGTTTTGTTTTTATTCCACCTTCATGAGAAAATACATCCTTGTCATATAAGTTGGAATTTGAAACAACTAATAATGTTGATGAATATGAGGCCCTCATCCTAGGTCTTTAGGGTGATAAAAATATAAATATAACAAAATTGGTTGTTTTTGAAGACCCATAAATGGCTATAAGTTATATCGAATGTATCTATCAAACCAGACATACAAAGATAAGAGCATATAAAAACTTAGTCTGGGATTTAATTGAAAACATTTTTGATGCCTTCAACATAATAGTTGTCCCTAAATATCTCAGTCACCATCCTAATGCTTTGGCATTAGATACTAGTACTTTCAAGCCACCATAGAAGTCGAAACTGAAATATGAAGTTGAATTGTGGTATAGTCCATCCATTCTAGACAATGTCAAAGACAATTAAATGCTTTCAGGAACTGGTAGATGTGTTTTTAGTTATAAATATTGATCAAGGAAAGGAGGTTGATAATTAAACTCAGACATAGAGTGTAGATATTTAAGAAATGGTGCATCAAATTGTTGGCCATGAGATCCTCCAATTGAAGATAAAGAAGATGGGGAGAAAAATAGGATCACCTATATTACTTAACTGATTTTTTCGCCCTCAAGTGGTTGATTTACCAGAAGGTTTAATAAGTTGTTTAATTGGATCCGAATAGACATATGACCCACTGAAGCGATCGTGAACGTCATCTATGTTGGGGCATTCTTGTCATGTTTTTCGATCATGCAGAGGGAAAGAAGATCAACCTCCTTCCTGATTATGCAAGATTATGCAGTTAATGTAGAAGGAATTATGATATCTGGAGATAATATTAAACCTATAAATGATTGAGATAAAAAGATAAGGGGAACTATAAAGTGGATTCCAATACCCCTCAAGGTACCAAGGACTCTCAATAGCATAAGATTGAGGAAAATGTCTCATATCATAAAGAAGTTATCCAATAATGTGACCAAAATGGAATTGGAGAGTATTATCCCAAATATACCTCCTCCTCAAGGGACAAATACCAATCAATTTAGAAGACCTTATAATATGCAGATGATGTATAGAGAGAAAAGGACCGAGGAACAACCTATTCTACCGCTTGTTAGGGAAAACAATAATAATAATCTTTTTTACTTTCTTGAGGAATACGATTATTTGGATACTGAGGAGGAGATGAATTGGTTGCAAGATGAGTCAAATATAATGCATCTAACTCGAGATGATTCTGAAAATTCATTGATGTATAATTGAGATGAAATGTATCAAGATTGCGAAATTGGGTTTAATCAATCTTTATCTCAATATCATTTTTTTGTAGATACTCTTCAGGATGAACGCAAAATAAATCATTATCTCAGGCCTAGACCGTCTCTGACCAGTCAACCCCCTAATCGGGCCTATAGTAAACTAATCAACTGCAAAACAACCCAAAAATAAAACTCCTTATGCATTGACTCCAACTAAAACTAATAAATCACCAAAGCACAAAACCAAAGAAGCCCACAATCCTCCAATTTCTAAAAAAGTGGATAATCCCTCCCAAAAATTAGACAATGATAAAAAATATTCTTATAGGAATGCTATATCATTACTTTTGAACATGAATTGGGTAATATTAAAATCCCCGTCCCCTTGACTGAGTTGAAGAAAATTTTTATATATCAGAAGTAGATTGACAAATTCTTCCATAATACTGAGTCATTATAACAACACTATACCATAAATTTGACCGATGAATCCCTTACTGTCCAATGTGATCCCCATATGAATGAGAAAGATGAACCTATAGATCCTTTCTATGTCACCCTCAATATACATGATAAGTGTCTACATGATTGTATGTTGGAATATAGGGCTTCCCATAACCATGGAGCATCTTGTTTTGGAGATAACCAGACCCTACCATGACCTTTACATTTTTTAATCCAAAAAGGTGAAATGTGTGGAAGGATCTGGTGGTCACCTTATCCCAACTATGAGAATTATGATGGATGTGGTGGTAGCATATTTGCATGCTTAATACGGGATGTTGATATGAATAAGTTGGGATAAAAATCTTGGATGTACCATGCATATGGACATGAAGTATGCTACTATGCCTATGTTTTCAAAAGAAACTTGGTGATTGTATCGAGAAGACAAGTTTTTATTATATTATAAGCAATCATAATAGTCCAAAAAACCTCCCCCTATATGTGACTAATGAAGGCATGTGATGTTGCATTCTTTCAGTTAATCATTGGATTTTGAGAAGGAATACTTTGAGTATGATATTCCTACGGTTTATGAGAACAACACTGAACAATTATGGAAGTTATATTTTGATGGAGCCTCAACAAAAGAAGAATCGGTAGCCAGTTCCATTTTTATTCCACCTTCATGAGAAAATACATCCTTGTCATATAAGTTGGTATTTGAAACAACTAATAATGTTGATCAATATGAGGCCCTCATCCTAGGTATCAGGCCCTCATCCTAGGTCTTTAGGGTGCTAAAAATCTAAATATAACAAAATTGGTCGTTTTTGAAGACCCATAAATGGTTATAAGTTATATGAAATGTATCTATCAAACCAGACATACAAAGATAAGAGCATATAAAAACTTAGTCTGGGATTTAATTGAAAACAGTTTTGATGCGTTCAGCATAATAGTTGTCCCTGGAGATCTTAGTCACCATCCTAATTCTTTGGAATTAGATACCAGTACTTTTAAGCCACCATAGAAGCCGAATCTAAAATATGAATTTGAATTGTGGTATAGTCCATCCATTCTAGACAATGTCAAACATTGGCAAGTCTTCAAAGATGACTAGAAAATTAAATGCTCTTAGGAACTGGTAGATGAGTTTTTAGTCATAAATATTGATCAAGGAAAGGATGTTGATAATTAAACTTAGACATAGAGTGTAGATATTTCAGAAATGGTGCATCAAAGTGTTGGCCATAAGATGCTCCAATTGAAGATAAAGAAGATGGGAAGAAAAATAGGATCACCTATATTACTTAACTGATTTTTTCACCCTCAAGTGGTTGATTTTACCAGAAGGTTTAATAAGTTGTTTAGTTGGATCCCCATAGACATCTGACCCACTGATGCAGTCTTGAAGGTCATATATGTTGGGGGATTCTTGTCATGTTTTCTGATCATGAAGAGGGAAAGAAGATCAACCTACCTCTTGATTATGCAAGATTATGGAGTTGATGTAGAAGGAATTATGATATCTGGAGATAATCTTAAACCTATAAATGATCCATATAAAAAAGATAAGGGGAACTATAAAGAGGATTCCAATACCTCTCAAGGTACCAGGGACTCTCAATAGCATAAGATCGAGGAAATGGTCTCATATCATAAAGAAGTTATCCAATAAAGTGACCAAAATGGAATCGGAGAGCATTATCCCAAATATACCTCCTACTCAAGGGAAAAATACCAATAAATTCAGAAGACCTTATAATATGCAGATGATGTATAGAGAGAAAAGGACCGAGGAACAACCTCTTCTACCCCTTGTTAGGGAAAACAATAACAATAATCTTTTTTACTTTCTTGAGGAATAAGAATATTTGGATACTGAGGAGGAGATGAATTGGTTGCAATATGAGTCAAATATAATGCATCTAACTTGAGACGATTATGAAAATTCATTGATGTATAATTGAGCTGAAATGTATCAATATTACGAAATTGACTTTAATCAATCTTTAGCTCAATATCATTTTTTTGTAGATACTCTTCGGGATGAACTTAAACGAAAACATGATCTCAGGCCTAGACCGCCAGTCAACTCCCTAATCGGGCCTATAGTAAAATAATCCACTGCAAAACAACCCAAAGAGAAAACTCCTTACACATTGACTCCAACTAAAACTAATAACTCACCAAAGCACAAAACCAAAGAAGCCCACAATCCTCCAATTTCTAAAAAAGTGGATAATCCCTTGCCCAAAAATTAGACAATGATAAAAAATATTCTTATAGGAATGTTATATCATTACTTTTGAACATGAATTGGGTAATATTAAAATCGCTGCCCCCTTGACTAAGTTGAAGAAAATTTGTATATATCAGAAGTAGATTGGCAAACTTTTCCATAATACTGAGTCATTAGAACAACACGATACCATAAATTTGACCGATGAATCCCTTACTGTCCAATTTGATCCCCATATGAATGAGAAATATGAACCTATAGATCCTTTCTATGTCACCCTCAGTATACATGATAAGTTTATACACGATTGTATGTTGGACACTAGGGCTTCCCATAACCATGGAGCATATTGTTTTGGAGATAACCAAACCCTACCATGACATTTATAGCTTCAATTCCAAAAAGGTGAAATGTGTGGAAGAATTTGGTGGTCACCTTATCCCAACTAAGAGAATTATGATGGATGTGGTGGTAGCATATTTGCATGCTTAATATGGGATGTTGATATCAAGAAGTTGGGATAAAAATCTTGGATGTACCATGCAGATGGACATGAAGTATGCTACTATGCCTATGTTTTCAAAAGAAACTTGGTGATTGTATCGAGAAGACACTTTTTCTTATATTATAAGCAATCATAATAATCCAAAAACCCTCCCCCTATATGTGACTAATGTAGGCATGTGATGTTGCATTCTTCAGTGAATCATTAGATTTTGAGAAGGAATACTTTTAGTATGATATTCCTACGGTTTATGAGAACAACATTGAACAATTATGGAAGTTATATTTTCATGGAGCCTCAACAAAAGAAGAATCGATAGCCAGTTCTGTTTTTATTCCACCTTCATGAGAAAATGCATCCTTGTCATATAAGTTGGAATTTGAAACAACTAATAATGTTGATGAATATGAGGCCTTCATCCTAGGTCTTTAGGGTGCTAAAAATATAAATATAACAAAATTAGTTGTTTTTGAAGACCCATAGATGGTTATAAGTTATATCAAATGTATCTATCAAACTAGACATACAAGGATAAGAGCATATAAAAAATTAGTATGGGATTTAATTGAAAATATTTTTGATGCCTTCAACATAATAGTTGTCCCTAGAGATCTCAATCACCATCCTAATTCTTTGGAATTAGATACGAATACTTTCAAATGACCATAGAAGCCAAAACTGAAATATGAAGTTTAATTGTGGTACAGTCCATCCATTCTAGACAATGTCAAACATTGGCAAGTCTTCAAAGATGACTTGAAAATTAAATGCTTTCAGGAACTGGTAGATGCGTTTTTAGTCATAAATATTGATCAAGGAAAGGATGTTGATAATTAAACTTAGACATAGAGTGTATATATTTCAGAAATGGTGCATCAAATTGTTGGCCATAAGATCCTCCAATTGAAGAACAACTTTCTCCCAAAAGGTCTAGTACCGTTGAAATAGCTATTTGATAAAAATGGTGTACCTGTTAAACCAGGTGTTCATCCAAAGATGGAAGATGTTGAAGCACTTAACCTTGGAACCCAAGAGGATCCATAGTACATTAAAATCTCTAAATTCATATCAGCAAAACAAAAAGATAGGTATGTATCTCTATTCAAAGAATATATAGATTTTTTTTTCCTAGAAGTACGAAGACTTGAAAACCTATGATACCTCTATAAGACAAAAGATAATTCCCCTAAGACCAAATGTTAAACCAATGAATAAAAAAATGAGTTAAATCAATCCTATATCGCTCGCCATCATTGAGAAAGAGGTCAGGATTTCGAGAGGTTCATGGATATTTCATTCGCGGAGAGAATTATAAGTTCATTTTTATATATCTTGATGATATGAATTTTTTTTCAAAATATGATGAAGACCACTTCAAACACCTTGAACAAACATTCATTAAGAGTAGGAATTTTTGTTTTTCACTAAACCCCAAAAATTCCTTCTTTTTTATGAAGGAAGGAAATTTGTTGGAACATTCTATCTCCAAAGAAGGGCTTAGAATCAACCCATCTAGAGTGTTCTTTATAAATATGATAGACCTCCCCAGGAACAAGAATGAAGTGCTATATTTCCTGGAAAAATCAAATTCCTCAGAAGAATCATTCCTTACTTTGCATAAATGCTAAAGAAAATAACATATATCTTAAAAAAGGAATTTGAAATCAAATTGACCATTGAAGCATGGAATTATTTCAAACATATTAAAGTTTCACTAGGTCAATCACCTATCTTGAATTGACTCTTGATTAGACTAAATTATACAAAATTTTCAGATTTTGTATTTTGCTTATAAAGTTACTATTGTAGTTGTCCTTTTGTAGAACAATGATGTAGATCAAGAGAAACCCATAACCTTTTTTAGCAGAGCGTTGAGGTATTCCGAGTTGAAACACATTACCATGGAGAAGGAAGCCTATTCTCTACTAAATCCCCTTAAGTCATTAAAGGATTATGTTCTAAACTCAAAAATAATTTCCTATGTTCTTTGTAGTACAATCAAAGACATAATTTGTAAACCTGACAGTGAGCGCAGAAGAGGAAAATGGATCTTGAATATGCAAGAATTTAATTTGGAAATAAAACCAACTAATTTGGTGAAAGGTCAAGGTCTAGATAAAATTTTGGCATAGTCAAATTTCCAAGCTTTGGACGTCAATTGAGTAGATCAACTCCCACATGATGGTAAATGGTATAAATATATTGCTTATTTTATTCAAAATCTAGTCTATTCTCGTGAGCTTTATAAGGCTAAGATCAGATCTCTTAAGCTCAAATCAATTAAGTATTGTATCCTTGATGGTTACTTGTTCTGGAAATGTCCTCTTAGGGTTCTCCTCAATTGTGTTATCGAAGAAGAAACTGAGGGATTAATAATGGAATTCGATAAAGACATATGTACATCATGCATGGAGAGATACTTCCTATAAAGTGATTAGGTTAGGTTATTACTTCCCCACTCTATTGTTTGATGCCAACAAGATTGCTATGGATTGTATCAAATTTTAGGTATTTGCAGGAAAACATAATCTCTTACCCTTGCCACTCAAACCTATTAAGGCGGAGGATCCATTCCAATAGCGGATACTAGATTTCATTGGAGACATTAACCTAAATTCCAATGGTAAGCATAAATGAATCATCGGTGCTACTAATTACTTAACACATCTTAGAACAAGAAATCATCTTAAGAGTGCCATAGGTACTTCTCATTTCCAACTATTCTATGGTAGAGATACAACCCACCCTATTCAACTTGGCCTACCAGTAATGAAGTTGTTGCAACTAGAGTAGGAAGAACCCGATGACATGGAAATAAGGATTCACTAGTAGATAGAAGTTCAACAAGTCAAGGAGCAGCTTGATGACCAAATGAAAGTTTCCTTTCATAGGAAATCTATGATAAGAGATTTCCAACCAACATATCTAGTTATGAAATGGGATGCTAGGAGAGAAGAAAAGTCCAAGTATGGTAAATTCAACAATATTAGGATTGGTACCTTCAAGGTTGTGATAGTGCAAGACAACAACACATGTCAATTAGTTCACATTTATGGTGACTTATTTGGAAATAATTTAAATGGAAGGTTACCCAAATGATTTTTCCAATACTAATTTCTATTGATAATTGTAACACTATGTAAAATAACATCTCCAAGCATTTTAAGCTTCATTTCATGTAATATTTTCATTTTAATATTTTATTTCTAAAAGTTGTGAAAAATAAAGGACAAGGACAAGCCACCAAAATTGATTCCAAGAAATGCTTATACTCCATATCCCAATGGAATAAGGCACTAGTATACAATTCCCAGCCTCTTCTAGAGGAAAAGACTGTTCCCATTGGATAGGTCGTTTTTAAGTGATAGGCCATTTCTAAATTTGCATGATGATCAACATGGAAGAAGATCTTAGGATGGTAAATTGACGCTCCTTAAGCATTCAATCTAATGAAATTGTTTGAAATTTATCTTAACAAGAACCGGCCTAAAAGGAAACCACTATATATGTGTGGCATCATTGCAAGAGTTTAAGCTCGAATTTTTTTTCCCTAAACCACTTTTCCTCTAAACCTAAAACCACTTACCATCATCATCGCTCGGATCCAGAATTTTCATCATGCCAAATCATTCGCCAATCAATAATAATTTTAGGGGTGAAGTTTAGCCCATGGGCAAATTTAAAGGGGTTATAAATATTTACTTGGAAAATATTAATATGGAAAGTTTTTTTTTTTAATTTAAAACATTCTTCCAATATTTATTAACCAAATAATAAAAAAACAAAACAAATAGCCCTTCCCTATTAATTAGGAAGAGAAAATAAATAATTCTTAGCCTTTTCAAATTTACCTCAAGACCTACTTTTGTCCCAAATTTCTAGTAAAATTTCTATTCAATCTTTAACGAAGCACAGCTTATGTTGTCAATAAGAATAAGAAAATTGTTTTATATTTTACATTGCACATTATATACATTTCAATTACTCCTTACCAATTGCTCTAATATAAATTATTTTACAAATACATTTATTGTTAATTTAAATTAATATTATCAAAAATAGTTTAACTCTATAAAAAAAATGTGTACTCTTTCATAAGCTAATTGTTTAAAAATTGTTGGTTGCTGTTCTTTGAATCATTTTATAAGAGAATGCATCAAACGAAAGTAGGTGCTGTAAACTTTTCATATAGATGGTGTGATAGCCTCTCTCTTTTCAACATTTATTCTGAACTACACAATTTAATTTTTTTTAGTTAGAATTACAACATTTCATTATAGATTATATATTATATTCAAAATTATTTTAAAGTTAAATAGTACATTTCTTATCAATAAGAAGATAAAAATGTGGAGGTTTTATTCATATAAATATGGAAGTTTTATTTATGTTTTTTTTTTGTGATAGGGAATCTGAACTCATTTCTTTTAATTTATAACTTCTTATCTCACTTACTCATTACCAATTGCTTTAATATGACTTATTTTACAAATATATTTGTTGTTAATTTAAATTAATATTATTAATAGTATCTTCTCGTGCATGATGGCATGCTCCATCTGGAGATCATATATATAAATATATATTTTGGAATGTATAGGTGGGTTATTATATTTAGCAGCAAAACCAAATTTAAAGAATATTGAAAACCGTTTTGATTTCAAGTTGGTATACTTAGCTCCAAAACGAAATTTGAAGAATGTTAAAAACCATTTTGATTTCAATTTTACCAATTAGTTTTACTCTTAGTCTTCGCGTACCGCTAGTTTGATTTGAATTTTTCATGTGGTTTCAATTTTAATGGGATGGGAGGCTTCCAAGTATATATTGGAGGTGTAGATCTATGCAACTATGACCAAACCATGACAATTGTGGAGTCTCGTAAATTTATTATTAATATTAAGCAACTGCATATATATATATATATATATATATATATATATATTATATATTAGATTATATATATTATTTTTATATTTGTTATATATTAAAGGTTTTTATATTATGTCTAAAATAATAAGTTAAAGAGTAAATTTTGGACCACGGGTAAGAGGTAAACTTGGAACTCATTATAAGATTCCACATTTATATTAGGTTTAAAATAATAAGTTAAAAAAAAAATTGGACGAGGGGTAAGAGGTAAACTTGCAACTCAATATAAGATTTCATATTTATATATTATGTTTACAGTAGTAAGGTAAAACTAATTTTTTTTAGAGGGATTGCAATTAAGTTAATTTTTTAGAAAACTAATTTTTTTGGAGAGGGATTGCAACTAAGTTAATTTGGTAGATATTTATATTGTATGTTTATGTTTAATCAAAGTGTAATTTTAATTTTAAAATAAGATTTAAAATGTTTTTTATTGGTTATCTATTTATTTTCTTCTTTAGGTAAGGGAATAACTTATTCATCTAAGAAACAAATTAAAGGTAAATTTGAAAATGGATTTGATTTTTGTTGTTTGATGTAAATAGTTAGTCATAGTTTACATAATACAAAATTTACAAATATTGAAAGGGCTTAAGTTTTTTAAGGTGTATTTTTTTCTTGCTTTATTTATGTTTAAGTAAAATATGTGCTTAGTTTTCAATAATTATTATTTAAATTATTTGTAAGAATGGTGTAAAATAATGTTAAAAATTAAAAAGAGGAAAAAAGAATAAAAATGAAAATACATAAAGTGTTATATGTGAATGAAATAAAATAATCTAATAATAAATTGAAATGAAAAATATTAAATTTTAATTTATCGAAGATCAAATAATATATATATATATAAAGTAAGTGTAAAGAAAACGTAGAAATGAGCAAACCTATGAATAAGATGGAAGTACACATTGGAGAATATATGGAGTATTGAGGAGGAAATAAAGTTTTAATTTGTTAAAATGTAAAATATAGCCAATTGTGACTTAACTTAGTGGGTAGATATTATTAGTATTTATCATTATTAGGCTCTTGTTATAAGAGGGAAGAGATAGAAAAAAAAATCAGAGTGAAAGATATAAGTTTATACTCTAACGATGGATAGAATAGAATTAAAGGGAACAAATGTGAATAAAACAATTAGACCTCAAATGTGTGAGAATAGCTTTGTTGATGGTTTGCCAAAGTTCACTTAGCTTAAAGTCATCTTTATAGTTCTAGTTATTTAACAACTTCTATAATGAGTATCATAGTGGACTAGTTCATTAGTGTGTAATGTCCCTAAAAAAAATACAACCAAAAAAAAATTAATAAGGGTGTTTGTGTAGTTGTAAATATATATAGATTGATCATTTATTTATTTTATATCATACTTGGTAAATTAACTTCAGCACTGGGTTTAAAATGTGATATTTTCCATATTTATAATGCTTGCAGCTTTGAGTGTCCTTTTGTGGTTGATATAGGATTCGTATTGTCGTTATTATTTTATCTGACTTATGATTTTACCTAACATGAACTATCTTAGTTCATAAGTTTGAAAACTGTTCAATCTAGCATTCTTTATGTAATTGTATGAGTGGTGACAATTGTTATTTCCTATGTGGCTTATGCACTGATTGGGAAGTTTGACTTAATTACCCATTCATGTTTGTTTGTATTTTTTGAGAAATATACTCTTCTATGTGTGGATGTTGGCCCATATATGGCTTGAGCTTTACTTAGCATGTTTTCTAACGTATTATGTCATTATGCCCTTGTAGTTACATATATTCCTTGGTATGGATGGAGTTCTATTACTTGTGAAACTTTTAACCCTAAATACCTAAGCTTCCTAATATAATATAATATATGTGAAACTTTGTGATCACTATGACCTTGAAGATCTATAGTTTTTATGGGGATTATTAATACTTATATTGGACATAACTTGTAAGGTAGTTGATGGACTTGATACGCCATAGCTTACGTTTAACTACATGATAGAAGGCATTTTTATAACTTAGGATAAATGTTTTCCTATCAAGGGTGTCGTTTTATGTATTTGTAACTTTCGTTGATCACACTCTTAAAGCATACATTCATGTGTTGTTAAATGGTTTTTGTGATCTTTAATATAGCCCATGTGAAAGGGCATATTTTTTGTGATTAATTGGTCTCCATCATGACAAGCCATTTAATGTGAATAACCATGTCCTTCGGTAATCTTCCCCAATCCATCACATGCCTTTGTCATTTGGCCTTTTCAATATGGAGCAAAGAGAGAGTGTCATTTAGTTAAGTTACATTTCAAACAAAAAATAATATTTCTTGATATTTGACTAGTCAGGACCACCTTAGACAAAAATTTGAAGAGTGGAAAAGATAAAACAAAAATAAAAGAAAAAGACTAAATTGAGAGAAGGAATATCAAACTCTTTTCTTATAGAGAAACAACTAGATTTAAGGGACTAGGAGTGGATTTTTCACAAGGAGGAAGAAGAATGGGAGTTTACTTTGAGAATGACTTATCTTAGAGTAGGTCATAGGAATATTAAAATCTTTCATACAGAAGCCATCAAAAGTGAAGCAACCAATCATTTCTCTAGATTAATATTAAGGAAATACCTTTTCAATGTGGGTAGAAAAAATAACTTTCTATAGCATTAACTACATTGTTGAAACAATAGGAAAGGGCCCACCATCTATAGAATTAGTTTTTTTTAAGGTGGATCTGTTAGGAGGCAAGGGACCACCTTGTCACCGAGCTCACCTAGTTTGAATATCTATAGAATTTTGCAATTCTTTTGGTGTGATAATTTTTCGATACAATGCATGTTTGTGGATTAAGCAAGTAGTGTGTTGTTGGATCAATTAGTCATTTATAGCATTCATAAATCATTGAACAATTAATTAATTTAAGTATGTAAATCCTACATTGCTGAAAGAATTGATTACTTGGCATCTGTGATCTCCCTTAGGGTATGCAAGTGATTTCTTGGTATTTAGAAGTGTTGGAAAATATTTAATTTCTTATTGAATTGATATCACAGGTTGAATTCATTATTATTAATTAATGCTGAAACAAATCTAGATGAATGCGTGGTTGTAGTTCATGATCAAGTAGAATTGAGAATTTTGGAGCTTGAATGTTGTGTCAGCAACATAGAACATATCTTTCATTCTTGCACGAGTGGTGATTGGATTTAACTTCTTGCAAACGTAATATAGGACTTAACATCTTGCAAAAATAATATAAATGCTCTATCTTTATGAACAATTCTATATTTCCATTCTTGCTAGAGTGATTTCATTTTTCCACAAGGAGGGATTTATTCTTGAAGATTGAATTAGTAGTAATTCTTCTTGAAGATTGAATTATTGGTTGGAATTAAGATGATTTAGTGAGAAAGAAGTTACATACCATTTTCAGCAATTAGGTTGTTCAATTTAGCATTGGTTGATTTGGGTGATTATAGGAGAATTAGTGTGAGAAAGAATTGAAATAATATGAATAGAAACCTATTATAAGAAATCTGAAAGCACAATAATTGTGATTTCTTAGGAATCAAAGAGATGGTGAATCTTCTTGGATAAAGTTCCGCCAATGTTTTTACAATATTTGATAAATTAGTGAAAGATTCATCAATTTTTACAATATTTTATAATGCAATGAAATGTTCACCAAGATTTTACAATATCTTATAATTTAGTGAAAGATTCGCAAATATTTTACAGCATTATATTATAAAATGAAAGATTCGCCAAAACATTTATATATACATATTACATTATTGATAAAATTGCCTTCAAATTTTCCTATGTATCATGGAGATTCGCCCATTTTTTATACATATAAATCTAGGGGGGTTCTTAAAATAATCCATTTCGCCAATAAGTTGTTACCACATGTCCATGCTCCTAAAACTAAAATGATTTTAATTTCCACCCACTTCTATATCCTCTTAGCATATCACATGGTGCCACATAGGAATTGCATTTATTGCACAAATTTGGTTATATAAGTAACCCTTCTATCTTTGCAAATTTTAAAATTTTAATTTATCCAAGAGATCTAAGCATTGCTAAGAGTTTAGCCCGAGACTTCTTTTTACCTTCCCACAGATTCCAATTCTCTCACTTCACCATAGATTTTCCATCTCTACCATCTTCCACGGCCTCCACACTAGCTTCTCCAGTACCTAAACCTATAACTGCCAACCTGGTGCTAGACAAGCATCTATCATATTAATTTTTTGAATATTTTAATACCATCACATATGTCTCAAATGTGCATCCAATAGTGAGGGTAGCAAAGGAAATATTCGAAATGGGACATTATGAAATGCACCTTTGGAAATCAAGTTTTTCCCTTGCGATTTCCCCCAAAATGCGCCAATTCCCTGAGATAGTGGGTTGGTGCATTGGTCTCTACTCAGAGGAGAAAATTACAATAATATCTCATGACAGGATGCTAGTGTTCCCTATCAACTAAGAACTCATTCAAATAATGCTTGACATCTGACCTGATGTACCCCGAAAATCCTTAATGAAGATTCATTGACCACTAAGTATACAAATCTCTCACCATAGGGTAAACAAAGTTTCTTTCAAACCCCACTAAGACCCACCTTACAATTCATATATTTTTTTATGAGATACCTTAAATTGGTATGCCACTAATTTGTCAAATTCTAGCTTTAACTAGCAACCAACTTGTGAATGATGTTGTTTTTGGCTTACTTTTAGAGATGATTCCTACCTCAACCGAGCCTTATATCCATCCAGACTTTGCCTAGTTTTTAGCCAATCTGATGAATGAATAGATAGACACCTTCTCCTCTCTTTGATATTTCATATACCAATCATGTGATTTTTAACAACTTCCCAAGTTGTTTCCCATAGCCACTACTTGAGGCTGTCCTATATAACCCCAAAAATGATAGGTACAATGAATTTGCAAATAAAGTCATGGATGAAATTTACATCATCCTTCATGGTACTCCCTTTCCTAGGATGTTTCCAGAATACATAAGGTTGTTGCAATTGAGCCCAGACTCAACCTAGGGTGATTGTTTCTTGTTTGAAGATCATACAGAGATAAATTTATGGATGTGAACTCCCTCCTTACGAACTCCTGTCTTTGCTAACTCCCAGGATTTTCTCTATTGAATATATTCGCAAAGGATTTAATTTTTATGAGGTTCAATTCAGGAAAAACAAAGGTATTATAACTTTTAGAATTCCTCAACGGTTTGGTCTCTTTATAGTCAAGTCCCTTATAGCCTCGACACTAGAAAAGAAAATGATAAAGGACTTGAATTTACCTCTAGGTTTTAGATGGAATTACGATCCTAAAAGGATTATTTCATAAAAGAGGAAGAATATAAAACTAGAAGAATATGTTCACCATCCCCTTGAACAGCTTGACCATATAGAAAACTTAGAAAATTAGAAAGAGGTTCAAAGCATTCTTCTACTAGGTCAATCGAGAAAATATCAAGTTATTCCAACTCTGGTTAAGACATATGCAAGGGTGAAGAGAACACATACATAAAGTACTTATGATACAGAGATGTTGGAAACTAAGAAAGGGGCACCTAAGACTAAGAAACCAAGGTTTGAACCTTAGTTAGCCATAGAATTTTATCATCGTGGAGGAACAACATCATCTTCTTCTAAGTAATCTGTTATTGTTGAAAAGTTCCCAACAACCAAGTGGCCACAAGGAACATAGGAATATTATCAAGCTCTCTCATACTAATCTAGATTGGCAAGAGTGATCTCATCTATTAGATTTGAGAGCACGCAACTGGAAAAGGATATGCTCCCTAGGGAAGAATCCATGACAAAGGGACAATTTGGGATGTTGTTTGTAGATGGCATTAAGTAAGGTACTTTTAAAATGGAATTATTAGATCCCACTGTCTCTCATAGAAGGTTGACTCCAGACCAATACAGGGCCACAAACATGACATTCAAATTGGATGATTCCAACCCTCTAGATAAAGTGCAAGTACATAGGAAAACGAGATATATTTTTTCCAAAGATGTCTTAAAATATGCCATGAGTGTGAATAAGATCCAAAGTATAGTCAAGAGACTAGAAAATAAAATCAAACTCTTGAAAATTATAGAAATGGAAAACAATGTAATTGAGAGAGGGTTGGGTCCTCTTATCCCTTCTTTTGCACAAGGAGTCCTGAAAGAAAAAATAAAGAAATTAAGGCATTAAGACAAAAGCTAAAAATGCATACTACATAACATTTGCAAATGCTAGAGCCAATGGAAGAACAGGAGGAAACAAAACAAATTGATAAATTTGATGAAGAATACAAGACTAAAATACACACCTTGGAGAAGGAAATAAGTACCCTAAAAGAAGAAAATTATAAATTGTTAACCTCCAAAGGGACTGCTTTTTTGGTGTCTTCTTTAGCAGACCCAACTAATCAACTAGCCAGAGTAATGGTTGACATAACATTTAACGATGCAAAGCTTAGTCAAATTAAAGAAGATGTCAGAAAGCATTAGGAAGAAGTAGAATCCCTGAAGCAAATGGAATAAAAAAGGGATGTTGTTGTCTTAGATTTACAAGCTACCAGAGATAAGCTATAGAAAGAAGTTGATCGTTGATTAGCTCGACAAGAAGTATTCATGAAAGTACCCTCTAGTAGGGGAAAAGCATTTATCCTGGGATCAAATCTCAGCAATCATGGCTAGACCTCGGAATCAATTTATTGTTGCCCAAGAAGAATGGGAGTTGGCTTCCATCACAGTCCGTGAAGAAAAAAATACCCTCTCTCATTTGGGGGATAAGATTGAGGTAGCTATGATGTTGATTTCTATTTTGAATTCCATAAATGGGCCAGAATGGGAGACCTTGGAGATCCATGACATGACTACCATCATCATGGAGGCATCCAAATTGATTTCAAAGAAGAATCTTTCGCAAAAGATCAACTAGAAAAGGATGTTAACTCATTTAAGATTTTTTTTGAAGATTTTATAGCCCAAGGAATATAATCCCCATGGGATGGAAATAGCGACCTATACCCTCGGGCCTCTACAACATTATGATTTATTAACAGATTATCATAGGAACGACGATCAGTGATTCGAGGACATTGCAGAGAGAATCAAAGGCGAGATCGTATTGGAAAATATGTTGAATGATTTTGGTTTTTTTCTAATATCTAAACTTCAAGGAACACATGGTGCATCATATTCAAAGTCTCCTCAACAAATGTATCCAGTGCCATCTCAACATACTTTTCAGATGCCACCTCCACAACACATGTATAGGTTTCCTTAGCCTCAGGGTCAACATAACGTTCGAAGGCCAACTCAACAATCATGACAAAGGACCACTGGACACAAAAGTCGCTAACAACACTAGTTGAAGGATTCAGTTGAGAAATTTTGGAGCAAAAAGAGAAAGGACATAACATAGAAAATAGAATCTACTGTAACCAAAAAGTCCAACCATCAACTATAAAAGGAGAAAAGTTACACCATATGAAGGATTCGACATTTTGCTTGGGAAAAGTGTAACTTCTCAGATACTCGATTAGATCAAGTTTATGAGAAAATGATCTCTGGCATTTTTTTTATTTTTTTGTAATTTGGGCCTTATGGATTCAATTTTTTATTATTATTCCATTTTGTTCTCCTTCTTACTTTTGTTTTTACAAATCTTCCATGTCCATGTAATTTCTCCACTATGATATTAATGAAATCCCATGAGGCAGCCTTTGTCTCACATTTGGATCAAATGTTATGAAATATTGTTTGGTTTCCTTTCCTATTAGTATGTTATGAAGTATTCATCATATATTATTTGAAATCAAAGATGTTGTCCTTGTGAAAATATTTATATCTTTGCAATTGCATTTTGTGTTGAACTACTGAATTATGTCGCTCACTACGTTTTCTTTATAGTGGGTATAAGATTTACTTACTTAAGTACCTCGTTTCCATTCCACTCATACATTCATTTCATAATTTGTTGTTTGTTATGTGAAAAATAATGCCCATAATTGTCCATGTTCTTACATATCTTATGTCACAGTAATTAGTAATTTAAGGAAGTTCTAAAGATAAATAATTACAATATCTCTTATGATTAGCCAGACAACTCCAAAATACAAGTATAAGTTTAATGATGCCCTAGCATCGTTCGAAGAAATACTTGGAACATATAAGAGACCAATAGATGGATTGGTGCATGAGATGTGGTTTGTGATGGATTTTCACAATGGAAACAACTTTTTCAATGGTTGCTTGACCTTACATGGTTTCTTGATTGGCATTCGAGTTATCTTTCTTTCTTGGTGAAATCCCCTTAGTGTAACCAAATGGAAAGGTTCACTCACTTGGATAATTCCCTACTCAAGAGGAGGAGCATTGTGCATCTTGGAGGAGGGAACCAAGCCCTAGGTAACATTGGGTAGGTGGAATTATTTGCTATATGCTTGGAGTTGTATTGGTAATTCATAGGCTATAATTTCCTAGGCTATGACAATATTCTTGTAGTGGTAGTTGACCCAATGTAGTATGTGTCTTAAGAGGAGTGATGGACTCTATGTGGACTTGGGATGCAGAGTTTGGGAAAAAAACATAAGTAGCTATGCCATATAGAATTTCATATTGTGTATGACATCTCCTTGGACCATAACATGTGTACCCTTGGATAGGAGTGATTCACTTTTGTAGACCTACATGAGCTTATTATAGGTTGCATGTAAGAGCTTGTGCCAACATTGTATTATTGGTGTCCCTTACCACCCATATATAGAGAGGAAGGAGAGAGTCTCTCTCATATATTCATTCACTCATCATCATTTTTCATTCTTATGTATAGATGTTAGCTTGAGGAGTGCACACTAGTCACCGTGTTTCTCTTGGCTCAGCATTTCTACTCTCTCTCTCTCTCTCTCTCTCTCTCTCTCTCTCTCTCTCTCTCTCTCTCTCTCTCTTAGAGTCACCAGAGTTTCATGATATTTGTTGAGAATATTGAAGTTTAGTGTAAGGGTATATAAATTGGAGGTTTGGGATTAGGGTTTTGTGATATAATATAAGGTATATTTAATGAAGAAAATGTGAAAAGGTGGGACCTTGGCTTCGAGGATTTGTCTGAGTGATTATTGCATGTTAGAACTCCTTGGTTGAGCTAGCATTTTTTCCTTGGATAGGTTTTTGGAGTTATAATAGATTATACCATCCTTGAGAGAAGTTTAGAATATGTACAACAACTTTACATTATGTTATTAATGAAGTTTAGTGTAATTTCCAAAATTATGTTTTAGCCATCTGTGGTTTTAATGCATTGTCATTTACAATTTTATGTCTTGTTGATTTGACATAAGTAAAGAATTTTTTTTTAGTGATTTGACCTCATCATTGAATAATTTTAGGGATGTTATAATGTTATTATATGTTCTAGAAGTGAATTTTCATATAGGTTTTATGCATGATAAGTTTTCCTAAAAGGCTTGAAACTTACTAAAACTGTGGTATCTTTTCTCTTTGGATTGCCTATAACATTGCATTGTTAGAAAGTGAAAATTTGTATATTTTTCATTGTATTTTTATACTATATTTCATAATAGACCTAAGGTTAAAATTCATAAGGAAAATATCCAAGAAACCTTTGAGATTAAAGGTAAAATTTCTGAATTGTGAGTTATGAGAAATTTGTACACGCCCCACTTTCTTAAGGGTTTGTCGTTATTTTTGGAGAAGTGGTTGAATGGTCCCTCCTTGGAGATATCTACCTAAAGATATGACAAGTGGCAAGGTGGATCATGTCAAAAATTTGTTAGGATATTTTGACACTTGGGAGTTAGTTAAGATCAACTTGGTATAATCAGTTTTTAGGTAAACTACATTTCTTTAGTAGTTTTAGTATGCATTTTTATGTAATATGATGGTCATGATATGTTCTAGACATAGAGTGATCCAACTATTCATATCACCTATATCTTAATGGATATTTATTCATGGCTTACCACTTGATTGTTCCATTATCTCTATTTAAAGAGAATGAAGGGCCATTTTCTCAATGATTGATAGTGAGAAACTCATATGTAACATTTTTTCCTTTGCATAATATATTTCCTCAAGTAGCTATTTGGATGGGGGAATGGATTGTTTCCCTCTTTGAGGGTTTTAACCACGTAAAAACATCAATTTGTTGATATATGATATGTTTGTGTGAGTGTTTTTTGAAGGTTTTCGATCTTTTGGAAATATCATCTGCTAGCCAAACATGGTATCAGATCTCTTATAAAGTTTTGCTTTAGTTGTTTTAGAGATCTTGAACTAGTGTTCGCGTATGCATAAAAGGATTTCTAGTTTCTATTTTTTTTTGCATTTCTAGGTTGATAGAGATTTTCCATTACATTTGAAGCACTGCTTCCAATTGGAGATGTTTTTTGTTTCGCTGAAAAAGGTTTATGTTTTCCCAAGATATGGCCATTTAACCAAATCCAGAGGTACCCTGTTGACATTCATAGTTTTTTTAAATATTTCTCATATTATTTCATATTGTAGCATGGTTTTTGTTGTATTCCTAGTTTTTTTCCCTTCAAGGGTTTTATTTATTGTGTATTCTCCTTTCTGTGTGCTTTGTGTGAACTCTGTAAACCAAACATAGTGAGAAAACTTACATTTTGTGGGTATGCTAACTAAGGACTAACCTCGCATCTAAGAAATTTTAGATTCAATATTTATTTTTTTGTGCGTGTGTGGTTGTGTAAAGTGTCTTGTAGGACAAAAACAACAACAACATCAACAAAAACCTCATTCTCCTCCATAATATTATTAAATCTTTTGTTTAACTCACTTGGTCGAAAGCTACTTAAATAAGAGGTCTCGGGTTCAATTCCTTCTTTTGTTATTTTTTGCAAAATTTCATGTAACTTTAATTTATAAAGTAATTTTTTTGTTACTTTTTGCAAAATTTCATGTAACTTTAATTTATAAAGTAATTTCTTTTGTTACTTTTTGCAAAAACCCATGTAACTTTAATTTACAAAGTAACTACATTGTAATAATGCTTCCCTTTTGATTTGTAAAAGTGGGTCACTTATTTTAAACCAACTCTTTTGTAAAAGTGATCTTATCCTCAAAGTTACTAGAGGAATTCTTTACTTCATTTTTTTCTCCCATCGCCATGTAGATCAAAATTTTCCTACCACATGGCTCCTTGTGTTTTTTTCTGCCTTTCTTCAAAAGGGCATAACTTTGAAATCCATTGCTTGTTTTCAATTACTTTTTCTTAAATAGCCTATTCTTTCGATATTTTTGCATTTATAACATTAGTTTCTAATTTTGAATCCACATTACCTACATATTACAATATGAACACTCCATATGATATTATTCTTACATGTACCAACTACTTCTCATGGAAAACCCATATGGAGGATGTCCTATGAAGTAGGGAAATTTATCGAATTACCTTGGGAAAATATACTGAACTAATTGACGATGATAAGAAAATAAAATGAAAAACTAATTTTGACAAATCCTGTCAACCAATTGGGATGTCGATTTATAATGGGTTATGGCTCCACCTTCAAGGAATTGACAAACTAGATAAGACTTGGGAAAAATTGGAAACTATGTTTGATAAATACATTGAGATTCGAGGTCACCATCCTAAAAGTGAATTGGTTACTTTAAATACAAGTGATTTCTATTGCATTTGAGGCTCTCTTTCTAAGTAAAAAACAATTAGACTCTTAGTTGAAGAATGAAACATAAAAAGGAAGTAAAGCAATGTATTTTTCATATTCTTTCCAGTCTTGGTCCTTCTTCTTATGTTGTTGTATCTACCTTTGAACCCATGAAAGAATAACTAGGGGCTAACTATATAGAACCGACGCTTGAATACTTTGTGATGCTTTGATTCAAGAGAAAGATAAGCTCTTACATATTGGAGTGGTCAACAATGTTGATACATCTAGAAAATCCTTAGTGGAACACCAAAAAGATGTCCCCAAGCAACCCAAAAATAAACCTCCTCACAAAAATAAGAAAAACAAGGGTCACAAACCCTCTTATCTAGTTCATCCTTCCGGTGATTACAAAGGAATCAAATCAAAAGATAAGAAGATTGAGTGTGATTGCAATTTTTGTGGAAAAAATGGTCATGTGGAATCCAAGTGTTTCAAGAATATGGTAGCCTTGGAAGCATCAATGAAGAAGCACAACATCAACCTTGATTATTCTAGCTCTAATTGACATGAAAATACACTTCATGCTTTTGGTTTTTCCTTCAATGTATCTTCTTCTTCTTCTTCTTCTTCTTCTTCATCTTCTTCTTCTTATAAAGAGTGGCTCATTAATCCTGAAGCATCTTATAAAATGTTTAAGGATAAAGCCATTTTTTATGCTTTAAATGAATCTAAAACCAAACAAATATTTGTTGGTGATGATAGATCTCTTAATGTTATAGGATTTGCGACAATTCAACTAGATGGTCATTTCAATGATGTATTATTTGTTCCAAAATTTCCTGCAATTTGTTGTCTGTCTATCAAATCACTTATTCCGGTGAAGGTAAGACAATAGCGTTTACACCTCACCAAGTTGTTACAATTAAGGATTCAAAAGCTCCTAATCATGTACTAGAAACCAGAAGTGTTGATGGTATTACCAAGTTATACAAATTCAACAACTTTGGGTCATAACCTTTTCCATTAGTTTTTTTTGCTCATAGAGATTACTTGAGCAAACTTTGGCATGAGTGATATAGTCATTTAAAATATCACTCATTGCAACAACAATGTAATCAGAAAGTTGTGACTAATATTCCTCTTTCATAGATATTGTTTATATCAAGTATGTTCTTAGAAAACATCGTCGAGATAGTTTTGAAAAATGTACCTCTATGCACACCTCAACCCCCTTGCATCTTGTTTATAGTAATCTATGTGGTATTCTTACTTCTGCTTCTTTATCTAGCTTCAAATATTTGTTAACTTTCATTGATGACTTCTCCATATTCACTTGGTTTTACTTCTTAAATCTTAAGAGTGAATTTTTTGACAATTTCTTGGCTTACCCCTTGTAGGAAAACAATCTGGAAAGCAAATACAAAGTTTAAGAATAGATAATAAAGGAAAAAATGAAAACAATAAATTTACAAATTGCCTCACTTCAAGAGGAATTCAAATGCAACATATTTTTCTATACAAACCAGAACAAAATAGTGTTGTTGAGATAAAGAATCACACATTAAAAGAAATGGTTAATTGTATGATTCAAGCTAAGGGATAAAGCCATTTTTCATGCTTTAAATGAATCTAACACCAAAAAAATATTTGTTGGTGATGATAGATCTCTTAATGTTGTAGGATTTGGAACAGTTCAACTAGATGATGGTCATTTCAATGATGTATTATGTGTTCCAAGAATTTCCTGCAATTTGTTGTCAGTCTATCAAATCACTTATTCTGGTGAAGGTAAGACAGTAGAATTTACACCTCACCAAGTTGTTACAATGAAGGATTTGAAAGCTCCTAATAATGTACTATAAACCAGAAGTGTTGATGGTATTACCAAGTTGTACAGATTCAACAACTTTGGGTCATCACCTTTTCCCTTAGTTTTTTTTCTCATAGATATTACTTGAGAAAACTTTGGCATGAGTGATACAGTCATTTAAACTATCACTCTTTGCAACAAAAATGTAATCAGAAAGTTGTGACTAATATTCCTCTCATCTCTTTCAGAGATAGTGTTTATATCAAGTATGTTCTTGAAAAACATCATCAAGATAGTTTTGAAAAATGTGCCTCTATGCACACCTCAACCCCCTTGCATCTTGTTTATAGTAATTTGTGTGGTATTCTTCCTTATACTTCTTTCTCTAGCTTCAAATATTTGTTAACTTTCATGGATGACTTCTCCATATGCACTTGGCTTTACTTCTTAAATCTTAAGAGTGAAGTTTTTGACAATTTCTTGGCTTACCTCTTGTAGAAAAACAATCTAGAAAGCAAATACAAATTTTAAGAATAGATAATAAAGGAAAATATGAAAACAATAAATTTACAAATTGCCTCACTTCAATAGGAATTCAAATGCAACATATTTTTCTATACAAACCAGAACAAAATGGTGTTGTTGAGATAAAGAATCACACATTAAAAGAAATTGTTAATTGTATGATTCAAGCTAAGGGATAGAGCCATTTTTTTTATTTAAATGAATCTAACACCAAACAAATATTTGTTGGTGATGATAGATCGCTTAATGCTGTAGGATTTGGGACAATTCAACTAGATGATGGTCATTTCAATGATGTATTATGTGTTCCAAGAATTTCTTGCAATTTGTTGTCAGTCTATCAAATCACTTATTCTGGTTAAGGTAAGACGGTAGTGTTTACATGTCACCAAGTTGTTACAATGAAGGATTTGATAGCTCCTAATCATGTACTAGCAATTGGAAGTGTTTATGATATTACCAAGTTGTATAGATTCGACAACTTTGGGTCATCACCTTTCCCTCGATTTTTATTTCTCATAGAGATGACTTGAGTAAACTTTGGCATGGGTGATACAGTCATTTAAACTATCAATAATTGTGATAAGAATCTAATAATAAAGTTGTGACTAGTATTCCTCTCATATCTTTTAGAGATAGTGTTTATCTCAAGTATGTTCTTAGCAAACATCGTCGAGATAGTTTTGAAAAATGTTCCTCTATGCATGCCTCAACCCCCTTGCATTTTGTTTATAGTAATTATGTGGTATGCTTCCCTCTACTTATTTCTATAGCTTCAAATATTTGGTAAATTTCATTGATGACTTCTCCATATGCACTTGGGTTTACTTCTTAAAGCTTAAGAGTGAAGTTTTTGACAATTTTTTGGCTTACCCCTTGTAGAAAAAAAATCTAGAAAGCAAATACAAAGGTTAAGAATAGATAATAAAGGAAACTATGCAAATAATAAATTTACAAATTGCCTCACTTCACGAGGAATTCAAATGTGTCAGATACCCCAAATTTGCAAAAACATTTTATGTTTTAGGAGACATTATGTTTTAATTTTATTATAAAGTTTTTAATTATTGACCAAGTGGGGTCAAGGATAATTGTATTTAATTGCTGAATATTTTATTAATAAATAAATAAAAGATGAGACAACAGCTTAAGGAAGCTGTTAAATGAGTGTTTACTGGCCACTTGGTTGAATAGACTAGGTTGAGATCTTATTGACACTTGGCAACATCCTCAAACTACTTCTAGTTGTTGCAGGAGGCAACTTCCCTATTTTTGTGGTCACGTTCCCCAAGAAAGTGGAACAAGAGTAGGTGTCTCATTAAGTGAAAAAATTGACCTAAAAGACCTAGGCATGCTGATAAAACAACCCATTGAATTTAGCTGAGGCGACTCATTCTTTACTTGTGAAATTTCTGAGTGAAATTGGTGCACAAGAAATTCGATGGAGGGGATAGGCAAAAGTGTTTGAGTGGAAAGTGTTGATTTACTGAACTAGTGCAATTGTTTTGAGCTGAGTTCTTACTGCTACAAGAAGAAATACTATTGTTGATTATGCTGTGGAGTTGCATAGGTTTCTAAACCTATTCTCTCACCCAGTGCTTTCAACCAGGTGGACCAGTAGATAGGCTTGGGGATCCTAATATTTGCAGCTCAACTGTCTTCAGAAGTTGGTTGGGAGGAACATGCTCCTTAGGTTGTTGTCTCCTTTGCTATATTACCAGGTTCTACATGTTATTTATAATTTCTCTATGCAAGTATAGAAATCTGGAATGTATAAATTTAGGATTTGATGCATCTATATGACTATTTTGTTAGTTAGTTAAATCTTTTATTGATCTAATATTTATAAGTTCTGTTTCAGTTTTGTATTAGAATAAATGATTTAGGGTTAGTGTAAATTTACTGATGGATAAAAATACCTGACTATGTTTTTCCACACCTTCAAGAAGGTAGTACTCTAGTACAGCAGGTGAAATTAAGTAGGATGACTAAATCAAATCAAGAAGTGTAGGAATAGGATTATTTAATTTTAACTATTAAAATATTTATAGGAATGTTTAGTAGAAAATCCTTCTATTTTTCATACATTTCATTAACTAAAATATATCTGTAAAAATTATAAATATAAACTACTACAAAATAATGTTGATTAAAAGACACTACACAGTTTGTGTAACTATGTTTCTTTTTAACGCGGTAAACACATTTTTTAAGGCTTAAAATTAATATAAATATATATAATTATTAACTATTACAGCAAGAAAAAAATAACATAAATAGGAACAACCTAGTTTATTATAAACAGTATAAAGAAATTGTAGTAATAATCTAGGTTTTATAAATAACAAATACATAGTGGCAGTAACATTGTAATATAAAACAAAAACTTCCAAATAATTAATAGTAAACATAACAAAACAATGCAGAACAAAAATAACAATAAAATTTTTATAAATTTTCNTATATATATATATATATATATATATATATATATATATATATATATTATATCAAATTTTACACAACAGGGTAAAAGCTATTAAATTTAAACAGAGAGAAAATAAAAATTCCTCTAAATCTTTTTATACAATTCTTATTTTATTTTGTTTACAGGACATAAGGTCAAACCTCTCGACCAAGAATACCTTCTCCTTTTTATTTATCTATTTTTCTTTCTCAAAACAATCATTTAAAATAAAATCCTAGAATCTTGTTATATTAAAATCACCAAGTAAACCAAATACAAATATCTCATAACAAAACCTATTATTGAAGCCTGTAAAATATATTAAAAAATAAAACCAGTTTAAAACCAAAATGGTTCTAACCATTGACAGACTTTAAAAACTGAAATCCTTGAAGCCATACGGCTTAGAAATATTATTCCAACATATACAAGTCTGTGAAATAACAAAAAAAACTAGCATATATAATCGTAGCACTTCATAATGAAGACTTCGGCCTTATGGCCTGTCCAAATTTCACTATAAATAAAACGAGTCATGGCCACACAGCCTTTACAAACAAACATAATTCAAAACCCAACAACGACAAGGGAGCTCCAAGCTCTGTGGTACAACATCTTTCCAAACCCCACACATCATCGCAAGAGAAACCTCAGGCATGAAACTGAGGCTTACCAGGTTGTATGAGAAGCGTGGAACCCTTATGTGGATGTATCCTATGTATTCTAGCTCACAGTAGCGATTTTTTAATTCTACACAAGATCTTTAAAAAAAAAATGTGTCAATCTCTTTTTAACATAAAATATTGTTACAGTAAATAATTTTATGGATAAATGCAAAAGGGGTTATAAAAGAGTTACCTAGAGATATATTTTCCTCGGTCATGCAGTGATTTATTTGTACACTGTAACCTTGGCCAAGGAAACCTCATACCCTAGCAACTGCATAGGAGAAACACAAGCTACAACCTCAATGAGAATGATAAAGCAAATAGCAAAGGCCACGATGAAACCAAATCTCCTCACTGTCAGCGAAAATACACAAAGTAAGTTGCAAGCTTAAGAACCAGAGTCCACACTGCTATCAAGAAAGAGGTTTTATCTTGGTTGATACATGGGTGAAAACACTCATAGAGCTAGGCTTTGGAATCAAAGGCCATCACTCACAGAGGAAAAACAATGGCACCAATGGCCATGAGGCCATGAGCCTAGCGGCACTTTCAACAGCAGTGAAGGATAGTGTAAATAATGTGCGATTTTAGGGTTGGAATGGTTTTGTAGTAGGGTTTACCAAAACCCAAAAACCATAACCACTAATATATATCCACATGGATTCCACTAAGAAGCAAATCACTTGGGTGTGAATAGAGTTTTCTCTATAGTACCGGTTTGTCTTGGAATAAAACTTGTGTTGCAAGCAAAATTTTTAAAAACAATTTTTATTCTAAGCTGAAATCGTCATGTTATAAACATTGGCATTATCAAAATTTAAACTTTCTATTTATCATTTTCTCGTATATGCATATGATAATAACCATATATAGACATAGGGTAGTACTTGTTAAGTTAACATCTTGACGCACGTTAATGCAATGGCTTATCAAAATTACTTTGGTAAAAGTAATTAAGGTGTGGCATTCTTTTTCTACAGATTGTCATATTATATTGTAGTATGTAGGGTAGGATTTAACTTACCAACAATAGGATAAATTATAAGATTTGTAAGCTATAATCATAGTTAGGCTAAGAACACAAGCTTCTACTTTACTTATTTTCCAAGCACATATGCCTCTAAATAAATTTTATAGGTTTCATTATGTCCTTAAAACAAGAAAAAAAAGGTTAACAACTTAGATCTCAAACGTTGTGTAATAACTTAAACACTTTCACTTGGGAATTTGTAAATCATATCATCTTGTTTCATCAATTGTCACAATTATAAGCAGGAAATATCTTGAGAAGACAATGTGAGAGAGAATGAAAGTTAAAGGGAAGTGTTTTGATAATTATGCTTCGAGGACAAAGAATTTTTAAGGGGAAATCAATGTAACATGTATAATATTAATAAATAACAATAAAATAATACTACTAATAATAAATAAATAATAGTTAACTAAGGGACACGTCCCTTCATAAATAGTTTCTATAATTGTCTTTAGGGTTTGTATTTATAGGGTGTTATCATGTATCTTAAATCATCTCTTATTCATTATTAAAATATATTCCTATATGGTCAAGTTCTGGTAGAGAAAACGATCAAAATGAGATTCATTCTGCAAGGAAGCCCGAGATCAAAACCTGCTGCTCCTAGAAGGTGACATCTAAATCCAACCATGCTAATGTTCGGTATAGCCCAGGTTGGGTGTAATCCCCTAGTGATTTTGATCCAGGTCGTGCCCAAATACATGTTGGGGACAATAGTCGACTGAATGAATTGAGCACTGTTATGGAGGAAACTTAGAAAAAAGAACAAGCAAAGAAGGAAATACACGCTATCAGCATAAAGTATGCACACAGACAATATGCAAGAATTCGAACCAATTTCTATTCTTACTTATTCTCTATGAAGGTTGGTTCATTGTTACAATAATGTACATGTTTATATAGAATGATGAGACACTTGGGTGACTACCCATTACGTTCATTTACAAGAATTTATAACGGTTCAGAATTTCAACCGTCTCAGACTATTGAAAGACAGAGACATTGTGTCAACGTTCGACGGGTGTCGATAAGGCATGTCGATATGCTGGATGTTGAGTGTAAAACCTGTTGAGGTGCAAAGTTACTGAACCTGTCGAAGTAGTTGAAGTCGTCGAGTAATCGAAGTGCTAGACTTTGTCGAAGTTCGACAACATGCCAACTGTTATTCAAGGATCATTCCTTCTTTTTTAAGAAACAATGGTCTCCATTGTGTATTCGTTCAGGTGAGGAAAGTTGTTGGCTACTTCAGCAATAGAGTACCATTTTCCTTGTGTGGGGATATATCCAACTTTATCCACTTGAAACAAGGGAATGGAGTTTGTCCTTGTATGGCGTATGCGTCGTCCCACAATGGTGTCGCAAAGAAGAGGTTCTTGAACATCTAGATGTATGTCTTTGGGTTCTGTTGTCTACATGTCATTTTGTTCCAATAATGGTGCATCATATGGTCAAAGTAGATCTACATTGCATACTGGATGTAGGCCAAGGCATGCAGGAATGCTGAGCTGAAAAGTGTTTTCTCCAATATGTTTAAGGATACTGTATGGACCATGTCACAAATGTTTCAGCTTTCTGTATGGACCAGTGAAGCACTCCTTCTTTATATGTAACTAGACTTGATCCCCAATTTTGAATGAATGAGGAATACGATGGTTGTCATGCTAGGCCTTCAATTCTGCATTAGCTCATTGCGAAATTTCTTGTTCTTGTTTCTAGATGTTGTATATTTGATCTCTTAAATTTAATGCTTTCTTCACTTCTTTTCCTTTGAATTCGGTGTCATTCGACTGTGTTAAGGAACTGATCAAGTCGATAGGTGCTGAGGGTTGAAATCCATAATAGATCTCAAATGGACTCTTTCCCATAGAATTGTGTCAAGCACAATTGTAGTTGTGATGTATGTATGGAAGGATGACATCCCATGTTCGATGATGCTTGTGGTTGTACATGCGAAGTAGTTCTACTACGAAGCAATTTATAACTTTTGTATGTCCTTATGTCTATGGCTGGAAAGTTGTCGATAAAGAAAGTCTTGTGTCAAGCTATTGCTAGAGAGTTTTCCAAAAGGTGGCAACAAATATAGAATCTTTGTAGGAAATCATGGTCGTCGGGAGGCCATAATGTTTCCACACATGCTCGAGGAAGAGATGAGCAGTCTAATGTGTTATCATTGTCTTCTTGCATGGTATAAGTATAGCCATATTGTAAAATATGTTGACTACTACTAAGATCACATCATGTTGATGTTTGGTAGTAGAATATCTCGTCAAGTAGTCCATAGAAATAGATTCCCATGGTCGACTAGGAACTGGTAGGGGTGTGTATAGTCCTTTTCATAGATTCAGTGGTTTAGAAATGGCACAAACCACACACGATCAAATGTACTTGTTGATGTCAGATTTAAGTGAAAAATAATTTTGGAGGATTTCAATTTTTTTTTGTGACTCCAAAATGTCTGGCATTCTTGTTGTAGTGTGCATCCCAAATGAGCTTCCATCGGTGCTCATCGGTCGGTACACAAAGTTTTCTAAGCTTGTATAGCAAGATGTCCTTCAAGAAGTAGTCAGTAGTAGACATTGTGTCAGTCTAAAGCTATCGATAAATTGTGGAGAACTCGCAGTCTATCGAATATAATTGTGGCCAAGTAGTGGTGTCGTAACCCTGCATACTCATCATTGTAGATAGTAGAGTAATGGGTGGTTGGATGAGACAATCGATTGTGGCATTGGATTTGCCTTTCCAATACTTAATTACCAACTGAAATTGTTGCAGGTAATTAATCCACTTGAGTTGTTGAGTTGTTTGTAATTTTGACTGGGATGGACCGAACTATAGAGACTTATGGTTAGTGAGGATGATCCTTTCCTTGACAAGAATGTAGTGTCTCCATTGCTTAAGATATTTCACAATGGCATATACTTCTTTTTCATACATTGAGTACCTTCTAATAGTGTCATTGAAAGTCTTAGAATGAAACGTGACTGGGTGACCTGACTAAGTGATCACTACGCTGAGAGCATAGTCCGATGTGTCTGTCTCAATCTCAAAGGGCTGATGCAAATCAGGTAACACAAGTACTAATGTATTCCAAAGCTTGTTTTTGAGTTGTTCAAAATCTTGTTGTTGTGTCGGTGTCCATTTGAAGATAGTTTTCCCATTTCCCTTAGTAAACTGATTTAAAGGCCATGTAATGTGACTGAAGCCAAGTATGAACCGTTGATAAAAATTCTCCAAAACAAGAAAACTTCTTAGTTCATGAATGTTTTGAGGAATGGGACGATATTTTAGGATCTATACTTTTCCTAGGTCGACATGAATGCCTGCAGAGTCGATTACATACCCAAAATATTTGATGTTGGTCATCGCAAATGAGCATTTGTCCATGTTCAGATATAGTCGATGTTGCTGGACAGTGTCGAAGTTATCTAGTATGTTCTTCCCATGATCAAATGAAAATCAAGATATCGTTGAGATAGACAATGGCACACTTGCCGATGAAGGGTCGTAGAAGGTCATCCATATATCTCATGAAGTTTGCAGGTGCGTTGGTTAAGCCGAAAGGCATGACAAACCATTCAAACAATCCTCCTTTGGTCTTGAAAGTTGTTTTCCATACATTGGTGGACTCGATTGGAATTTGATGGTATCCCGACTTAAGGTCAAGTTTCATAAAGAACTCAGCACCTTTCATACTATCGATGAGTTCATCTATACGTGGAAGAGGGTATATATTCTTTACTGAAATTTTGTTAAGAGCTAGATAGTCAATGCACATGCGCCAAGTCCCGTCTTTGTTTGGAACTAAGGTGATTGGACTTCCACAAGGAGAGGAGTTGGGGTGGATATGACCCTTGTTGATCAAATCCTTGATTTTCCTGTGAATTTCTTCTTTCTCGAGAATGGAGCTTTTGTAAACATATGTGTTAGGTAATGAAGAACCATGAACAAGTTCAATCAAGTGTTTTACTTGACAATGCAGAGGTACTCCATTCAGTTCTTGAAATACGTTCTGGTATTCCTCAAGAATGATGTCAATCTGTTGGTGTTGTTGAGAGCTACGTTGGTCGATGAGTCAACTTATTGTTGTAGTATTCCTCGAATGTTGAGGCCTTATCATAATTAATGTAAACTTCTGAGCATGATTATAAGATTCTTTGCTTGTTTGGAAGATATCATAGCAACCATTGATGTGGGTTGTCACTCTGACATGTTGTACCATTGATTCTAAATTTTGACAATCACCTTCTGAGGCTATGACTTATATGTACCGTGTTGATCCCACAAGTATGGTTTCCCAAGAAAGGAGTCTGTTACAAAAAGAGGTTCCACATCATAGGTTACTTCATCTTAAAAAGTGATATTCCTGGGAAGGATATCTAGGAAATTAAATAGCGGTTCCATCCATTTCTAGCAGTTGCCCCAATCTCCTAGAAGAGCGCATTTCTGAGAGGGAGCGCTCTAGTGATTTGGGGAAGCAAAATAAATGAGGGCCCGTGTCGAGATGTACTGATAGTATCCAAAGGGATAGGTTGTATTATCTAGTTCCTCGGAGGTCAAAGGGAGAGGCTTAATGCATCCATTGAGGAGGATGCACTTCATTCTCGACAGTTGGAAAAACCCAACAAAGGGTGTAGAACCCAAATTGTGCGCCCTCCTTATTTCCTGGAGTATGTCGCAGAAAGAGGAAAGCCACATGAGAGAGGGAATATCCAAATGGAAAGGATAACTCACATAGGTGGAATCATTTAGAAAGTTGACGCCAAGGTGCAGCCATGGGAAAATGCACACTGTCTTTGTTGAGAACAACCTAGGTCAAGGAAACAAGCAAATGAAATTAGTAGCTACAAAACAACAAAAGAAAATGAAACATATAGATTTGGGCACAAAAAGATACTTCTATTAGATAGAGGTTCCTCTTTTATATAAGGGACCAATTTATTTACATAGTATGCACTCTAACACATTTAAATACAACATAGGATAAGCTAACATGTGTGCCCCAAATTGAGTTTCTCCTTGGTGGCCCAAAAAGGCTTAATGCAATAAGTGAGTCTGCATTGGCATGTGATTCTTAGTTCCTTCCATCCTTCATCCAACTGATATTGTAAGGCTGAGGATGTGGAGTGGTGAAAATACCAAGTTTCTTCACAAGATCTTCTGAAACGAAGTTCTTCTAGCTACCATTATCCAGAATCAGATGTAATGGATTTTTCTAAACCCATATTCGTGTATAGAACATGCACTCTCGTTCCCCGTCGTCGATGAAATTCAAGGCTATCAAACTATTCAATGTCGAAGCCAAGAGGTTTTTTACATATGGATCATATTCTACCAGGGTTCTGTCGAGCAAGTCGGAGGTCAACAATTTTTCCAAAAATGTCTTCTGATCTTTACATTCTGACGTATCATGCCATGCTGAATTGTGATAATCACACCATTTCCCAATAGGATCTTGATTGTTGTGATCCTTCCTGTCTTTTTGGAAGCTCTTCTTATGATGATTGGGATTTTGCAGAGTCGGTTGAGAAGGGTTCTTAAACTTATTTGAGTCAACTGGTGGCTTCTTGTTGGATGCTAGACCTATTGGCTTGTTCACAAAATGTGATTTTCCTTTTTGTTTAGCTTCAGGCTTGCTTGCGTAATAAAATGCATTCGGAAGCGTACTGAAAGTCAGAAACTCCATCTCTTCCTGAATGTATAAGGATAATCCGCTGACGTACTTCAGGACAAGCAATTTCTCTTCTTCTTGGACGCCAAGTCTAGCCATGAGTCGATAGAACCCGTCGATGTAACTCGGTAAGGACTGGTATTTCCATTTCCTTAGCTGCTTCCACTTCTTATACTGCTGTTCAAGATACTTGGGTGGGTAGAACTCCTTTCAGATATATTCAGCAAATTTTACCCATGTGTCTATGGGGTCACCTTATTTTTCCATATTTGTTGAAAAATGTCCACACCAGCAGTGTACGGAGGTTGAAATATTCAAGGACACAATGGTGATCTTTTCCACTTTGGAGAGTTGATTCACTGAGTAGTAAGATTCCAGTTGTTGTACCCAATTGTCGATGGATTCTGCGTCGATATTTCCTTTAAGATTCGGTATGTCTATATTCATTTTCACTTTGAAAGGGATGATTTTATTGGAGTGAGGTCACATCGAGGATTCCCCGGAGTTCGAAGTGAATCGCATGAGAATCTCGTTGAACTGGGAAAACATTTCGGTCCACTAGAAAGCTAGTGCTTTTTCTATGAATTGTTTTATCTCTTAATTTCCATTCCTATTGTCTGCTTCTTCAGCCATTTTTTCTAAAGTCAAAGGAAGTGTCTGCTTATGTTGTTGAGTTTGTGAGCGTGTTTGAACAGGCATAAGTTAAATAAATTTGATGGAAGTGCTGATGTAACTTAATCTTTGAACAATATCAAGCTCTGATACCCATGATATAGGTCGTACCCAGGTGCACGTTGGGGGCAACAGTCGACTGAATGACTCGAGCACTGTTATGGAGAAAGCTTAGAAAAAAGAACAAGTACAGCAAGAAATACACTATATCAATAGAAAGTATGCACATAGGAAATATGCAAGAATTTGAACCAATTTCTATTATTACGTCTTCTCTATGAAGGTTGGTTGATTGTTACAATAATGTACATGTTTGTATAGAATGTTGAGATGCTTGGGTGACTACCCGTTACATTCAGTTACAAGAAGTTATAACGGTTCATAATTTAAACTTCCACAGATGATTGAAAGACATATGCATTATGTCAATGTTCAACAGGCGCCTAGAAGGCATGTCGAGATGTTGTATGTCGAGCGTGAAACCTGTCAAGGTGCAGAGTTGCTGAACGTGTTGAAGCAGTTGAAGTAGTCGAGTAATTGAAGTGCTAGACTTCGTCGAAGTTTGACAACATGCCAACTTCTAGTTGGATCATTCCTCCTTCCTTAAGAAACAATGGTCTCCATTGCGTATTCGTTTAGGTGAGGAAACTTGTTGGCTACTTCAGTAGCAGAGTACCATTTTCCTTGTGCGGGGAGCTATCCAACTTTAGCCACTTGAAACAAGGGAATGGAGTTCGTCCTTGTATGGTGTATGCGTCATCCCACAATGGTGTCGCAACAAAGAGGTTCCTAAACATCTCGATGTATGTCTTTGGGTTCTGCTGTCTGCAAGTCATTCTGTTCCAACAATGGTGCATGGTATGGTCGAAGTAGATCTACATTGAATATTGGATGTAGACCAAGGCATGCAAGAGTGTCGAGCTGAAAATTGTTTTCTCTAATATGTTTAAGGATACTGTATGGACCATATCACAAAGGTTTCAGCTTTCTGTATGGACCAGTGAAGAGTTCCTTCTCTAGATGTAACCAGACCTAATCCCCAATTTGGAATGAATGAGGAATACGATGCTTATCGCGTCGAGCCTTATATTTTGTATTAGCTCATTACAAATTTTATTGTGTTTGTTTATAGATGGTGTATATTTGATCTCTGAACTTTAATTCTTTCTCCACTTCTTGTCCTTCAAATTCGGTGTCATTCGACTGTGTCAAGGAACTAATCAAGTCTATAGGCACTGAGGGTTGAAATCCATAGCAGATCTCAAATGGACTCTTTCCCGTAGAACTGTGTCGAGCACGATTATAGTTGTGTTGTATGTATGGAAAGCTTCCATCCCATGTCTAACCATGCTTATGGTTGTACATGTGAAGCAGTTGTACTACCAAGCGATTTATAACTTTCATATCTTCGTTTGTCTATGGATGGAAGGTTGTCAACAAACAAAGTCTTGTGTCAAGTTGTTGTCAGAGAGTTTTCCAAAAGGTGTTGACAAATATAGCATCTTGGTCGGAAATAATGGTCGTCAGGAGGCCATAATCTTTCCTCACATGTTCAAAGAAGAGCTGAGCAGTCTGATGTGCTGTCGTAGTCTTATTGCATGGTATAAGTATAGCCATCTTGGAAAATATGTCGACTACTACTATGATTGCATCATGTTGATGTTTGGGAGTAGGATATCCCGTTAAGTAGTCCATAGAAATAGATTGCCATGGTAGACTAGGAACTGTTAGGGGTGAGTATAGCCCTTATAGTCGATTCGACGGTTTAGCATTGGCACAAACCACGCATGATTAAATGTACTTGTTGAAGTCATATTTAAGTGAAGGCTAGTAAAAATACTTTTGGAGGATTACAAGTTTTTTTTCGACTCCAAAATGTCTTGCATTCTTGTTGCAGTGCGCATCCCAGACGAGCTTATGTCGATGCTCACTAGTCAGTACACAAAGTTGTACAAGCTTGTATAGCAAGGTGTCCTTTAGGAAGTAGTTGGTAGTAGACAACATGTTGGTCTGAAGCTACCGATAAATTTGGTAGAACTCGCAGTCTAGCGAATATAATTGTGGCCACTTAGTGGTGTCGTAACCCTCCATACTCATCACTGTAGACAATAGATTAATGGGTGGTTGGCTAAGAAAATCAGCTTCAGAATTGGATTTTCCTTTCTGATACTTAATTACCAACTAAAATTGTTGCAGGTAATTAATCCACTTGATTTGTCGAGTTGTTTGTAATTTCGACTGGGACAGAGCAAACTGTAGAGGCTTATGGTCAGTGAGGATGATCGTTTCCTTGCCAAGAATGTAGTGTCTCCATTGCTTAAGAGCTTGCACAATGGTGTACATTTCTTTTTCATACGTCGAGTACCTTCTAACATCGTCATCGAAAGTCTTGGAATGAAACATGACTGGATGACCTAATTGAGTAATCACTACACCAAGAGAATTGTCCGATGCGCCCATCTCAATCTCAAAGGGCTGATGAAAATCAGATAACACAAGTACTGGTGTAGTACAAAGATTGTTTTTGAGTTGTTCAAAAGATTGTTGCTATGTTCGTGTCCATTTGAATATGATTTTCCCATTTCTCTTAGTCAACTGATTCAAAGGCCATGTGATGTGACTGAAGCCAAGTATGAATTGTCGATAGAAATTCGCCAAACCAAGAAAAATTCTTAGTTCATGGATTTTGTGAGGAATGGGCCAATATTTTGGGATCTATACTTTTTATGGGTTGACATGAATGATTGCAGACTCAATTACATACCCCAAATATTTGATGTTGGACATTGAAAATGAGCATTTTTCCATGTTTAGATATAGTCGATGTTGCTGGAGAGTGTCGAAGACTTGTCCAAGCTGTCTGACATATTCTTCCCATTATCAACTCAAAATAAAGATATCATCGACATATAAAATGACACATTTGTAGATGAAGGGTTGTAGAAGGTCATGCATATATCTCATGAAAGTTGAAGGTGCACTGGTTAAGCCAAAAGACATGACTAACAATTCAAACAATCCTTCCTTGGTCTTGAAAGTCATTTTCCATACATCGGTGGAATCGATTGGAATTTGAAGGTATCTAGACTTAAAGTCAAGTTTCATAAAGAACTTAGTACCTTTCAGACTGTCAATGAGTTCATCTATCCATGGAAGAGAGTATCTGTTCTTTACTGACATTTTGTTGAGATCCTGATAGTCGATGCACATGTGCCAAGTCTTGTATTTATATGGAACTAAGAAAATGGACTTCCACAAGGAGAGGAGCTAGGGCGAATATGATCATTGTCGATCAAATACTGTATTTTCCAACGAATTTCTTCATTCTCGAGAATGCATCTTCTATAAACATATGTGTTAGGTAATGAAGAACCAGAAACTAGTTCAATGGAGTGTTTTACCTGACAATGCATAGGTACTCCATTTGGTTCTTCAAATACGTTCCGGTATTCCTCAAGAATGTTGTTGATGTGTTGATGTTGCCAAGAGCTGCGTTGGTTGGTGAGTCAACTTGTTGCTGCAGTCTTCCTGGAATATTGAGGCTTTATCATAATTAATGTGAACTACTGATCATGATTGATAAGCTTCTTTGTTTGTTTGGAAGATATCATAGTAATTGTTAATGTGGGTTTTCGCTCTGATATGTCGTACCATTGATTCTAAATTTTGACAATCACCTTCAGAGGATGTGACTGATATGTACCGTGTCGATCCCACAAGTAGGGTTTCACAAAAAAGGAATCAGCTATGGAAAGAAGTGCTACATCATAGAGTACGTCAGCTTCAAAAGGCTTAATGAAGTAGGTGAGTTTGCATTGGCATGTGATTCTTAGTTCCTCTCCATCCTTCATTGAAATGATATTGTAAGGCCAAGGATGTGGAGTGGTGACAAGACCAAGTTTCTTCATAAGATATTTAGAAATTAAGTTCTCTTGGCTACCATTATCCAGAATCAGATGTAATGGATTTTTCTAAACCCATATCCATGTATGGAACAGGCGCTCTCGTTCCTCCTCGTTGATGAAAGTCGAGGCTGTCGAAGTAGTCGGGGTCGAATCCAAGAGGGTTGCTACATCTAGATCATATTCTACCAGGTTTCTATTGAACAAGTCGGAGGTCAAAAATTTTGCCAAAAATGTCTTCCGAGATTTGCATTCTGATGTATCATGCCATGCTGAATTGTGATAATCACAACATTTCTCGGTAGGAGCTTTCTTTCTTTGATCGTTCCCGTTTTTCTAGAAGTTATTCTTGTGATGATATGGATTTGGCATATTTGGATGATAAGGGTTCTTAAAATTGTTGGATTCAGCTGGTGACTTTTTCTCAGACGTTCAACCTGTTGGCTTGTTCGTGAAACGTGCTTTTCCTTTTTATTTAGCTTCAAGCTTGCTGGTGTAATGAAATGCATCTGCAAGCATACTGACAGTTAGAAACTCCATCTCTTGTTGAATGTATGAGGATAATATGCTGATGTACTTTAGGACAAGCAATTTCTATCCTTCTTCGATGCCAAGTCTAGCCATGAGTCGACAGAAATCATCAGTGTAACTCTGTACGGACTGGTCTTTCCATTGCCTTAGTTATTGCCACTTCTTATATTATTGCTCAAGGTACTTGGGCGGGTAGAACTCCTTTCGGACATATTCAACAAATTTTACCCATGTGCCTATGGGGTCGCCTTCTTTCTCCATCTTTATTGCAAAATTTTCCCACCAACAGTGTACAAAGGTTGACATCTTGAAGGACACAATGGTGATATTTTCCGCTTTGGAGAGTTGATTCACAGAGTAGTAAGATTCCATTTGTTGTACCCAATTGTCGACAGATTCCACATCAATCTTAGCTTCAAGATTCAATATGTACATATTCATTTTCACTTTGAATGGGATAATTTTATCGAAGTAGGGTTGCATTGAGGATTCCTCGGAGTTCGAAGTGAATCATATGAGAACATTTCGGTCTGCTAGAAATCCAGTTATTTTTCTATGAGTTGTTCTGTCTCGTTAGTTGCATGTTTATTGTCTACTTCTTCGGCCATTTTTCTAAAGTCAAAGGAAGTGTCTGTTTGTTTTGCTGAGTTTGCGAGCGTGTTTGAACATGCATAATTTAAATAACTTTGATGTAATTGCTGATGTAACTTAAGCTCTGAACAAGATCAAGCTCTGGTACCAGTGATCCAAGTCATGCCTACGTCCACGCTAGGACATCAGTCGACTAAATGAGTTGAGCACTATTATGGAGGAAGCTTAGAAAAAAGTACAAGTAAAGTAGGAAATACACTATATTGACATAAATTATGCACACAGACAATATGCAAGAATTCGAACCAATTTCTATGATTACTTCATCTCTATGAAGGTTTGTTGATTGTCACAATAATGTACATGTTTATATAGAATGTTGAGATGCTTGGGTGAATGTCCGTTATGTTCAGTTACAAGAAGTTATAACGATTCAAAAGTTCAATCATCATAGACGATTGAAAGACAAAGACATTATGTCGATGTTCGACAAGTACCGACAAGACATGTCGAGATGTTGTATGTTTAGTGTGAAACTTGTCGAGGTGCGGACTTGCTGAACCTATCGAAGAAGTTGAAGTAGTCAAGTAATCGAAGTGCTAGACTTTGTAGAAGTTCGACAACATGTCAACTGCTAGTTGGATCAGATTTTGACGGATTAGATGCCCTGGGTTGTGGTTTCTCATATCAAAGGCTCGCCCAGCATGTCAAAGGGCATTGCAGCAAAAAAAATATTCCTATATGGATTTTTTATCCTTGCATAGATATTTTGGATATTTAATAATTGAATCAGATTGATTCTTCACAAAAGAAAGTATTATTAAAGTGACAATGATAGTTATTTTTATTTTACCATAAATGTACATCTTTGTATCAATAGGTTAGAGGTAAAATTAACCTGTCCCAATCATTATCAATAAGTTTGAATGTTTTAAAGAGAGGAGAAATTATGAAAATATCCGTGACATGACACCACTTGAACTCCCATGTGACATTATTTTTTCCATTTTGGAGTTCATTGGCATATATATATGCATGTGTTAGGGGAGTGGGGGAGATTTTACCACCTACACCCTAAGTGTAGGCATGTTGTATATAGCATAACTTGAATTACTATTTTTTTATGTCTAAAACATAACTATGTAATCATGCACATGTTATAACACAAAAAGGGTTAGTGAGACTATAATGTACGTGTAAACCAAATAGTCCGATTTGAACTAAACAATTGTAGTTTTACAATAATGTACTTTTATTCTTACTCACTCCACATTAGATGTTAGAGGAAGGCACATAATAGAATCTATTTATTGCAAGGTTACGAGTCTCGATTCATGAGAAGTGGCTCTAACTTGGTGTAGGTGCACTCAAAGTTTTGGTTTTAATTGGATAGGCTCTCGTCATAACATTCCCTTCTTTATTTGTTATCAACCTCATTTTCCTTAAGTGTTTGGTGAAAATAGGTGTAGAAACTAATATTGGAGGGATAAATTTGCCACCCATCAAACAATATGAAGGTGTTGTTTTATTTTCTAGAATTATTACTCCAATTCAACAACTAAAATTGATAGATGAAGGAAAATAATAAAAAAATACAACATCAAATAAATCAAGAGGGAATGGTTCTTCACATTGACTATTCCAAAAATAAAATGGATTTAATTATGTCACCTTCATATAAGTGTGATTACAAGAGGTTTTTACAAAACAAATATTTGATGTTCAAGTTATTATGAAAGTGTTTACACTATATTCGGGGGTTCTCCATTAGATTTGGGGTCCATAGTATATGACTAGACCTAATATAGTCCTATATATATTGCAACATGAGAGGTGGTTCGTGATGGATATGCATACTTGAGATAGCTTTCTCCATAGATTCCTGACCAAGAGATGGTGATGGCTTGACTTTATTTCCTTAGGAATTGGAGATCTTATAGTAGTTTGGTGGAATCCATTCATTGAGGCGTTATGAATGAACCACTTACATAGAGAGCACACTTCATGAGATGCATATCATTCCGCATCATGGAGTAGGGCTTCATGCCCTAGTTTGAATGTAGCATCTTGGTTCCCTCTTCCAAGGATTGGAGATCGATTGGGGAGACCTGGCGCTTTGACGATGTTATTGTAGGGGGGCGGTAGCTGACCTAGTAGAGTACTTTCCTTTGGAGGATAGAAGGATTATGTGGATACTTGTAATGGAGTCATGATAAATTTCCTTTCATAGTAATCACCTTGAATCTGTTCTTTATAAATGAAATTATCATTATAGCATGCCACTTGTAGTCTTGACTAGGCATCTAACTTCTGTGGCCTAGAAGGGATCATATATGTTTCTTATAAGGGAATAGGCCCACATAAGCTTGTTGACCCCCCTCACATCTTATAAACTAGAGGAAAGAGATACTCATTTTATAAACATCATCATGCCATATTTGCACGCTTCTATTTGTACTTGTCTTCTAGGAGATATTTGTTGGGGTTTCCTCGTGAACTGTAGGATTGAAGGGGAGGACATCTTGGTTGGATTTTTTTTCTTATGATTAGGGTTTTATTTTCATTAGAGAAAATATGGTTCAAAAATAGGTCTCTTGGGGAAATTATAATATAATAAGTTGTATGTGGCACATCAAATCTTTGTATGCCACATCACACTGCCATGTAATCTAGGTCAATCTAAAATTATGATCTAAGAGTTAAATATAATAATGATAAGTTTATAATCATGTGCACACAATAAATGATAATAGATATCATATAATAAACAAGAGCCACGTGGTGGCAATGTTCCCGACATTGTCACATGTTGTTTTAGGTTAACTTAAAAGCTCCATAAAGCTTAGCATCCGAACCTGTATCCAATCTTTCCATGATCAACAACAAATAAACAAAAATAGTTTGTTTTATATATATAATTTTTGTTTAGGTTTTATTTAAAATTTAACAATGTAAATAGGTTTGATAGCTGATATTAGAGCTTAAGGGAGAGTGGCTTGGATGAGTGATTGTGGGCTGATCAAGGAAATTAAGCCTGTTGTAACCATCCCTGTCATGGCCAAGGAAAGAATAGATCATTTTGTTGAAGCCCAAATTATTGAAGCAATTGGTATTGATTACATTGATGAGAATGAATTTCTCACTCTTGCAGATGACATGCACCGTATCAACAAACATAACTTCCGTATACGGTTTGTTTGTAGATGCCGGAACCTTGGTGAGGTGCTGAGAAGGATTGTCGAAGGAGTTGCAATGAACAGGACTTAAGGAGAAGCTAGAACTAGTAATGTTATTAAGGAAGTAAGACATGTGAGGTCTGTATTAGGTGATATACGGAAGCTTTAGAGCTTAGATGACGATGAGGTTTTTACCTTTGCCAAAAGAATTGTTGCTCCCTATGAGCTTGTGAGGCAAACCAAGCTGATTAATTTTATATAGCTTTTATGTAAAGTTTCCAAGCTGATTAATCTTGTATATTGGTCTTTACATACAAGCCTTCGGTTGTTTTGATGAAAAAGATAATAGTGTTTTTTTCAAACATATATCCAACTTTTTGGCTGTTTACAAAACATAAAACCAATGTAAAAGGTGATTCATAAATGAATATAAATTTCGCTCTTGTTTACGAGGAAAAAATATTATTGATACAAACTAACATTATAATTACACTTATAAATACACATTGAAAAAAAAAGGTGGTCGGCAGAAAACAATGCATCTTAGTCTAACAAATTGAACTTAGTAAGTCACTTTAGGGATAACAACTTAGTGTAGTCCCAAATTGGACATAAAGTTGATGCAATTATGAACACCCAAATTGAACATAACGTTGGATGCAAGTAAGGGCATTGATTTGATAGGTTTAGGACATTTGATGGGATGCAAGAGTGATGAAGAGTAAAAGTTCATATTAAGACATTAACGTGCATGCTTTCTTGGGCATTTTATTAGTTGTTATTTCGGATGTTATTTGGACATTCTATTAGTTGTTACTTGGGATGTTATTGTGGACATTCATTGTGGTGTAGTAGGCATTTTCAACATAACGTATCAAAATTCGAAATGGAAACATTACAGTATAGTAGTTGTCAAGATCCATTAATGAAATTTTAGAGACAATATCTAGGTGTTGAATTTATTCATTCACATATTGATCCTTACCCTGAGCTATTAACTCAGGAGAACAAATTTAAAATAACATTTACATAGTATCAGAGATCATTTGCAGACAATGTGATCTGTTTCACATTGAAAATATACTGATAGCTTTTGTCCTATATACCAGTGGTTTTATAAACTAATATTTTTTGTCTTATATACCACTGGTTTCTTTCTAAACGACCATATAACTGCTGGTTTCTTGTTTAATTCTTGATATTGTATTTATTATGTATTTTAATTCATTACTATTTGGATCCAGAGTAATTAGGTGGAAGGCCTTCTTTCTCCAGGGTCGGGTTTGAAAAACCCTGTACCTTTTTCTTCGTCCATTGATCAAATAAAAACTTGACACGTATGTTGGATTGGAGCTAGAAGGGTACAGCTAAAAGGCAGTGGTTGTACAAATCTACTGTTTAGTAGGGTAGTCAAAAACAGACTTTGTTATTGTGGTTCTGAGAAAGGCAGTGTACATGATGCACAAGCGTGTAGTGGGAGTCGGGACGACAATAAGTATGAGGCATAAATGCGGTGGTGGAAGTCTCCGGCTCTGATCAATGCGTTGATCATTTGAGAATCGAGATCATTGCATCTTTAACTCTCCTTTCTATGGCCTTCTATATACTACCCTCCCACATCTGACTTACTTGAAACGGACGGATGAGGCATTCATTAAGAAACAAATGAAACCAAACCCGGTTGGAGGTGAGGAGGGGGGCGAGGGAGCTTTAACTGCTTTAGGAAAGGTTATTTATTGTATTATATGTGCTTGCCTGAGAACAACATACAATGGATCTCCCATTCTTGGAACCAAAAACAAAGAATTTGATGGAGTATCTAACCACAGATAGATCTATAGAGTGTGGAATATATGCAAAAAAGTATAGAGTATTTGCAACATGACCGGTTCTATGAAAGCTCCATATTTTTTCCCTGGTATGAAAGGTGCAGATAATAGGTCATCCGATATAGTTAGTCAAATTTTACAATTGATCTATAGGTAGCACCGGGTTTCCAATTCTGGGGAATGACATTAACTACTGTGAGTGTTTTCCTAGTAGAGAGAGTAGTCAAACGAATAGAGAATGGAGCCCGTGAAGGCTGGCTGCCACTGATGTACCAATCTGCACCTGAATTTCTCCGCATTGCTTGCCATAAATTAGAGTTTTCCTGCACACAACAACAGAAACTATAATCCACTACATGCAAATTAATACATTAAGACACCTCACAATTTAGGAACACAAGTGATAGGCTGATCTACGTACTTGCTTTAGAGAGATTGCTCCAAGATCGCCATCTCCATCCTCATATTCAACAAGGAATGCGAACCAATAAGGATTGGAGCCTTCGTTAATTTGGAAGTGAATCTTTTGTCTTGAATACTCGCAAGGTGCTCTGTGGAACATAACAATAACAAGTGATTAATAAAACGATGCATTGTACTATAATCATCATATATTCATAGTTTAAGAAACACGAATGTATCTGATACATCCAAAAGATAATATATATATATATATATGAATATTAAGTGGAGGTCATTTGTAACTTTTTTTTATTACTTATAAGTGGATGGAGGTTGATCTTCACTGATCGTAGATTGCGTCAAATCTTAGACTTGAGAATCAAAATGTCTCTTAGAGAAGCATCAAAATGTCTCTCAGACATACTCTCACACAAGTGTATGTGTATTGTCCAGCACAGATTGATTTCATTGGTGGGTGTGGTTGATGTATGAATAACCAGCAGTTTACTTATATCTTTCCAATCTTCCCTTACTTTATACACAACATTACACCTTACTTTATACACAGCGTTGTTGGGCTGTAGGTGGCAACAAAATTTGTTATTATTCTGATTCAAATCAAATCTCAAACATTGAGCTCACTCAATTTTCATTATTCAAAACGATTTCTTTCCAGTAATTAGTTTTAACTTTTCCATTCATCATGATTCAAATCAACGTTAATTCCATATAATATTAGGGATAAATAGCATGTAAAAAAATAATAAATAATAAATACCGTCTGAACAAAAGAGAGACAACTCCATCATTACATCTACGAAGCTCTATTAGGATCAGATGCCATATGGCCAAATGCAGTACCACTGATATCAAAGTGTGTTTCTCCATTAGACTATGGGCCACCAAGGCATTCGTCAGTAATCACCACAGTCATTGGCTTTGCTGAACACAAAAGATTGTCAGTGCATTTTACCTACATATACAGACAAACAAATTTTAGAATCTAATCCCTGGCTAATGCAAATTTTGTTATTGTTTTCACCAAGGTCAAAATGGGGATATTCTATTATTCAATTTAATATACTTGATAGCAAGCTCCACAACCTCCTCCTCCTTTGAACAGATATGCACTCCCTGCTGATACTTTTGATCGGAAAGGTTTCAGTTTCACTTGGCTGCCATATCCGCATGCACTTCCTGTAATTACACAGCAAAACATAAATACCATTTTTTTTCAATCAAAACATCCATATATCTTGAATTTCCAAAGGACAACAGTCATATTACATATAAAAATAAGTTTAAAAAAATTACTATCTTTTCCCTTACCATCAATTCCATCTCCATGTGGATTGCCATACCATGTACCAGTGGCTTTCTTCCACTTTGTCTTCTGTATTGCTAATTTGTGTTTTCCAATTAGGACATCTGGAGCAATAACAGCTTTAGAGCATAGCATTACACATGAAGTTCCAAACACAGCTACGAAATAAACTAAAGAAACTAGTCTCAACTTCCTCATTTTTTTAATGAAAGTAGTGGCATAAGCTTAAGCTAAGACTAGTTGAAAGAAATCGGTTCGTCAGAAATTGAAGAGTAACCCCATTTTAGAGCAGAAAAGAACTGTAACGAATGCACCTTTAGTGCATGCAGGAGATAAGTGTAACGCCAAGTGGATTGGACGACAGGTGGAAGTGAGTTCAGCTGCATGTTGTATGCGTAACGCCACAGTAGGGTTGATGTCAGTTAATTTGCATGTTGTACGCGTAAAGCCACACCCAATTACCAACAGCAATAACACCGAACAAAAGTGCAGCTTAAAGGTATCTGGCTCATTTAATTTTAACTTAAGCTTTTCATTTTTCAATGCCATTGCTTACGTTATCATGCCCTCGGGTCTTGGGGCACAAAGACCCAAGCAAACGTCACCGGCAAAGGACCAATAAAAATTAAGCTAAATCAATATTTAAATAATTCAAAAAATAAAAATTAATCAAACTATATCAAAAACATTTGAAAACTAAAAAATTTAAATATGTCTCTCCCATTAATGGACCTAACCGATTCATACATATTTCCTGTTCGGAACATAATAATGTGCTCCTAATATACAATATATAATTATGCCACTTTTAACTATATAATAATAATAACATCTGAATGTCTTCTTTGTTGGAAATAATGTGTAAGGAGAAAGTATTCTCCATGTTTCAGGATTCAGAGATTGACCCATCATTAGGAGACAATATAATAATATAGATAAATATAATATAATAATAAAAACATAATTGTGACATACCATGGAGCGTAAAATAGATGATGAATGGGTGTACTCTTAAGTCACTCTTTGTGTCAGGTCATCGATCCAAAACTTTGTGGGTACAAGCCTTACAAAAATAAATATAATGGTGCCTTCTTTTACCTACATTTTACCATATTTTAAGATTTATCCTATTTTCAAAAAGATTCTCATAATTATTTTTTGCAAATATAAAACTAACCAAAAAAAGGAAACTTGGAAATATTATAAGAGCGAAGTTCTAGATATAGACAAGACTTTTACAACATTATAAGGTATGCCAAAAACAAAGGTTGAGATCAAAAGTTATAGGTAAATATCAAAATATTGCTTTTCCTATCAAAAGATTCTCTACAGTAGAAAAATGTACATGCCGCAAAATCCGTATGGAATTTGGGAAAGCATATAACAACAAAGTTGTAGATATTTTTCATGCCGTTCTGCTGGTATGTAGATAATCCAAATATGAGTTCAGGATCAAAATTTATGGGAAAAATACTAAAAGGTTCTTCTTTTTCTTATTTAAAATGCTTACTGGACTTAGTAAATTCTTATTTCAATAATATCATTGGAAAAAAATATTATTTTAATACTAATATTACAATAACTATATAATAATTATTTAACATATAAGATATAATCAAATTACAATTTAATAATAATAATAATATAATAATATATTATATAATAAATAATGGAAGTATTGATAATATAAAAAATTCGGTAGTTACTATTTCAAAGATATTTGTCATATTGAGAAGATCTCACTAATATATGAATTAAGGTGAGATGTATATATGATTAAATATTGTCAAATAAAAACATGAAATATAATCATTTTTTACTTTTATATCTCCACCTTAATGCTAATCATTGACTTAATTCTTTGAAATTCTATTGGTTAATGAATTTCTAACTCAGCAAGCACCATTTTTCTTATTTTCCCATTTAGCACAAAATTTCCTCTAATGTCTGAAGGGGACATTAGTGATGATCTTAGCGTTCCCTCTCTCTTAAATTTTCATTTGTACCTCTCTCTCTCTCTCTCTCTCTCTCTCTCTCTGTTAGGGTTTCTTGGTCTTCTTCTACATCCTGGACTTCCAAGGATAGAATTTTACCCTTCGAGATAGGGTGGATTTGTAAAGAAAATGAAGAGGAGGATGGTGTACCATGTATATATTGTTGGAGAGCTTCTTGAACTTGGATATTCTTGATCGAGCCATGATTTGATAATTCACCTTAACTAGAGTTTTTTGGATGGTTGTATTTGTGTACTAGATCTGAGAGAAAGCTATGGTATTCACTTGTACTTCTTATTGAGCTTATGCATGAATCTCCTATTAACTTGTCCATATCTTGTGCCAATTTCATATTTGAATTTCTACCTATGTGTTCTTTATGCTTTGCTATTTACAATGATTTATGCCTTGTTTATTTGACATAAGTAAAAGAGAAAATTGTTAAGTCATTTAACATCTAAAGGAAGAATATAAAGGGTTACATTTACTACTATTATACTGATGTATTTAATGGTGTTAAAGTACATTTTTTAGATTTGGTTGTTGCCTAACAAGTTACTTGAGAAGGGATGAAAACATATGTCTCAATTTGGTATATTTTCCTGTTGAATTGTTGTGAAAATTGGGGTTGTTAGAAGTGAATTATTGTGATATTTCTGTTCTTGTTTTACACTTTTATAAGTTACAATAGTCCTAAGGATGAAAATTCTAGAGCTAAGATCCAATAAATATTGTAGGAGGAAGGTGAAATTTTAGTTTCGTGTTGATTTCTAGATTGCAAAAACTTTCCACATGGTTTTAGAGCTTGTTATGGTTGAGAACACTCTTGAGTAAGAGGGAGTTTGTGTTTTAGCTAGAGTTGACCTAAAATATGTACTTTACCTAGTTGAGTTCATTGTGTGTGAAACTCTAGGTTGCTTGGGATAATCTTGTGTGACCTAGAAAGGGTTTTTTCCACTTCATTTACTATCAAATTTTGTGCACTTGATATTTGTGCAAGACATGTAAGGTGGATATCAGTCTCAAACAATGTGATAGGTTGGAGGTGGATATCAGTCTCAAACAGTGTGATAGGTTGGAGGGAACTTCTATGCTTTTTCCATGGAAGCTTAGGCTTCAAATTAGATGGAAAAGGTCGATCTTTGGGAGCATGTTGAAAAGGAGATTCCATAATCTATTGTTCTGGAATAGTTGGTCACCATAAAAGGAAGGAAACCAAATATGAGAGAATCATGCTTTGTTCTATGAAGGATAGTTTATTCTCACACATTGCTAATAATAAAATCGATAAGATGTTTGATACTTTAGTCAAACTAATTCAAAAATCGTGTGCTTCTCAACATTGTGTCTATTATGAAACCAAATTTAAATGATTCGTATGAGCAAGACAAATACTATGGTGAGTTTTTTTACCAAGTTCAATGAATTGAAGAATGATTAGGGTACAATTGCAACTAGGGTTGAGGATCATAAGCTATTATCCATAGCCCACAAAAATATTTCTCCTTCCTAGGCACCTTTTTTTCAGACTATTTGTGCTTGAGAGAATATATCAAATTTCCCAAAGCTAAATGGGATAATATTGTGCAAGAGGAAATCAAATTGCAAACTTGTCTAAATAAAAAAGTGGAAATGGATGTTATTGGTCTCATCGGGAAGAATAAGAAGGATAAAAAAAATGGATTCAACAAAACACATGGGAAAAATACCAAAAATAAGGAAATGAGTAAAATCATGTGCTTCCAATATTGTGAGATGAGAAATTATGTAGGAGAATGTCACTTGAAGAAGAAAGTAAAAGGAAATAAACAAGTGATTAGGACTATTGTGTGAGTAGAGGAGATAACCTCTTAGTTTGAGACTAATTTTTCGTTTGCTTGTTGTTATCTTCTAACAGTGTGTCCATTGTTTGTTGGTGTGTAGACAGTGGAACTTTGAGACACATGACATATGGTAGGTCCCTATTTAGTAGGATTCAATAGAAAGAAGGAGATATTACCGTATACGTTGGTGATGATGCCATTCACCCTATGAGAGGAGTTGGATCCATTTCATTTCGGGTGTCTTTAGGTGATGCTATTTATTTTGATGATATTATATTTTTTCCAAGGTTGAGGAAAAACCTACTTTCAATTTCTTGCATCACACACACACACACACTTTGGATACAGGAGTGACAGGGGGTGGCCTTTACAAGTCACTTGTTGATACAATGGAGTTCATGCATTCCAAAAATATGCTAGTAGCACCTTGCAATGGTTAAGAGGAACATCCATGATGAGACACCTTTGAGCCAAGTTATGATCCATGCATTAACAATATAATTATTTCTCATGTAGATGTGTGATATTTTTTCGACATGTAGGGTTCTCCTTTGGTGACCAGGAAAAATGTGGATATTGTTGATCTAGTGGCTCAAGAGAATATAGGAGCATGCTTACCTCCCAAAAGATATGCTAATCATATAGCATTAGTTTCTTACATCCATAATACATCTAATTTTACAAAGAATATGAGGCACAATGATGACATTAATGGCATGCATGGGACATCTAATTATTCATTGGAGGAGAGGTGTGATGCCCTGATAAAGAATGTTATCGAGACTGATTCTAGAGATGCAACTAATGGGAGTATTATATAGTATAATGCCAAGGTTTTTATATTCTCTCAATTAGACAGAGTTTCCCTTGATGATACTCTTGCTTGAGGATTATCTTGGGATGAGGTAGTTGACCTAGTTCATGTTATTTCAATTATCAAAGGATTTGATGTAGACAAGAGGAATTCTCATGTTGATACATTGACGATGATCTTGCATGATTTGTACATTATTCCATGAGCTTTGTATTTGAAAATTAATTTGATATTATGGAGATGTGATTGTCTTTCCAGGATGTCCTTGGGAGTTCATGATGTGGTTTCCATTAGTGTTGGAATGGGTTATTCATTTGGAGGATGTTAGAAATTGGTAGTCAGATTTTTCACCGGGCATATATTTCTTCATATTGATAGGTCGTCATTATTCATTGGAGAATAGAGATTTCGTGATATCATGGTCAAAAGTCTTGTTGTAGATGACAGTGGTTGATTCCAAAACTAAAATGAGTACTAAATTACAAATAGAAGATTTGGAAAACTTGTATAGGGAGTCAACAATTGTTAGTGTAAGCACTTTCCTCATAAAGAGGAAATGTTAGAGTATTTTTTACTCAAAAATTTTTACACCATGTTTGGGGGTGCTCGATGAGATTTGGCGTACATGGTGTATGACTAGCACCTAGATGGTCTAAGATGGATTGTATCATGAGATATGGTCCATGTTGGATATGCATAGTTGAGATATATTTCCCACAGGATGCTTGACCTCAGGCAACTTTCTTCACTTAGAAATTGGATATATTTGGGTAGTTTTGTGAATTCCATTCACTAAGAACTTGTGCAGGAGCCACTTACTTGGAGATCACCCTATAGGGGATGTGTAGAATTTTGCATCATGGAAGAGGGATTCAAGCCCTAATTTGCATGTGGCAACTTGGTTTCCTATTCGGAGGATTGGATATGGCTCAAGAATGTATGGGGATTTGACAATATTCTTGCAAGGGGTATTTGACCCATTGACATACTTTTCTTTGGAGATTAAATGGAGTTCATATAAGTTCATCATGTGTACATGCCTTTCATAGATATATCACCTTGGATTCATTATTGTATAGCTACATGTTGTGTATGATATATTGCCTCCATCAAAGGACATGGGACACATCGAGACAACATAGCATGGATTGGGCACAGATCAAACACCAGAATATGTACTACAAAACATGAGCGATACATTCAACTCAATCCCATAGTGAGTGGGTGGAAGAACCTACCTTCTCATTCATCGAAGAACTTCTTTTTTTCTTTAGGAGGGGCACTATTTCAAGACTATAATTTCTCCCATATGTTCACTTGATTCCACAAGCTCATTTGATGAGGCATAGCTCATATGTGGCCCAAGATTGGGAAAGGGTTTTTAAATTCCATGAGCTTATCTGGTGAGGCACTATTTCATTGTGGTTCTTTGAATTCAGTGAGGCATTGTTTCAATGTGGTTTTGTGAAATCGGTGAATTCGGTGTAACCTAAACATGGGAAAGCTTATCTCAATTGGAGGTAGTTGGAGTCTACAGCCGATAAGTAGCTCTAAAACCTAGTAGGAGGAAAGAAACAAGTTTTGAAATGAGTCTTATATTTCACTGACCTTTAATTAATGGGAAAATATGTCATCATCCAAATACTGAGAAATTTGAAATTATCTAATAATCCGTTAACATAAAAACATTTTGTAGTGTAATTTTTTGGGAAGAACTAACATTTATCTAAAGAGAAATGGTGTCGATTACCAGTGTCTATTTAGTTTCTTGTTGAGATTTCTAGGCTATCTTCTCTTTTAAATTTGAATTTTAATTATGAATTTCCCCAACTGATGCGCCAAAAGACTCACTCTCAAAATCAAATGTTGATATGGAGCAAATGTGGCAGACTTGTCAAGCATAGGTTGTACTGACTTAACCCATAAGAACCTTACCTACCCAACTTTTGTTATTGGACGACGGGATTAGGCATGTATCAATATATCTAATATGGTATATGTCTATATGTCTATCAAAGAATATCCTCCGATAAGTTCCACCACGGATCCTATGTGTAGTGGTTTCCATAAAAGAGAATGAAAGGGGAACACAAAATTTAAATGGAAGGTGGCTTCTAAGCACAAATCGTGTTGAAAGATAACTTTAAAGCTCAAACCCACATTCTCCTTCCCTTGTACTAGTTATTTTCAACCGTTCCAATTGTATTATTAGTATAATCATATAACATGATGGACTTGATGCTATTTAAGATGATTGTAGGAACGACCACATAAAGTGGTGGAAGCCACCAGAAGAAGAAGTAGAAGCATATGCATAAGCAATTTTTTCTAATTGAAGAACAAAGCAAAAGGATGGAAGGCATTTCAAAACCCCATGCCTCAAAAAATTTATGATTAGTGTGGTGACAAAGGGTCGAATATTGTTGGAAGGAATTATCATTGATGTCAAAAGAGTTCGGTAATAACAAAGGAATAAGTGATGGCAGGGAAAGAAATGCAATATGTGATAAGGATGGAAAGACACATGAGAGGATCTAACAAGGGGATCGAGTCATGTGAATTCCAATTGCGCTTAATTGATCAATTCTATGATCAATCAACGCAGAGATGTGTATTTGCAGGAAGCTTATTTAGAATAGGTTGGATGACTAAGATCATATCAAGAAAATAGATCGATGACATCGAAATAATAGGCAAAGTAAATGTGTGTGGAAGATAACATTCTGGATCACCAAAGTGAAGTTCTGTGTTTGATAACTGATCAACAGACGAGGAGGATTATGCAAAGCGATTGACGGTTCATAGAAGTTGCAAAAAGAGATTTGCATTAGAGGAAATTTGAGGTCTAAAATGGGCCTCATAAGGAAAATAATAAAATAATAGTTAAAATAATGAAATAATAGTTATTAATTTTGGAGGAAAAATGAAAAAAACTACTTTTTTTGTTCGTATTTTCGACATATCTCCCTGTGTTTTTACTCAAATTCTGAGTGGGAGAGCTTTTTGCATGCGGAATTTAATTTTGCATCCAACGAGTAGCCACACTGCATACTTTTGACAGACCCTGCTACCCCAAAAACAATAAATACCTGAAAAAATGTGATGATGCCATCATCATCACATTTTTTCAGGTATTGCTTATTTTTTGGGTAGCGGGGTCTGTCAAAAGTATGCAGTGTGGGTACATTCTGCATCCAATGAGATCTCCCGCTTGAAATTTGAGTAAAAACACAGGGAGATATGTCAAAAATATGAACAAAAAAAGTAGTTTTCTTTTATGACAAATATGTCAATTCAACCATTATGGTTGACTCATTTTATTGAAATTCTATTGGGTCTTGAATTCCAACTCACAAAATTTATTGTTGGTGCGTTTTCTTATAAGGCCCAGTTTAGACCCCAAGTTTCCTCTAATGAGGAATCCCATTTCGAGAAAATTTGAAATGCATACCTGCAATAAGAAATCCACAATTGCGAAAGGAAGAAGTTTCCAATTGGAGAAATATTGTTGCGGAAAGATAATTGGGAAAGAAATTTTTGAGAAAAGTCAAAATGCATACCCGCAATTTGCAATCCGCAATTGCGGAAGGAAGAAGTTTCTGATTGAGGAAAGGTCGTTGAGAAAAGATAATTGCGGAAGCAATTTTCAAGAAGAGTCAAAGCGCACATCCAGAATCCGCAACCCTCAATTTCAAAAGAAATAATTTCCCATAAATTGCGAAAAGGTTGGTTCAGAAAGATGAGTGCAGAAAGATATAATGTTGCGAAGAGTTTGTTGTGGAAAGGACGTTGTGAAAAGGACATTGCAGAAAAGAATCTGTGAAAGGTCACAACTAATAAATTAAACAGAGTTTAAAATGACAAATAGAGAAGTAATTTTGAATTAGTTTATTTGTTTGTGAAGAGTCACGATGAAGGTATGTGAGTGCTGAATGAAGAGATATGTTTGAGATTTTATAAGCAATGATTTAAACCTTCAAATAAGCATCTCTGTACATCCAATTGATAGATCGATTGATGTTGAACAGTCAGAGATCAAATTATCATATAAGGGCGATAGGGTGGTGCTAGGGTAGGATATTTCTTGCAAGGAGGTCGTAGCCTCCTTCCAGTAGTAGTTGGAAAATAGGGTGTAGAAGCATCCTTTCAGTAGTAGCTGAAAAACTAGGGGGTCATAGCCTCCTTCTAGTAGTTGCTGGTGAATAGGGTGTAGTACCATCCTTGTCTGTATTAGCAGACAAAAACTATTTGTAAAATATAATTTTGTAGTAATAGGAAGTATTGGTGGTTTACCAATTAGGATTCCACGATAAATTTGTGTTATGTGTGTTCTTGTTGATTGTGTGTGCTAATAAGTAAATTAAAAGTGGTTTTAATTATTAAAAACTATCAAAATTGATTCAACCCCCCCCACCCCTCTCAGTATTGTCCAATATTCCAACAATTGGTATCAGAGTAGGTTCCTTCACTATAGTGTAAACCATTGGAAGGAATATTCTATTAAAAAACCACTATGGATCAACAAGGGTTAGACACCAATAGACCTCCTTTTTTCACAAGAGATAATTATGCATACTAGAGTGTAAGAATGAAGTGCCATCGAATGTCTCTTGGATACAAAGTTTGGAGGTATCTTGAAATAGAATATGAAGTACCAAAAGATGTACCTATAGATGAAGGAGAACTAAGCCAATATGAGGCCAATGCAAAATCTATGAATGCAATTTTGAGTGGGTTAACACATTCAGTATTTGTAAAAGTCATGCATTGCAAAATAGACAAACATGCCTGGGAAAAACTAAAATGTGTATATGAAGGAGCACCCAAAGTCAACGAATCCAAACTTCAAACCTACAAAGGACAGTTTGAAAACCTAAAAATGAAAGAAGAAGAGAATATTTCAGAATATCTTCTAAGAGTATATGAAATTGTTAATTCCATTAGAGGCTTTGGAGGAGAAATAAAAGAGAAAGATGTAGTCAGCAAGGTACTTAGAACCCTACCAATGAAGAATGACTCAAATGTGTCCTCTTTAGAAGAATGAGATGATCTTAAACTTATGACAATAGATAAACTACATGGGATATCCATTGCCTATGAGATGAGAACAGGACAAAATGAATCATCAAAGAAAGAAGCAAATTTTAAAGTCATATTCAAGATCCAATCTGAGCACCTAGATGATGAGGAAGCTCTCTTCATCAAGAAACTTGAGAGAGGCACTAACAAGTACAAAGGGAAGCTACCCTTGAAATGTTTTAACTATGGAAGGGTTGGATTTTTTTCTAGAAAGTGTCCTTATCCAAAACAAGAGGATAGTGATGATGAAGAACCTTGTTGTCATAAGAAATATCAAAAGAAATAAGACCATATACAAGAAGAAGTTTCAGAAAAATAAGAAAAACCTCTATTCCAAAGAAGACAGTGAAGATGATGAAATAAGTGAAGATGTTGAAGTCCTATTCGTGGGTTTCAAAATTGAAATCCTTGAAGAAGAAATAGAAGATGTGGAATATCTTGAAGTAGAACTTATAAATGCTCATGAATAATTAGAGATGTATAAAAGGATGTACAAAAATAAAAAATCCACATGATAGAATTTGAAGGAAAAACAATGATGCATAAAGAATGATTGCTGACTTAAGAAATAAGGTTCTAGAAGTCGAAAGGGATGAAAACAATCTAGAACAACAACTCAAAAAGAGAATACAAGAATCTGAAAGGCTTGAAGAAGAGATTATGCACCTTAGAAATAAACTAGATGAAGAATATATCAAATCAAAGTTTGAAAATAACTCAAGGAATTTAGATGAAATCCTAAGTGTCCAAAGACCATCAAGCGATAAATCTAGATTAGGATTTGACAAAGAAAAGAAACTAGGATATTCTTCTTGCACAAATCAAGATGGAAATAAAAGAAGCTATGCTGTTGTACTCATGAGCCAAGTTAAAAGGGAAGAAAGTAAGAAATTTGCTTCTCTCTTACAAAGAATAAATATGATGCCTAAAAGACTAGTAATAATTAAACATTGACAACTCTTTTTAGGAAATTGTTATGCCTGTAACAATTTTGGACATATGGCTAGAAATTGTAAACTAATGGTTCCTATTGACAAAGGAATTACATCACAAACTTCCTTCTATAAGAAAAGTGGTACTAGAAGCAATCCAGAAGGAAGAAGCTATAATTATATTGCTCCTGTACATAGTTATAGTATAGAATGCTTCAAATGTGGAAATCTAGGACACATTGCTAGAAATTGCAAACTAGTGATTCTTATGGATAACACCTCAAAATATCAAGAAAAAGAGGAGAGGAATGCTTGGAAAAATAAGGATAACATGGAATGTACATTAGATCTATGTGCTACATAAAAACAAAATCTATGGCATGTGGATAGTGGATGTTAAAAACACATGACGGGAGACCCAAATAAATTTATAAGCCTAAAAAGAAATAAAAAAGGAAAAGTCACTTTTGGAGATAATTTGTCCTCCAAAATAATTGGGAAAGGTACAGTGGCTATTAGAGACAAAATGAAAGCTGAAAATGTTTTATTGGTAAAGAAATTAAAACTAATTCTTTTAAGTGTGAGCCAAACATGTGATCAAGGACACATATGTATATTCAACTCCAAGAAATGTGAAATCAGAAGAAAAGATTCAAGAAAACTTGTTCGAGCTGTTGTAATAACTCCAAGCAATGTGTATATTCTAGAAAATGAAGAACAATGTTATATGAGACAAATTGATGAAATTTTTCCATGGCATAGAAGGATGGGGCACCTGAACTTTGAAAATCTTGTAAAAATTATTCAGAAGGGAGTTGTAAGAAGTCTTCCAAAGATTATAAAACCACCAAATCATGTGTGTAGACATTGTCTTCATGGGAACCAAACAAGAACAATATTCAAAATCAAAGAACATACAACCTCTCATCCAATAGAAATAATTCACACTGATCTTTGGGGACCAACAAGGACTAAAATATTTCAAGGTGAATATTACTTTATGTTATTAATCGATGATTATACAAGGATGACTTGGGTGACATTTCTTAAAGAAAAATCAAAAGCCTTTATGAAATTTAAATCCTTCAAAGCACTTGTTGAGATTCAATCAAATCCCAAGATTACATGTCTAAGATAAGATAATGGTGTAGAGCTCACCTCAAATGAATTCAATGAGTTTTGTGAAATTCATGGAATCAAGAGGTAGTTTCAACAGCAAAATGGAGTAGTTTAGAGAAAGAACGTGACAATTCAGGAAGCAGCTAGAGCTATTCTCAATGAAGCAAAAATTCCTGATAGATATTGGAGAGAAGCAGTATATATAGTTGTCTATATACAAAACAGAGGACAACTCAGAGTAAATAGTAACAAGACTCCTTATGAGCTATGGTTCGGAAGACTAGCTTTAGTTAAATATTTTAGAGATTTTGGAAGTAAATGTTACATAAAAAGAGAAGATGGTAATCTAGGAAAGTTTGATTCTAGAACGGATGAAGGCATACTTCTTGGATATAAAAGGGCATACATATGTTACAATATAAAGTCACACAATATTATAGAAAGTGAAAATGTATAATTTAATGATACTAAGTCAAGAATACAAATCCAAGAAAGTGAGGATGTTGAATAAACTGATGATGAAGAAATAAATGATAAAAAAAAAAAGCAGAGTTCACAAAAGGAGGATGCTCTTCAAGAAGAAGAAGAAAGAGTAGAAAAAGAAGACTCAGAGGAAAGTGGAGGTGAAGAATCTCCAAGATATGATACAAAAGCTCCATCTAGGAGAACACAAAAAGATCATCCCCAGACACAAATCATAGGTGACAAATATGTTGGAGTCAGTACAAGAAGGAAACTACTATTCGATGAAAAATCCTTACTATCAGTAGTGGAACCTAAGATTTTTGCAGAATCTAGCAAAAATGATGATTGGATTAAATCCATGAATGACGAGTTGGATCAAATTGAGAAAAATCAAACATGGGAACTAGTTCCAAGACCTGCAAATGAAAATATTGTAGGAACCAAGTGGGTCTTCAAAAACAAGTTAAACGAAAATGAAAAAGTGATAAGAAACAAAGCAAGGTTACTATGTAAAGCATATGCTCAAGTGGAAGGTATTGATTTTGAAGAAACCTTTGCTCCTGTAGCAAGACTTGAAGCAATCGTAACGTTCTTGGAATTTTCATGTTACAAGAAATTCATAGTATATCAAATGGATGTAAAATATTATTTTCTTAATGGAGAACTTGAAGAATAAGTCTATATTGAGCAACTTGAAGGTTTTCTCTTATCAAAAAATTGAAATCATGTTTGCAAACTTAAGAAGGAACTATATGGTCTTAAACAAGATCCAAGAGCATGGTTCTCAATACTTGACAAATATTTAAAGCAACAAGGATATATAAGGGGGGCCACTAATAGTAATTTGTACATAAAATTTGAAAACAAAAATATGATCATTATTTTAGTCTACATAGACGATGTCATATTTGGAAGTGACCTACAAATTATGAGTGTAAACTTTGCTTCAGAAATGAAGAAATAATTTGACATTTCAATGTTAGGAGAACTAATATTATTTATAGCCTTACAAGTATCTCAATCGGAAAGAGGGACCTTCATCTCTTAAACAAAGTATATTAGAGAAATGCTGAAAAAATTCAAAATGGAAGAATCCAAACCTGTTAGTACTCCTATGGTCATAGGTTGTAAATTGAGCAAGGATGATGAATCTTTAGAAGTAGTACAGGTCAATGATTGGTAGTCTATTATATGTAACAACTACAAGACCAGATGTAATGCAGGTTGTAGGTGTGGTTTCCATATTCCAATCAGCCCCAAAAGAAACACATGTAGCTACAGTAAAGAGAATTTTTCGATATCTACAAGGAACCATGGATTATGGATTATGGTATCCAAAAAGCGATAACTTCACTCTAAAAGAATTTACTGATGCTGATTGGGAAGGAAGTATTGATGATAGGAAAAGCATGAGTGGAGAAGCATTCTACCTAGGATATTTTTTGGTGTCATGACTAAGCAAAAACAGTCCTCCATTTCACTATCTACAGCAGAGGCTGAGTATATTGTTGCTGCATCATTTTGTACCCAAGTCATTTGGATTAAGCAAACATTGGAAGACTTACTTGTAAAATATGAAGACCCCATTAGTATACACTATGAAAATACAAGTGCTATAAACAAATCCAAAATTATTGTTATGCACTCTAAACAAAAACATATTCCCATCAAGTATCATTTTTTAAGAGAGCAAGTATCACAAAAAATGGTCAAATTAGAGTATATTGATATGAAGGAACAAATTGCAGACATTTTTACTAAACCACTACCTAAATAAGCATTTGAGCATCTTAGACATAAGTTGGGATTTATCTCTTTACCATGAATCAAAAGGAGAAACAACAGCATACCATGAGGAGATATATTGACAAGGGGAGCTGTCAGAAGAGAACCTTTGTCAATGTTTTCAAAGGGGGAGAATGTTTTAATGCTTTAATGTTGACATAAATGCCAAAGTGGGAGAATGTTTTAATGCTTTAATGTTGATGTCAATGCCAAAGAGGGAGAATGTTGGAAGGAATTGTCATTGATGTCAAAAGACTTCAGTAATGAAAAATGAATAAGTGACAGAAGCGAAACCGATGGCATATGTGATAAGGATGGAAAGACACCTGAGAGGATCTAATGAGAGTATCAAGTCAGGTGAAGTACAATTAAGCTTAGTTGATCAATGCTCTGATCAATCAATGCAGATTCATTGTAACAACCTTAATTTCTAAACTTTGGAATAACATATATATAAGGAACAAGACATAAATTTCTCCATAATTTTTGAAAGGAATATAATATCAAAAATATAATTCTTCTTAACAACCCCATAATATTAATGGATCAAATACAGTAAACAAAAAATTATGAGATTATGTAATATCAAGTGCATACTAGATAGTTTGGAGACATGTAAAAATGTATTCTAAACAAGATTAGTTTAGATAAAATTTAATTATATTCCAACTAAAATTTCAAAATAGCTTATAAATCCTTCCAAAGACAAATTACTAATTCTTTCATTTATTTTTATAAATTATGAAATCTACAATTAAATAAAATATATACAAAAGTAAATATATTAAATAAAAGATCCAACCATAAATATATATAATTGGATTAACATTAACCATCTACAATTCCCATCAAAATGATGATTTCATACTTTTCGAAAAACTCTTCAAAATGAGAAAACAAAAACAAACATATAACCCGAGTCCTTTATATAAACTATCGATCTCAAATTCCACATATAAAATCTTAAAAATCTAATTCCTTCACATGTAAGACGAGTGTCTCTTAATTTTAATTTAAACACTCTTTTCACCAAAAGAGGTATCCATATAACAAAATAAAACAAACACTTTATATATATTTATATATATATATATATAAAGGATATATATATATGTAAAGGAGTATACATATTTTTAAAATAACACAAATGTTATTTTTTTTAACATGGAAAGGGATAGGTACCATTCTAGTTAACGAGAAAGGTAATTATGCAATTACCTTCAACCCTGAGGTAACTTAAATGACTACCGCATTGTCAATTTATAAAATTTATCATACATATAAGCACATATGTAAATCACTACTAGAAGGGATAAACTTCATTCCACGTGTTAAAAGTATTAATTGCTTATTAACCAAACCAAATATGAATTCAAAAAATTTATTGCTCTAAGAGTTAGTGGATTTACTAACTATTGCGACTTTACCAAAGTCTCTGGTTTTCCACTTAATAAAATGCCAAAGGTAAAGATTTGACTCAGTGAAACTCTAAAAACTCTAGTTATTACCGCCATAAATTCAATCTGGAAGGGACGGATCTTAACACTGAGTTATAGATCAAAGGCACACACATTTGCAGAGTGCTAGATATAAAACAACGTAGACTTTCAAAATGCAAAATTTCACTTGGAAAATAGAGCATCCACGTTTTAGTAAAAATCAAAAGTAGGTTTGGTTTAAAAACAGAGTAAATCAACTCGATTGCAGTGTCATGTAAATCGTATTCACTAAAAGACAGGGAAATCGCATGCTGGAAAATCATGTGATCAAATCTGAGGTTTAAGAAAATTAAATATATATTTTACAGATAAAAAAAACGAATTAGAAAATCATAAGTTATCTTTTGATCAAATATTTGCATTTTTAATAGAATTATATATATATTACAGGTACAGAATTGAACTAGAAAAAAACAACGCAGAGCTAAAATGGTTTAACAAGTATCCATAAAATCTTCGGGATCTAAATTGCAGGCAAACATAGGTAAATCACAGTGAAACCAAATAAATACATCGAAGATTGGATCGGTTTCCAGGATTCCCACAAAACAAACAAATCCATTGAACTGAGACACTCAGATACAGTCCATGCTGTTTATTATCAAATCGATCACAAGGATTTTAATAAGACACAAAGAAGGTCGAAACCCAGATCTATAATTATAAAATAAATTGCAGACGTTGGTTTAAATCTTCCAGATACTAAATCGATCGACAGAGACGGATCTGAGTTTTTTTTTTAAATAAAAAGAAAGATATACTACAACTTAGTAAAGGAAGACATATACAGAAAAAGTTTAAAAGAATAATAATAGATCTATACTATAAAATAATATGCAGCAAATCGAGATCGTAGAGGTATCATTTTCTTAAAAAAAATGGTTTTCGCAAACTGTATTTTCATTTAATATCAAACCAACAAGGTAATTATCCACAATAATTCTGCACATTGAAAATAAGAATCTTTCTATTCAAATAAACTCTAATTAACAATTGATTACCAGGAAATATCGATCATAATTTTCACATGAATGCAAATTTACAGATCTATGTGTAAGAGGACAAATCAGATCTACTTACGTGAAATCTAGGGAAAAACACACTTGGAGAATCAACTCCTCACAACCATAGGAGGCAGCAACTCAACGGTTTTCTCCACTCCACCCCCAAGCTGGGTCACCAACCATGCACCGGAACAGCAAGAAACTTCCTCGCGGCACTCAATCTCGATTCCATAACAAGTTCTCATGATGGACTTATAAAAATAGAAAAACGCTCAACAATCATTTTTCCCATGCACAACACGACGTCTCGTGTTATTCCAGTGCACTCATATAAATAGTTTTGCCCAGGTCTTATGCTATCCCAACCAAATCTCCAATTAGATCCCTAAATCCCTATGATTTAGGATCTTATTTGGTTGTTGAGCTTTGGATTGGATTTGATTGGTATCAATCACTCTTAGCTTGCTTACAGATGTTCATTGGTGCCATGGTTGGTGTCCCCTCATGTAGTTGAGTTCTCTAAGTGTTATTTTCTTTATTAATAAATAAATAAAAATGTTTGTTTGTGCAAATGTCATTTCAGTCTTTGAGTTTGATAACTCATTACAAATAAATAAATAAAAAATTTTAAACTTGAATAAAAGTAATGTCATGGGGGTATTACATTTATACCCCCCTTATTTTTAACACCATCCTCGGTGTTCTTTTTGTTCTGAGCTCCCTTGCTCATTCTGGAACATGGAGGGATATGCTTCCCGTATTTTATCCTCCATTTCCCAAGTTGCCTCTTCAGGGCTGAAGTGCTTCCATTGCACTTTTATTTGAACGATGGCTCGATTCCGGAGCATACGTTCCTTCCTATCTAGAATGCGGAAAGGTTCGGTCTGGAACTCGGCCTTGGGTTCTACCTGAATCACATCCTAGTCAATTATATGAGTAGCATCATGTATAAAAAAATTTAACAATGAAACATGAAATACATCATGCACTTTTATATTAGGCGGAAGTGCAAGTTGATAGGCTACCGGCCCTATCTTAGCTAACATTTCAAAAGGTCCACAATACCTTGGTGCTAGCTTGGAACATCTTCCTAAACTCAAAGAACTCTTCTTTGACTTTACCTTTAGATATACGCGATCTCCAACGTTGAACTCTCTTGGATTTCGTTTTAAATCTGTGTAACATTTTTGCCGATCTTGGGCAACTTTTAAGTTTTGTTGCACCTCTTTCACCATTTGTTCCATTTCTTTTAACATGCCTGGTCCTAGAACAATCCTGCCAGTAGGGTTATCCCAAGACACAGGAGTGCGACATTTCCAACCATACAAAACTTCAAATGGACTCATTTTCAAAGAAGCTTGATACCCATTATTATAAGAAAATTCTACCAAACGCAAATACTCTTCCCATTTACCTAGTTTATCCATTACATACATTCGCAGCATATCTTCTAACACTTGATTTGTTCTTTCAGTGTGTCCATCCGTTTGAGGATGATAAGCAGTGCTAAAATTTAGTTGTGTATCTAGACCTTTAAACAAGGATTTCCAAAATTTACCAGTAAATTTCACATCTTTATCTGAAATCACAACCTTTGGAATACCATGCAACCGGAATATTTCTTTCATAAAAATATCAGCTATATTAATGGCTTTGAAAGTAGACTTTACAGGTATGAAGTGAGCAGCTTTACATAACTTATCTACAACTACCATTATTGAGTCATGTTGTTTATTTGTCTTAGGTAATCCGGTTATAAAATCCATGCTTATTATCTCCCATTTCCATTCTGGAATAGGTAAGGGTTGTAGTAGCCCAACAGGATGTTGATATTCAGTTTTTACTTGTTGACATTCAATACACTTAGCTAGGTAGTTTGCAACATCATTCTTCATGTTAGGCCAATAATAGCTTTTTCTTAACTTAGTTATCATCTTTTGGTAACCCGGATGTCCGGAATATGGTTTCTTATGTAGTTCATTAAGAATTAGCCATTTTAATTTTTCAGAATATGGTATGTATAATTGGTTTTTATAGACTAACAAGTCTTTGGAGCTTATAGAATAAGTTGAATAACTTCCCTTATCATCTGTTTCCAATTGTTCTTTAATATTTAAGTACTCTTCATCATTTTTAGCTGCTTCTTTTATTAAATCTTCGAGATTTGTTTTATAACTACTGAAGGAAGCTGAACAAAGAAGAATGGCATTTCTACTCAGGGCATCTGCCACCTTGTTCTCTTTTCCTTTAATGTGTTTAATTTCAAAATCATACTCGCTAAAAAATGCTAGCCACCTTGCTTGGCAAGCATTCAAATTTTGTTGATCAAATAAGTATTTTAAACTTATATTATCCGACATTAAGGTAAATTTTCTTCCTATTAAGTAATGTCTCCACATCTTTAAAGCATGTATTATAGCAGCTAACTCCAAGTCATGTGTTGCATAGTTTCGTTCATGTATTTTAAGTTTTCTTGATTCGTAACTTATTACATAATCATCTTGTAATAGCACACCACCTAACCCTTCGAAGCATGCATCCGTACATACGACGAAGTCCTTGTAAGGATATGCAATCCTTAGAATAGGTGTGGTGGTTAATAAGTGCTTAAGTTTTTCAAAGCTTTCTTGACATTTATTAGACCATATGAATTTAGTTCCTTTCTTTTGAAGTGAGGTTATTGGATAAGCAATTCTAGAGAACCCCTCAATGAACCTACGATAGTAACTCGTGATTCCCATAAAGGATCGAATCCCGGTTACATCCTTAAGAACTGGCCAATCATTGATTGCCTTGATTTTATTTGGGTCCACCGAAATACCTTCCTCAGTTATTACATGACCTAGGTACTGAATTTTATATTGAAAGAATTCACACTTGCTAAACTTTGCATAAAGTTTATGTTCTCTTAAGGTTTGCAAGACTAGTTTTAAATGTTCTTTATGCTCTTCTTGTTTTTTGAGTATATTAATATATCATCAATAAATATTATTACAAACTTATCAAGATATTTGTGAAGGACACTATTCATTAAACACATGAATGTGGCTGGGGAATTGGTCAAGCCAAATGGTACAACCAAAAACTCGTAATTCCTGTACCTTGTTCCGAATGTAGTTTTATGGACATCCTGGTCCTTAATTCTTACTTGATGGTATCCAGACCTTAAGTCGATTTTACAGGATACTGACACTCCCCACACTTGGTCAAACAAGTCATCAATGCGGGGGAGAGGGTATCTATTCTTAATTGTCATTTTATTTAATTGTCTGTAATCGACACATAGCCTCACTATGCCATCCTTCTTTTTAACAAACAAGACAAATGCTCCCCATGGAGACACTCTTGGTCTAATATATGCTTTATCTATTAATTCTGGTAATTGCAACTTTAATTGTACCAATTCAGGTGTGTTCATTCGATAAGGGGCCTTCGAGGCCGGTACTGCTCCAAGTATCAATTCAATGGTAAAGTCAATATCTCTCCTCAGAGGTATTCCCGGTATCTCTTTTGGGAAGACGTCTTTAAAATCATTTAAAAAGGGAAGATCCTCTAAATTAGGTTTTGTTTCTTTAACATTAGTTTCAGTGATGTGTATAGAAAAAACCCTACATCCTTTTCTAGCACACTTTTTCAATTGCAAGGAATTTTTCTAGTAAGAATCTTCTTTGGAATTCCTCTAACCATTTTACTTTGACCATTTTCATCAATACAATCAAAAGTTTTCTCAAAACAATTTAGCACCACTTTATGTTTTTCTAGCCAATCCATGACAATCATTACATCGTAAGATCCTAATGGTAAAGCATTCAAATCTACTTTTGTAATCAAATCTTGCATATGAACTTCACAACTAGAAATAAAATTGGTTACTTTTCTTTTTGTTCCGGTGGCTAACTGCACTAACCATGATTTTTCAAAATCATACTTTCTCATTTTACACAAATCTACTAACTTAGGGTAGAACCAGAATCAATTAATATAGAAATAGGTTTGTCAAGGATCTTACCTTCTACCTCAATCATGGAGGGCTGAAAATCCGCTTGATGATTGTCCAGTGCTGCGCTAATCTACGGTATGTTCCGATCAACTTCTCCTACTATGGCTGCTCCTCGAACTGTGTGAATATTCCGATTATCCTTTTTATGAGGATAATCTCGATAGAAATGACTCCCCCCCCGCCCCCCTAACCCCAACACTGCAAGGGTTCTCTTTTTATTTCTTCACTTTTCTTATCAAAAGTAGTATCTTTATACTCAGCAGTTCTCATAGGTTGTTTATATTATGTTCTTAGTGTTGGTTGTTTGTCCTTAAAGGTATTTTTCTAGAAACTTTTATGTTTATTATTAAAAGGTTTGAACTCTCTTTTCTTAAAACCATTTCCATCTCTTCTCTTGAAATTAAAGGGATTTTCACATTTACTCTTGGATTGGCCATACGTTAATTTGTCCTTCCTCATTGCTTCATACAAAGTTTTCGGTTCATCAAACTCTAGTTTGTCTTTATAAAAGTTAGGCAAGCAACCTAGAAACCTTTGTATTTGATGTTTTTCTTCATTTATGTAAGGAACATATCTTAATAGGGATAAGAATTTAGTACAAAAGTCATGCATGGACATGCATCCTAGTATTAGCTCATAAAACTCCTTAGCTTTCCCTTCGTAGTAATATTCCAAGAGGTATTCTTTTTTAAATTCATTTTTAAACCAATTCCAACTTACTTTCCTATCATTTCTTCGTTTTTCTCTTTTTAAGTCTTGCCACCAAATCTCAGCCTTCTCGACGAGATTGAAGGTGTTCATTTTGCCCTTCATGGAGTTGGAGTAATTGTACATAGTGAAGTACTTCTTCATCCCGAAGAGCCAAGCCTCAGCTTCTTCTCCATTTTTGACTTCGCCATCAAAGGTAGGAGGCTTTAATTTTTTGAATTCTCCTATTAGCTCATCTTTATATTTTCTTTTATTCCTATGTCTACTCTCAGAAATGTCACTAGAATACTCTGATTCACTAGATAAATGGCTTCCATCAGAGTAAGGACAATCAAAGGATGAGTTTTTTTGTCTATGTTTCTTTTTTTTCTTTTCATTAGTTATCTCACGCAGTTTAAAAAGTAGGGCTTCATTTAAGTCTTCTTGGGTTTTCAGTACCCTTTCATGTTCATCCTTAAAGTTCATAATTTCTTCTTGTAAGTCCCTCACTGTTTGTAGAATTTCAAAATTAACAAAGTTGTTATTAGGGGGATCCTCATTATCAAGTTCAACCCATGCTGGTGGGGTAGGGGATCGTCTTCCGGCCATATCTTTTTGCAGTTTTAGTAAGACATTTTTCTGCTATACAAGAAATAAGAAAAAAAATTACAACCATTAGTTTTCAGAAATACGTGTGTAGACACCATAGGGCCAAGTGTCGTGACCTGGGCTCTGATACCATGTGTAACAACCTTAATTTATAAACTTTGGAATAACATATATATAAGGAACAAGACATAAATTTCTCCATAATTTTTAAAAGGAATATAATATCAAAAATATATTTCTTCTTAACAACCCTATAATATTACTGGATGAAATACAATAAATAAAAAATTATGAGACTATGTAATATCAAGTGCATACTAGATAGTTTGGAGACATCTAAAAATGTATTCTAAACAAGATTAGTTTAGATAAAATTTAATTATATTCCAACTAAAATTTCAAAATAGCTTATAAATCCTTCCAAAGACAAATTACTAATTCTTTCATTTATTTTTATAAATTATGAAATCTACAATTAAATAAAATATATACAAAAATAAATATATTAAATAAAACATCCAACCATAAATATATATAATTGGATTAACATTAACCATCTACAATTCCCGTCAAAATGATGATTTCATACTTTTTGAAAAACTCTTCAAAATGAGAAAACACAAACAAACATATAACCCCAGTCCTTTATATAAACTATCGATCTCAAATTCCATATATAAAATCTTAAAAATCTAATTCCTTCACGTGCAAGATGAGTGTCTCTTAATTTTAATTTAAACACTCTTTTCACCAAAACAGGTATCCATATAACAAGATAAAATGAACACTTATATATATAAAAAGGAGTATACATATTTTTAAAATAACACAAATGTTATTTTTTTAACATGGAAAGGGATAGGTACCATTCCCATTCCAGTTAACGAGAAAGGTAATTATGCAATTCCCTTCAACAGTGAGGTAACTTAAATGACTACAGGGTTGTCAATTTATACAATTTATCATACATATAAGCACATATGTAAATCACTACTAGAAGGGATAAACTTCATTCCACATGTTAAAAGTATTAATTACTTATTAACCAAACCAAATATGAATTCAAAAAATTTGTTGCTTTAAGAGTTAGTGGATTTACTAACTATCGTGACTTTACCAAAGTCTCTGGTTTTCCACTTAATAAAACGCCAAAGGTAAATATTTCACTCAGTGAAACTCTAAAAAATCTACTTATTACCGCCATAAATTCAATCTGGAAGGGACAGATCTTAACGCCGAGTCATAGATCAAAGGCACACACATTTGCAGAGTGCTAGATATAAAACAACGCAGACTTTCAAAATACAAAATTTCGCTTGGAAAATAGAGCATCCACGTTTTAGTAAAAATCAAAAGCGGGTTTTGTTTAAAAAAAGAGTAAATCAACTCAATTGCAGTGTCATGTAAATCATATTCGCTAAAAGACAGGGGAATCGCATGCAGGAAAATCATGTGATGAGATTTGATATTTAAGAAAATTAAATATATATTTTACTGATAAAAAAAAACGAATTAGAAAATCACGGGTTATCATGTGATCAAATATTTGTGTTGTTAATATAATTATATATATATTACAAGTACAGAATTGAACTAGAAAAAAACAACGCAGAGCTAAAATGGTTTAACAAGTATCCATAAAATCCTCTGGATTTGAATTGTAGGAAAACATAGGTAAATCACAGTAAAAACAAATAAATACATCGAAGATTGGATCGGTTTTCAGGCTTCCCACAAAACAAACAAATCCATTGAACTGAGCCACTTAGATACGGTCCATGTTGTTTACTATCAAATAGATCACAAGGCTTTTAACAAGACACAAAGAAGGCCGAAACCCAGATCTATAATTATAAAATAAATTGGAGATGTTGGTTTAAATCTGCCAGATACTAAATCGACCGACAGAGACAGATCTGAGTTTTTTTTTTTAAATAAAAAGAAATACATACTACAGCTTAGTAAAGGAAGACGTATACAGAAAAAGTTTAAAATAATAATAATAGATCTATACTATAAAATAATATGCAGCAAATCGAGATCACATAGGTATCATTTTCTTAAAAGAAAACAGTTTTAGCAAACTGTATTTTTCATTTAATATCAAACCAACAAGGTAATTATCCACAATAATTCTACACATTGAAAATAAGAATATTTCTATTCAAATAATCCCTAATTAACAATTGATTACCAGGCAATATCGATCATAATTTTCACACGAATGAAAATTTACAGATCTATGTGTAAGAAGACAAATCAGATCTACTTATGTGAAATCCAGGGAAAAAAACACTTGGAGAATCAACTCCTCCCAACCATAGGAGGCAACAAATCAACTGTTTGCTCCACTCCAACCCCGAGCTGGATCACCAACCATGCACCAGAACAGCAAGAAACTTCCTCGTGGCACTCAATCTCGAGTTCGTAACAAGTTCTCACAATGGACTTATAAAAATAGAAAAACGTTCAACAATCATTTTTCCCATGCACAACATGGTGTCCTGTGCTATTCCAGTGCACTCATATAAATAGCTTTTCCCAGGTCTTATGCCATCCCAATCAAATATCCAATCAGATCCCTAAATCCCTATGATTGAGGATCTTGTCTGGTTGTTGAGCTTTGGATTGGATTTGATTGGTATCAATCACTCTTAGCTTGCTTACACATGTTCATTGGTGCCATGGTTGGTGTACCCTCATGTAGTTGAGTTCTCCAAGTGTTATTTTCTTTATTAATAAATAAATAAAAATGTTTGTTTGTGCAAATGTCATTTTAGTCTTTGAGTTTCATAACTCATTACAAATAAAAAATAAAAAAAATTTCAAAACTTGAATAAAAGTAATGTCATGGGGGTATTACAGTCGTGGATTTGTGGGCATCTTATTTAGCATAGGTTGGATGGCTAATATCATATTAATAAAATAGATCAATAACAGGAAAATAATATGCAAAGTAAATGTGCATGGAAGATAACATTCTGGAGCGCCAAAGTGAAGTTTTGTGTTTGATAACTGATCAACGGTTGAGGAGGATTCCGCAAAGTGATCGACGATTCACAGAAGTTGTGGAAGCCCATTTCAAGAAAAATCAAAATGCATACCCGCAATCCGCAATATGCAATTGTGGAAGGAAGGCATTTCCAATTGTGGAAAGGTCATTGTGGAAAGATAATTGTAGAAGCAATTTTCGAGAAAAGTTGAAATGCATACCTGCAATCTTCAATTCACAATTGTGGAAGGAATAATTTTCCGATTGCTGAAAGGTCATTACGGAAATATAATTGCGGAAGCAATTTTCAAGAAGATTCAAAGTGCACATCCGCAATCCACAACCCGCAATTGCGAAAGAAATAAGTTCTCGCAAATTGCGGAAAGGTTGGTTTGGAAAGATGAGTGCGGAATATCTGTTGTAGAAAGGACGTTGCAGAAAATAAACTGCGGAAGGTCGCAACTGATAAATTAAACAGAGTTAAAAATGACAAACAAAGAAGTAATTTTTAATTAGTTTATTTGTCTGTGAAGAGTCACGATGAAGATATGTGATTGTTGAATGAAGAGATATGTTTGAGGGCTTATAAACAATGCTTTAAACCTTCAAATAAGTGTATGTGTACATTCAATTGATAGATCAATTGATGTAGAACATTCAGAGATCAAATTATCATATAAGGGCAGTAGGGTGGTTGTAGGGCAGGCTATTTTCCTACAGGGAGATCGTAGCCTCCTTCTAGTAGTAGCTGGTAAATAGGGTGTAGACGCATCCTTTCAGTAGTAGCTGATAAACCAAGGGGGTGTATCCTCCTTCTAGTAGTTGTTGGTAAATAGGGTCTAATACCATCATTGTCTGTAGTAGCAGGAAAAAAATATTTGTAAAATATAATTTTGCAGTAATAGAAAGTATTCGTGGTTTACCCAATTGGGATTCCATGATAAATTTGTGTTCTGTGTATTCTTGTTGATCATGTGTGTTAATATGTAAATTAAAAATGGTTTTAATTATTAAAAACTATCAATACTGATTCACCCCCCCGCCTCTCAATATTGTCCAATATTCCGACAAATTTCATACATATATTTAGGGTATTGGAGAAATTAAGATTAATGGGAAGGAAACTGCAATTGCATGGGAAGGAAAGGGAGGTTCAAGCAATGAGGGAGGAGGAGAAGCTGCAATGAGTGGGAATATGGGAGGTTCAAAATCATAGGAAAGTGGGATTCATTTGTGGGAGTCTTATTGTGCCCACAACAACATACGATGATGACATTTTCAGTTGTAGGGTTTCCCCTGGTTTTGTCACATCCCAACAAAATTCCCTTATACATTTTTCAATTGGATCTCACTCTCACACTCAATAGCAATATCTATCCATCCATTTCATTCTTTCTTGTTTTTTTCAATGAAAATAAAATATGTTAATCATCGTTGTTGTTTTTTCCCCAAGTATAGGAAGGATTTTCAATATTATTTACTGTTTCAATTATTCCTTTTGTAGAGTTAGTGCCCTTCGTTATCCTATGCTACCCACTGAGATAGACCTAAACACGCTCCCTCAAAGAAGTTGTACCTATGCCCCCACTCCTCACAAGACAGGAGGAGGTACACTACAATAGCTCCATATGTCACAGCCAGAATAGCGTGCCTAATTTTTTTAGTAGTCTTATTGGGCATGTGGAACCGTTTGGAAGTAATATGAGGGTAAGACCAACTCAAAAGAACTCCAACAGACTAATCCTAACCTGTGGAAACCTTCCTTTAACAATTGTATCATTTTCCTGTTTACTTATTACTTATTACCCACATACTAAGCCAAATTATCATTACACAGTGCAATCGAGTAAAACACAACACAATGTAAAGGTGGGGTTGAAAAACCGACCAACCCCATTAACTTGTATTATAAGAACAGTTCAAGAATGGAGTTTCCACAAACCGACAGAGCTCCGGGTGTGCACCCAAAATAGATGCCACACCACTGTTACAAAAATACACCAAGGATGAGCTAACCCCTCCATGGGCGTCTAGCTCTAAAGACTATCGAACTTTCCAACCCCTGTAGCTTCCGTCAATCGTATTTTGGATGAACTCATCTAGGAGCACTGGTTTTCCAAACCGACGCTTCTCTCTGCAACCACTATGTTTTCTGAGTAAAGTGTGCGTTGGTGACCTTCGCTATAACTCGCTTGGAAATCCTCCCTAGTTCATATTCCTTAGCAACTTGTCACCTTCACTTGTGTTCTTTTCATCAAGTGAGCATTGCACCTTTTATAGCGTCATGTGAGAGGGCGCTTCTCCTAGATGGGGGCACTAACTTCCTTAGCATGCACGCCAACTTCCTCAATCGATGTGACTCTCCTGCCAGGGTCCACATCCATGCGCGCTTCGCTTCGTTTTTCAGTGATGTTTTCGTTGGGCGTCGGTCACTCCTATGCAGGCATATTCTTTTATCACACTTCAAGTGTGGGCATCGTCATATAGGGGTGCACCTTCTAGGGGGCGCTCAGTCCAACAAGCCCCTCTAATCAGGTGCTCCCATGAGCGCATCTTCTGGGTGACCAAGGTGGTTGCCGAACACACTCCTATGGATGTGCTTCTGTCATGTGGCATCATTCCTTCAGCTCCCTCAAGGTGTTCCTTTCCCATCAACGAGAGATTCCACTCAAGTGTGCTACCATCTGACGAAGTGCCAGGGTGTCACACACTTGGGCTTGAAAATATATAAGGTTTAAGCATGGGAATTGTTTGTGGGAGTGTGTCCTTGCTAGGCCCACGTGCTCAACAATGTGTCATGTCACTTGGTCAAGTCACCACTTTCCAAGTATGTCGACCGAACCGTCTTTCCCATGTGGGTGCCCAAGCCAGTCTCTTCAGCATGAAGAAGGTTTCACTAGGCTAATGGCCATAATGATATCCCCCATTGAATTTCTTGTCGTCCTTGGCAAGGTGTTTGAAATGCTCTATGCATCCCAAATGATGCTGCCACTAACCACACAATAATTTTTTTTTAAGTCCCCTTTTCGTGTGCATCACTCTTCCAATACAACAATTTTAGTTCCCTCCATCGTATTCATCGTCCGGGTGATCAATACGTCCACTAAGACTTTGTCGGTTTCCATATTCTCGTCCTCTCTACATAAGCTCCACACTCGATGAATTCTCCATTGTTTGAGTGAAGCCTGCATGCTTCATCTAGAGTTGGCATTTTCAGTTTTTCCGGTGTTCTTCGCCAAGAAGCGTCTGCAGCCTGCCTACCTTCTCCAAGGGTAGGGGTCGAGTTATGCTAGTGTCTAACCAAGAAATTTGGGAGGATGGTCCTCCCAATCATCACCCTTGTTCTTCTCATCTTTTCATTGTCTTTCCACTTTCTGGCTCAAGTATAAGAGAAGTGGCATGTTTCCACCAATGGTTCCATTCCCTTCTTCAAACAGTCTATGTGCTTCGAGGTCATCTAGCCATGCACTTGCTACAGCCAAAGTGTCCTCTTCCTATGCTAGCACTACAATTATCTCAACATCCTTACCACGTTGTTGTTCGTCCACACCTTTGCAGAGCTTGGTGAGTTCCGCTAAACACGTTAAGGTCGTTTCCGTAACCTTATCTAATGCTGGCAATCGCTACTCCAATGAACCAACTGAATCCTTATAAGCAAGTTTCTCTTCCAGCTGAGCAACTTCCTCTAAGCCAACGCATTCCCTAAACCATTATCCATCAAGCTTACTTATTGCTGCGATAGGAGGGGATGTTGCTAACGCAGTCATCTTCTATTCTCCCGGTAAACTCTTTACCGTCCACACATAGATGGGAATCTTTCTAGCAAGAAATGCTAAACTATCTAAGTGAGGCATAGTAGCTGCCTTCTCCTTCTTCATGAACTCTTGTCCAAGCACAACATCAAATTCATCAACAGGAATGAATGTGAGGCTGATCACTCTCGAACATATTCCAATATTCAAAGGTACTTGGTGCACCAAGCCAACCACCCTCTCAACCTATGCGTTAACTTTTTTGAACATATTCACTGGCGGTTCAATCTGCAAATTGATTTGTTTCACCATCTCTTCCTTGACGAAGTTATGTGTAGCACCACTATTAACCAATGCAAAAACCCATTGTCCATTTAGCTCGGCAAGAATGTAACTCATTTTGGTGAAGTCTGTTTCCATCGAGACTCTTGTCTCCTCCAAAACCACATTCAAAACATGTAGAACACCAATCGAATGACCCTCTTGTTCTACTGCATCCAACTTCTATGGCCGCAAAGGACAGTTCTTTGCATAGTGTTCCTTTTCACATATGTAAAAATAAACCGTCTTATCCTTATCCTTGGGAATGCCATCCTTCTTGGGTTCCTCCTCATCCTGCTTGTTCCCTGTTTTAGGCTTGCCTTTCTATTTATTCTTAAACTTGCATTGGCCTTTTTTTGTTTCCATCCTTGTTTCCATTTACTTCGTCTTCCTTGTCTCCTCGGAATTCAAGCAACTTATCTACAGCTGCAACGGATTCAGTAAGGGCCTTCACTCCTTGGCGTCACAATTCATCTTGTGCCCAATTCTGCAGACCCTTCATGAAGTGGTACAAATGATCCTCATCACTCATATCCTTTATCTCCAATGTAACATTGGTGTAAGATTTGATGTAGCCCTGGATCCTCCTGTTGTTCTTATGCCTCATAAGCTTGTTTTGTGTGATCCATCCTTGGTTCCCTAGACCAAATTGTGCCTTCAATGTTGTCTTCATTTGCCCCCAATTCTTGATATGTTCAGTCACCTTTCCCAAACTCACTTCTCTTGCACAGTTTCTCCACCATAACTTGGATGTACTTGTGAGAAACCTAGCATAAGCATTCACCTTAGATTTGTCTGAAATTTCGTTCAACTTATCCAAGTACTGCTCTACATCCCAATAGAAGTTGCTAAGAAACTTAGCATCACGTGTTCCGTCAAATGGTTATGGTTCCTTCATTCGAATCTTCATGGTTGTCGTGTGCTAGGACCACTAGCCAACACTTGCTTCACTAGTGCGATCGTCTCATCTTGCTTCTTTAGATGAAGCTAAATCTATTCCGCCAACACTTCAAGCTTCTTGACTCGACCTTCTGTATCTTGTTGAATGGTTTCCTCTAACATGTTCGTTGCCTCTCTGCATTCTTTCACGGCTTCATTAAAATCCTTCTGTGATCCGGCGGATTATTCCTTTTCAAAGTTACACTGATCCAAGATAAAGGAATATGGGACAATGGTTCAAAGAAGCGGCGGGAGAAATAAAAATGGCGGAAACACACAAGCATCGGAGGTCGGAATAAGATCTCTTTCCGCAATGTCAGAGGTTGGAAGAAGATCTCTTTCCGCAACATCGAAGGTCGGAAGAAGATCTCCTTCCGCAACGTCGGAGCACACAAGCATCGAAGTTTGGAAGAAGATCTCTTTCCGCAATGGTGGAAACTTAAATCACGTTCAGAATGGATCAAAATTCGGTGCGATAAGGAGCCGCATTGGGGAAACTTAAATCTTAAGGATCGGCGATGTAAATTGACGGAAATGGAAGACTTAGAGATAGTGCCATCTTCCACTGTGGAAGACTTAGAGACAAGACGTCCCGATGGAAAACCCGATGGAAGCCGATTGAGACAGAGTTCATCGGAGCTAGTTGCTTATCACTCTTCTGCAACAGCGGAAGTGCAGATGACTAAAAATTCTGCAATGCGTTCGATGGCATAGCCCCAACAGCAAAATGTTTATTGCACGGTTTGATTGGCACAACATTTGGCGGGACTCCTTTTATATCCATATTGGGCGGATCACAGATATAGCAGAGTCTAATATGGTTCCATATAACATTTGGCTTATGACTATCCATTTGGCGGAGCTTTCTTTGGCGGTTATAAAATTTTGATCCGCTGTTGTATTTGGTTTGGTGCTTAGTTGGATGCGACATTTGGGTATGGAACAATCTATGAGATGGGAACAGCCCTGTTTGGCGAGAGAAGAACACCCTGTTGGGGATATGGAATGTCGAACGTCATGTTACCATAACGCTTGGGCCGCGATTCGGCTGAATGGCATGATTCAGTTTTGAGATATGGTAACAGCTATGTGAAAGAGGGAGGCAAGTCCATTACTTATCCCCCCACTGAACGCTTAAATAGAGGAGGCTGGCCACCAGTGAAGAGGAGGAAAAACAGTTCGTTTCAAGCGCAGTACATCGGTTCTCTGTTACGTGAAGCTGGGAGAGTTTGTTGTAAAGTGTTCCGATGCTGTTACTGTGGAAGTCGACATTCTCTGTCATACTTTGGCTTTCTTTGCCTTACGAAGGTTGATTGTAATTTCTAGAGAAAGGTCTTAAAGACTTTGTACAGCATTATGTTTACAGTTGCTGAAGTTGTTTCCAGAATCATTTTGTACCATTTTAAAGCCATTAATTGGATCGGTCCCCATTGGAGAGGGACCCGGAGACGTAGCCCAGTGAAGGGGGTGAACTCTGTTATCAATTTCTGTTTATGACTCTCTGTTTCTGTATTTTCTTCTTTGCATCTGTTTGTCAGTGTTGTTTTCCATTCTGAGCATTTAATTTATGTTAATGCTGCCCCATTAATTAACTCGTTGCACGCATTCTTTTACAACAAACTTTTAATGCACCCAAGTTGAGGTCCGACAAATCATATTATGGTATCAGAGCTGGTTGACTATTGTGCAATTTTGTGAATGCTTACCAGGTCCAGGTCAAAGGTTGGTGAAGGAGAATTAGTTGAAGGAGATCCTGAGATTGGCTCCAGGAGAACATTCTCAAGAACCATGTCTTCTCCACGAGGGGAAGAATATGGACATACCGAACGGGAAAAACCTGTTATTTCTGAAATTGAGTTTCTGGAGGCTTTTATGAGCATGAAAGCCATGATGTAAATTCTACTCGACGAGCGAGCAAAAAGGAAGAAGAAAGAAGAAGGATCTTCATCCAGAGATGCAGAAGTGAAGCCGAAAGAAAAGGGTAAAGGAGTAGGAGGTGATGGTGATCCTCCTGAAACTCAACAAACTTTCTCTTCTTCTCATACTTCTCATTCAAATAATGCAAGTCCTAATATGCCTTATTTCAAATTGGATGTAAATTTTGAATTACCTATTTATAATGGAGATTTAGATGCTGAAAAATTAGACAATTTGATCAAGCAGCTTGAAGTATATTGCAGGGTGCAGGGCATTAATGATGACCCTTCCAGGATTCAATTGGCCACTTTGAGGATGAGTGGAATGGCTCTTACTTGGTGGGAGAGAAAGATTCAGCAATATCTTCAAAAGAATGGTAAAATTATTTCAGTTTGGAATGAATTCATCGAAGTATTAAGAAAGCAATTTTATCCTTTAGGTCACATGCAGCAATTAACCATGAATTGGCAAATGTTTAGACAAGCTAAAGGACAAAGCATTCAAGATTATACTCATGAATTTAGAAAGAGGGCTATTGCATTGAATGTTTCATTAGATACACATGAAACTCTTCTTAAGTACATTGGTGGCATGCATTCTTATTTGAAGCATACTTTGTTAATGTTTAACCCCAGTAATTTGAATGATGTGTGTGTTCAAGCTACACATTTAGAAGCTAGGGGTAAGCATGCTACTGATACTTTTGTGAAGAAATCATTTAAATCTGACAGCAAATCAAAAGGTAAAGATAAGGGGAAAAATAAGGTGGCTACTGTTAAGAAAGAGGGTGAAAATCCTACGTGTTCTCATTGTCAGAAGGGACATGATGTCTCTAAGTGTTGGAAACTTCATCCGGAGTTAAGGCCAAAGAAGTACGGAGGAAACAAGGATAAAGGAAAAGCAAAAGCTACTACAGCCATTATTCAAGACTTGGGATCTGACTCAGGTGATGAAACAAAGGTTACTGCTATCAGAATCTAGGGTAAGGATAAAAGTATCTCACTTCCCATTGATGCAAAATCAAGTTCTAGTGCAAGTACAAATCTTCCATCTACTTCTAATTCAAATGATAAAAATAGAAGTGCATTGTTTCATGTTCGTGTCATTGCAAATCACACAAAGATTGATACATTGTTTGATAGTGGTTCACAATTAAATCTGATATCTGAAGAAGTGGTTAAGAAATTGCATTTAGTTACTATGCCTCATGAAAAACCCTATCCTCTTGGTTGGGTTACTAATGATACACGGTTGCAAGTTACAAAGAAATGTGTATTGAAGTTTGCAATTACTGAAAAGTTCATAGATGAGGTAGAACTAGATGTAGTACCACTTGACATTTGTGGAATTGTACTTGGGAGTCCATATTTGTATGATCGGAAAGCAGTCTTTTATAGAGAGCAGAATAAGTATCATCTTTTTAAAGATGGTGTTGAATATATTGTACGAGCACATAAGACAAAAACAAACCTAGCAATAGTTTCTGCAGGACAAATGAAGAGGCTGGTAAATGCTAGTAAGAATTTTGTGTTAATGATGGTTAAGATGAAAAATGAAGAGATCTCTAAATATTTTGAGGGATGTGATCCTAAACAGAAGTCTGAACTGATTGAAATTATTTCTGAGTATGATGATTTGTTTCAAGATCCAAAAGGGTTACCACCAAAGAGGGAGATCCAGCATGAGATACATTTGTAGCAGGATGTGCCATTCCCGAACATAGCCATGTACCGGATGTCTGTAATGCAGAATGAGGAGATCAAGAAACAGGTTCAGGAGCTGATTGAGAAGGGGGTCATCTGACCGAGCACTTCTCCTTGCGGCTCTCCTATAGTCTTGGTTCCGAAGAAGGATGGGTCTTGGAGGATGTGTATCGACTATAGGGCCCTTAACAAAATCACCATTAAAAACAGGTATCCTCTTCCTCGCATTGATGATTTGCTCAATCAATTGAAACATGCAACTTACTTTACAAAATTGGATCTGCGTAGTGGGTATCATCAAATCCGTGTTGCTGAGAATGATGCTTGGAAAACAGTGTTTAAAACAAAATAGGGTTTGTATGAATGGCTTGTGATGCCTTTTGGGCTTTGTAACGCACCTACTACTTTCATGCGGGTCATGAATGATGTCTTTCATTCATTCATTGATAATTTTGTAATTGTATATCTAGATGATATCCTTGTGTTTAGCAAAACTTGGGAAGAGCACATTGTACATGTGAAGAAAGTTTTAGATGTACTAAGGAAGGAAAGGATTTATGTAAAAATGTCTAAATGTGAGTTTGCTAAAACTTCTTTAGTATATCTGGGCCATATTATTGGTGGAGGCCACCTGCGAGTGGACCCAACCAAGGTTGTTGTCATTGTAAATTGGCCACGGCCTAAAACCATTACTGAAATCAGAAGTTTTTTGGGTGCGGTTCAGTATTGGAGGAGATTCATTTCTGGGTTTTCTTCCATTGCTGCTCCATTACATGCGCTGACAAGCATTAAATAAATTTTCCAGTGGGGAGGAAAGAATCAG
>LPNX010294227.1:175944-211916 GCA_001517045.1 Pseudotsuga menziesii | reverse complement strand
GTAGCAGACATGTTATCAAGGCCACCTATGAATGCTTCAATCATTCTTCAGAATAGTTCATTAACACATGAAAGTTATATTGAACAGTATGCAGAAGATAAGGATTTTAAGAAAGTATATGCATCACTAATACATGGTAAAAAGGAAGAGAACTATTATGTGCATAATCGACTCTTGTATCATCTCGGTAAACTTTGTATTCCAAAGAAAGAAAGAATGCATGTGATTCGAGAAGCACATATTTCATTGATTGCAGGACATTTTTGTGTAAGTAAAACATTGTCTGTATTGTAGAAGCACTGTTATTGGCCTTAGATGTAAGAAATTGTAGCTAAATATATAAGAGGTTATGTTATGTGTGCAACAAGTAATCCTAGCAATAGGAAATTGGGTCTGTACAAACCTCTTCCAGTTTCTTCTCGTCCTTGGGAAAGCATTTCTATGGACTTCGTAGGGGGACTACCTATGTCTAGAAAAGGGCATGCTTACCTATATGTTGTTGTGGATAGGTTCAGAAAAATGTGTATCTTAATGCCATGTAACAAGAAGATCACTGTTGAATAAACAGCTCACCTATTCTTTCAGAATATTTGGGTACATTTTGGGATGCCCATGTCTATTATATCTGATCGAGATTCGCAATTCTTGGGAGAATTCTGGTCAACTCTATGGGAGCTTATGGAAACTAAAATTAAGAAGAGTACAAATTTTCATCCACAGACCGATGGACAAACAGAGGTAGTGAACAGAACAGTGGTTCAGCTGCTCAGAGGATATTGTAGTAAACATCCTAAACTTTGGGATGAGCAGTTGCAGTATATACAACATGCTTACAATCATGCAGTCCATTCTTCCACGAAAAGATCTCCATTTGAAACTTGTTTTGGTTATCTGCCAAAAACACCAATGGACTTCTCTTTTGGCAAAGATGTAGTGGATGGACATCATGATGCAGATAAATCTTTAAAGTTCATTCAGAGAATCCAAGCAGTGCAACAGGCAGTTCAAGAACAGTTGGAGAAGAGCCAGGAAAAGTACAAGGCCAGGCATGACAAGCATCGAATTGATCATCAATTTCAGGTTGGTGACTGAGTTTGTGTGGAAATTGAACCCAGTGATAAATTAATTTTACTCACAACAATTAACAATTGATCATGCAAAATCACTCACAAAAGAGACTGAAATTGGAGCTGAACACTAAACTGTATTAACTCAGTGTACAATATCCAACCCTGTAAGATAATAGGTTGCTGAATAAATAAAATACATCAGGTATTCGAATGCATGAGGAGCAATTCGAATCTAGCATAAAGCAGACTTACTAAAATTAAGCAAATCCCCCATAGGTGTAAAAAGATGATCCCAAATCTGTCATGGAGCTCACGGATTAGAAAAATGGCTTAGGAAAGCTAAAGAGTGGTGGAATGACAAATCATACATGCTTTTCCAAGGAGAAAAGAGTGGAGGATGAAGAGGACAAAAAACTAGTTCACCTCACCTAGTCAAACTTTCCCTATTGCCTTAAAACACTGAAAAAGCAGGCAATAAAGCAGAAAAAGCAGAAGGGTGCCTAGGAGACCAGGAATAAACCAGAATTGATTCCTTGAGGTTTCCCAAGTGCTACATGGGTCAAATTAGACAAGTTGGACCACTATGGATAGGTAATTGACAACTTGCATAAGGTGGGACACATGAACTAGGCAAATAAGACAAAAATAATTAAATTAATGTCTAAGGTAGTAAACTATGGGTTGATTATTCTAACACCCCCCTTAAGCCTGACTTATGAGTAATACATCAGAAAATTATAGGGCCTAGAAACAAGGCTTAGTCACCCTTTACATACTGCATGTCCATTTAAAACAATGAAAGAGGCAAAACCAACTTGGGAAAATCCTCCCTTAAACATGGACTGTAAAACAAAATTTGGAATCTTGTCTTCACTCATGCTTCACAGCATGATCAGAAATCCCCAGTAGTGATTTGATATTGCTGAAGGTCTTCTCACAAAATTATTTGGTGAAGATATCATCTACTTGTTATGAAGATGAACAAAAGAGTAGGTGAATGGTGCCATCATGCACAAGCTCTCTGATGTAGTGCATATGGATCTCAATGTGTTTGGTTCTCTGCTTCTGAACTGGATCTTTTCAGATTCGAATGGTACTCTGGTTATCATAGTAGATGGTAGTTGAGTACTCTGATTCGAAGCCACACTCTCCAAGTAATCCATGCAACCATAAACATTGAGTTGTTGCATTAACAACTCCTCTGTACTCTGCTTCTGTAGATGAGAGTGCAATGACACTCTGTTTCTTGCTTGACCAGCTGATTGGCCCTTCTACAAGCATGAACACATATCCTGATGTGTACTTTCTTTCTATGCTATCACCTTCCCAATCACTGTCAGTAAATCCAATCAAATCAAGATCAGATTTTGCTTTATAGAAGATCCCATGTGTCCTTGTTCCCTGAACAAAGTTAAGGATCCTTTTGGATGCTTTCCAATGGATCTCATGAGGCTGATCCATGTATCTAGAAGCCACACTTACTGCATAATAAATATCAGGTCTAGTATGTGTCAGATACAACAAACATCCAATCAATTGCCTATACAGTGTATTGTTTACCATAGGTGAAGAATCAGCTTCTTCCAGCTTCACTCCTGAAAGGAAAGGAGTTTTGCTTGCTTTGCAATCCTTCATTCTGAATTTTTTTAGCAAGTCCAAGGCATATTTGGACTGGCGCACCTTTATTCCATCTTTGTTTTGAGCAATATCAAGCCCCAAAAATTGACTTAAGAGCCCCAAATATGTCATGGAGAAGGCTTGGTTCATAGCACCCTTTAAGGAAGCAATCTCATCCTTTGAGCTTCCTGTAATGAGGAGGTCATCAACATATAACAAAATGATCATTAATGAACCATTAAATAACTTCAAATAGACATTTGGATCTGATTTGCACCGAACAAAATTCAGTGATAGCAAGAAGCTATCGATCTTGGCATACCAAGCCCTGGGGGCTTGCTTTAGCCCATACAATGACTTTCTCAACCTGCACACAAGAGAAGGGTTAGTAGCAAAACCTTGAGGCTTCTGCATATATATCTCTTCAGTGAGATCTCCATTTAGGAAGGCACATTTTACATCCATGTGATGTACCTCCCATTGCCTTGAGGCTGCAATGGCTAAGGCTAGCCTGATGGAATCCATCTTTGCCACTGGGGAAAAGGTCTCATTGTAATCTATGCCATGAAATTTTGAGTAGCCCTTGGCTACCAATATGGCCTTGTACTTCAGTGGTGAACCATCAGCAGCAAATTTGGTCTTATAGACCCACTTACACTGGACTAACTTTCTCCCTGGGGGAAGATCCACTAGCTCCCATGTGTTGCTCTTCTGGAGTGAGCTGAACTCCTCCTTCATGGTTGTTTTCCATCTTGGATATCCCGCTAATTCTTCATATTTTTGAGGATTATAATCCACCATCAAATAGCATTTTTCAGCAAACATAGGATCCTTCATGCACATACCACTCTCAAATTGAGATCTAGTCCTCCTTGGGTCATTGGGATTCCTAGCTAGCTCTCCTGCTGCATGTAGTGTCTTGGCTGCCCATTTTGGCCTTGTAGGGATGTTAGGGTCTACAATAAACTCATATCCATCAGACAAATCAGAATAAACATGTTCAACAAACTCTTTACTTACTTCCTGAGGTTCAGGTGGAGAAGAGGCTTCTCCAATTTCCACTGCTGCAAGGGGTTCTTCTTCAATCTGAACACACCTTTCGATGAAGGATTTGTTTATACTCAAATTTATTAGTTTGTACCCTTTTGAATATTCATAGTATCCAACAAAAATACACTCTTGGCTTTGGGGCTGCAAAGCCTTCCTCTTCTCTGTTGGAATTCTAGCCCGAGCCTTTGAGCCAAAAATCCTGAAATGGGTCACATCTGGCTTGTACCCACTCCATGCTTTGAAGGGAGTCATACCATCAAGCTGTTTGTGAGGCACCCTATTCTGGATATAGGCTGCATAGTTGATAGCTTCGGCCCAGTACTTTGGTGGCAAATTTTTGGCCTCCATCATGCATGTTGCCATCTCCTTCAGTGATCTGTTCTTCCTCTCAGCAACACCATTTTGCTGTGGTGTGCAAGGTATAGAATTCTGCATATGAATACCTACATCTGCAAAATAATTAATAAACTCATACTTGACATACTCACCACCATTGTCAGATCTGAGGACCTTGAGTTTCCTCCCAGACTGGTTTTCAACCAAATCCTTAAAGACTTTGAAGAGGCCAAAAACTTCAGACTTGTGTTTCAGGAAGTAAACCCATCCATACCTGGAAAATTCATCAATAAAATTCAATGCATATTTGGCCTGACTCATGGAAATATGAGGGAATGGGCCAGCAACATCACTTTGGATCAGCTCGAGGGGTGCAGAGGTTCTCTCATGACTAGCTCTCTCAAATTTGTGCTCTCGGTGTTTTCCTAGGATACAACCTTAGCAGACTCCTTTGGAAAATTTTATCTTGGGCAACCCTATGACCATCTCTTTTTCACTAAGATCAGAAAGATACTTGTAATTTAGGTGGCCAAATATTTCATGCCAGACCTTGCTTGCTTCATTAGCATGAATCAGAAGAGAAGAGGGGTTTGAGTAGGGTAGGAAGTGTGAGAACATGTATACCTTTTGAGCATGATTTGCAACTCCTTTTGCAATGACTCTACCACTTGAGATATCTGTGATATCAACTTCATCAGGGGAGAATATGACCTTCTTAGGAGACCCAGTGTGATTCATCTAGTACACTGACAAGAGGTTGGAGGCAAGACCAGGAACATACAACACATTACTGAACTGACCATGATCAAGATCAATCCTCCCTTTGCCCAAACTTTCAGTGAGAGAGTCATCTCCCAGTACTAGAGGTGGTCCTTTCGACATGTCAAGTGAGGAGAAGGCCTCCTTGGTTGAAACCATGTGTCTTGAAGCTCCAAAATCAATGATAAAACTGGGTGAGCTTGATGTGCCAGCAACCAATGCATGAACTCTCTCTCTGTCATCTGAACTTGATCCTCCTTCTCTCTTCTTTGAGCTATCTGGAAGGGAGATGTCATTATTGTCCAGGAGTTGGGTCAGCATGTCTATTTGCTTCTTCATACAAGATCTTTCAGCGTGATTTCCCTTATTGCAGTATGCACACTTGCTCATTTCTCCTTTGTTTTTCTTCTTCTGGTTATTCTTCTTGGAACCTTGTGGCTCCTCCGGAGACTGTTTCTTGTCTCTCTTTTGCTCAGGTGGCTTTTTAGCTTTCTTTTTGCTTTTTGAATCCACCTTCGAATCTCCAGCAATCAAAGCTTGATCTTTGGATGGTTTGATGGTGCCCATCATCACCAGCTGATCCTGTTCTTGTGTGAGAGATTCCATGAAATATGCAAGGCTAGGCATCTTCCAGGTTCGAGCTGTTACTTTTGTGGCATAGAAGGTCGAAACAAACATTGAATAGTCAGTGCCTAGCTTCGATAGAATGTCTAGGACGAGGTGATCATCCTTCTTTTCGATCCCACACTGTTTCAGCTGCAAAACAAGTGCTTTGAACTTGGAGAAATATAGCTACAGGGATTCAAAGCTATTTGGACTCAGAGAAATCAGCTCATTTTCAATTTGATGTCCCCTCATCTCATCTGTCTTTCCAAAAATATCAGCAAGCTTCTCCCATACTTCATTCGATGATGTCAATCCATCAAGATGGAAAAGGAGGTCTCTAGAAATACTCAGACACAGGAGACCATAGGCCTCATCCCTCCTGTTGTGCCATTTAATCTTCTCTGCAGCTATATTGGGCTCTGCTTCTGTTGCCATAGTCACCCTGTAGAGGCATTTCATTCTCAACAGTATCTCCATCTCTGCTTTCCATTCAAATAAATTGAAGGGAGTCAAGATAGTTTTCTGTGATTGATCCATAGCTTAGAAAATCTGTCTCGGCTGTCAGTAGAAGGCTCCTAGTCATTGATGTCGAACCTGCAAAACAATTTTGAAGGAGAGAAATCGATCTACAATGGCTTTGATACCATGTGTAAATTGAACCCAGTGATAGATTAATTTTACTCACAACAATTAACAATTGATCATGGAAAATCACTCACAAAAGAGACTGAAATTGGAGCTAAACACTAAACTGTATTAAATCAGTGTACAATAGCCAACCCTGTAACATAATATGTTGATGAATAAATAAAATACATCTGGTATTTGAATGCATGAGGAGCAATTCGAATCTAGCATAAAGCAGGCTTACTAAAATTAAGCAAATCCCCCATAGGTGTAAAAAGCTGATCCCAAATCTGTCATGGAGCTCACGAATTAGCAAAATGGCTTAGGCAAGCTAAAGAGTGGTGGAATGACAACTCATACATGATTTTCCAAAGAGAAGAGAGTGGAGGATGAAGAGGACAAAAAACTAGTTCACCTCACCTAGTCAAACTTTCCCTATTGCCTTAAAACACTGAAAAAGCAGGAAATAAAGCAGAAAAAGCAGAAGGGCGCCTAGGAGACTAGGAATAAAGCATAATTGATTCCTTGAGGTTTCCCAAGTGCTACATGGGTCAAATTAGGAAAGTTGGACCACTATGGATAGGTAATTGACAACTTGCATAAGGTGGGACACTTGAACTAGGAAAATAAGACAAAAATAATTAAATTAATGTCTAAGGTAGTAAACTATGGGTTGATTATTCTAACAGTTTGGTTACACATCACCAAAGAAAGAATGAAAGGTGAAGGTAAAAATATTAAGCCTATTAGGTATGGTCCTTTTGAGATCTTGGAAAAGATTGGTACTAAGGCTTTTTGCTTGAATTTACCTCCATACATGCAAATTTATTCAGTTATCAATGTTGAGAATCTTAAACTGTATGAGCCTCCTATGATCATGGATGAGGAAATTAAGATACAGATTCCTTCAGTTGATGATTTGGCACCTGGATATATGAGAGAGTTGCAGGATGATGTTATTCTTGATAGAAATGTAAGGACTTCATGAAGGGGGAATGCTAAGTACCTTTGAGTGGGGCTGAAAGGAATGCATCCTAGCAAAGCAAGATGGATGGAGATTGGAAAAGTGAGGGAGTTGTACCCTCACTTACTTGTAGAATAATTCAGGATTTTGGTGGTCCAAAATTTCTCCAATGGAGAGGAATGATCCGGCGGATTATTCCTTTTCAAAGTTACACTGATCCAAGATAAAGGAATATGGTACAATGGTTCAAAGAAGCGGCGGGCGAAATAAAAACAGTGGAAACAAACAAGCATTGGAGGTCGAAATAAGATCTCTTTCCGCAACGTCGGAGTTTGGAAGAAGATCTCTTTCCGCAACGTCGAAGGTCGGAAGAAGATCTCCTTCCACAACGTCGGAGCACACAAGCATCGGAGGTCGGAAGAAGATCTATTTTTGCAACGGCGGAAACTTAAATCACGTTCAGAATGGATCGGAAGTCGAAGCGATAAGGATTCGCAATGGGGAAACTTAAATCTTAAGGATCGGCGAAGTAAATCGATGGAAACAAAAGACTTAGAGACATCGCCGTCCACCACTGCAGAAGACTTAGAGACAAGACGTCCCGATGGAAAACCCGATGGCAGCCGATTGAGACAGATTTCATCGGAGCTAGTTGCTTATCACTCTTCTGCAACAGCGGAAGTGCAGATGAATAAAACTTCCGCAATGGGTTCGATGGCATGGCCCCAACAACAAAATGTTTATTGCGTGGTTTGATTGGTGGAACATTTGGTGGGACTCCTTTTATATCCATATTTGGCAGATCACAGATATAGCAGAGTCTAATATGGTTCCATATAACATTTGGCTTATGACTATCCATTTGGCGGAGCTTTCTTTGGTGGTTATAACATTTTGATCCGATGTTGTATTTGGTTTGGTGCTCAGTTGGATGCGACATTGGGTATGGAACAGTCTATGAGATGGGAACAGCCATGTTTGGCAGGAGAAGAATAGCCTGTTGGGGATATGGAACGTCGAACGTCATGTTACCATAATGCTTGGGCCGTGATTCGGCCGAATGGCATGATTCAGTTTTGAGATATGGTAACAACTGTGTGAAAGAGGGAGGCGATTCCGTTACTTATCCTCTCATTGAACGCTTAAATAGAGGAGGCTGGCCACCAGTGAAGAGGAGGAAAAATAGTTCGTTTTGAGCGCAGTACATCGTTTCTCTATTACGCAAAGATTGGAGAGTTTGCTGTAAAGTGTTCCGATGCTATCACTGTGGAAGTTGACATTCTCTGTCATACTTTGGCTTTGTTTTCCTTACGAAGGCTGATTGTAATTTCCAGAGAAAGGTCTTAAAGACTTTGTACATTATTCTGTTTACAGTTGCTAAAGTTGTTTCTAGAATCATTTTGTACCATTTTAAATCCATTAATTGGATCGGTTCCCATTGGAGAGGGACCCGGAGACGTAGCCCAGTGAAGGGGGTGAACTCTGTTATCAACTTATGTTTATGACTCTCTGTTTCTGTGTTTTATTCTTTGCATCTGTTTGTCAGTGTTATTTTCCATTCTGAGCATTTAATTTCTGTTAATGCTGCCCCATTAATTAACCTATTGTACGCATTCTTTTACAAAAAACTTTTAATGCACTCAAGTTGAGGTCTAACAGATCATTCTACATCCGATCCATCTCACTTTCCAAAGCTGTAGACTTCTCTCCATGAGCATAGAGTGCTTCAGAAAATTGCCCCATGTTCTTCTCAAGATTTTTAAGCCTACGCTTCACTTTTTAATCCTTTGGTTTGGGTTCCTCATGAATGGACTCCTCTCTATCAGAAGGAACTTTTAGCTTTTCCTCTGACTCATAAACCATCTCTGCGACTTTCTTTCCCATTCGAACCTTCACTTTTTCCAAGTTCTAGTTAGTTGACTCTCTGTCATGTTTGTTCATTTTCTGCCTTTGTCTACCAATTTCCTCACTTACGACACTCACTTAGACAATTTGCAAGTATTTCCAAGGCATCTTCTCATTCATAATTTGGCTCTGCCTGACGTACTCACTTCGTCTAAAAGTTCCCTAGAAAAACACCTTCGTTTTGAAGTTCAACCGAACTTCTCCGTCAAACACACTTCTATGTTGCTCTCGTCACCTCTTGTTGAAATGCACCTATCCCAAGTCACTCAATGACATCTCCTGCTAGAGCGCTCTTTCCAAGGGTCACTTTCCTAAGCGCACCCTAGGCATGCTTCTGAAACGTGCTACTAAGCGCACTTGCCAAAATGCACTTATGTCTAAGTGTCCTGAGTGTGCACTCTTTTCAAGCGCTATTGTGTGTTCTGCCAGAGAGTGCCTCTAGCCAACATGTGCTATGATGGGCACTCTATTGAGCTTCCCTAAGAGCACTTTCGCGGGTACTAACCGTTACTCTTGAGTATGTCCACCAAGTGCATTATCGGCATCCTCCAAACGTGCTGCTGAGCGGGTTCTCCTTCTCTATTTTCACAAGCGCTGAACCTTAGCGCTCTGATGGGAGCTCTGCCCTGAGCACTCCCTCTGTGGGAGCGTCTTCAGGAAATTCACTACCGTTACTCTCATGTCAACCTTTGTGTGGGCTCTTGTCTCTTCCAAGTGCGCTAATCCTTAGCGTTGTGATGGGCGCTACTGTAGGAGTCTTTCCCTAAGTGCACCTTTCAAGCACTCTTCCTCTATGACACGTGTTGTGCCAAACGCACTTTTTTCAGATGCTCTTTCCAAAATCGCACTCCCTTAGAGGCATTCCACCAAACGCGCCTCTTTACTAGCCACCAGTCACTTTCATGTTTTTTTTGAAAAACACCAAGTCTCTCGAACTGTGGTAACCCTACTGATGTTGCACGCACCTTGGCTAACCTTGACTTTTGGCTGTAAAGTCACTTTAATACCACCTGTCACAGCGAGAATAATGCACCTGCTTTTTCAAGTAGTCTTATTGGGCATGTGACACCATCTGGAAGCATTCTGAGGGTAAGACCAACTCAGAAGCACTGCAACAGACTACAATTAACCTGCAAAACCTTCCTTTAACATTTGTATCATTTTAACATTTACTTATTAACTATTTACCCACATACTTAGTCAAATTATCATTACTTAGTGTAATCAAGTAAAACATAACACAATGTAAAGGTGGGGTTTCCAAAATGGACAACCCAGTGAACTTGTATTATAAGAATAGTTCAAGAATGGAGTTGCCACAAACCGACAGAGCTCCGGGTGTGTGCCCAAACTAGCTTCCTCACTACTCTTACAAAAATACACTAAATATGAGCTAACCTCTCCATGGGCATCTAGCTCTCAAGACTGTCAAAATTTCCAACCCCTGTTGCTATCGTCAACCGTATTCTGACTGAACTCATATGGGAGCATAGGTTTTCCAGACCAGTTCTTCTCTTTGCAACCTCTTCTTTTTCTAATTAAATCCTGCATTAGCGACCTTCGCTACGACTCATTTGGAAATCCTCCCTAGCTCGTCTTCCTCAACGACTTGTCACCTTCACTTGTTTCCTTTTCATCAAGTGAGCTTTGCGCCTTTTATAGCTTCAAGTGAGAGGGTTCTTCTCCTAGGTGGGCACACTAAATTCCTTAGTGTGCACATGAACTTCCTTAGCCGACGTGACTCTCCTTCCAGGGTCCACTTCCTTCCACATCTCCACGTGCTTCACTTAGTTTTTAGGTGGCATCGTCGTTTTGGCATCGAGTGCTCCTCCACAGGCATCTTCCATCAATGCACTTCAAGTGTGGGCATCGTCATGTGGGGGCAGGCGATCAGTTCAACAATCCCTTCTAACTAGGTTCTCCCATGAGCGCATCCCCCAGGTGACCAAGGTGGTTTTCAGGCACACTCCTAGGGATGCACAACCGTTGTGCAGTGTCATTCCTCTGGCTCCCTCAAGGTGTTCCCTTCCCATCAACGGTTGCTTCAACTCAAGTTTGCTACCATCCGACGAAGTCCCAAGGTGTCCCTCACTTGGGGTTGCCAAGCTCCAAGGGGTGAGCACAGGATTCATTTGTGGGAGCATGTCCTTTCTAGGCCCACGCGTTCCGCAAGGTGTCATGTCACTTGGTCAAGTCACCACTTTCCAAGTATGTCGACCAAAACGTGTTTCCCATGTGGGTGCCCAATCCAACCTCTTGGGAGTGAAGAAGGTGTCACTAGGATCATGGCCATAACACCATAATACTTCCCAACCTTAACTCTAATTATTCAAACTGACTTTATTGTTATGGGGGGATTAAAATAATTGTTTTTTCTCCTTAATCACATTGCTTATCATTGGAGGAAAAAATGAAGGTTTTCTATAGAAATGATATAGAATGATTTTTACTTTTAACAACTAAATGCTGATGGAGTTAGGGTCATGGTCATAACTGGTTCAGACGAAATCACATAAGAAAATGAATGACAAATAGGCATCCTTCCTTTTGCGTAGAAAAGTAAATATATTCCCAAGCATAACGAAGGAAATGGATCATCTTGGAAAGGTTCTTTGGCATTCACTAAAGGACCTTCTAAGACTTTAATTGTTGTTTTGCATGGTTGATTTTCAAGCATATGATATTTTTGATGCAAGAGTATCCTTCTCTCCATCCAAATCCCTGTCCAATGTTTGGATCAAACCTAGAAGGGGTCCTCATTTCCTGAATTAACATTCCTTGAACTATTACATTGTAACTAAACCTATGTTTAAATGTGATTCTAGATGGATGATGAGTCATTTAGGTGAGTGAATGAATGAGTCATTAATTCAAAGTGTGAGTCATGTAACAAATCCCTCACATAATGGCAGCGAGTCATAGGATAAGCTTAAGAGTTTGAATTAGTTAGCATATTGTTGAGTGTATTGAGGATATAAACCTAAATTGGTTCATGAATCCCATTGTATATATTCTATAATCCTTCAAGGAAATAGATGTATCCAAACAATGTAAAATGTAGATAAGGTGTAGCCAAACAATGTAAATCTGGCTAAGGGGTAGCCAAACAATGTAAATTTGGCTAAGAATGTGTCTAATCAGGGAGAAATCAGGCCAAGGCAAGATAACTGGTCATGATTGTACCAGACCTAAGAGGAGCATAACATAGATTCTGGATAAATGTGAATGTACAATTTCCTTATGTTAAGTGAAGGAAATCCTATTTCAACATATCCCCATGTAATTGAAATTATGTGTGAATGTATGAATATATGAATTGAGTGATTGATGACTAATAGATCTATGTGTACTCCATTTCGTAAATTAGGCCTTTTGAGGTTACAGAAGACGTCTAAGAAATCTGTGTGCATGGTTTCTTGTGTAAATGATGTGTTTGTTGTGTAAACCCTTGGATCGATGCCTTGAATGAACAAAATTGCAGGGTTACATGAAGGATGAATCTATAGAAGCTATGGACAGATGCAACGAAGAAGATCAAGTCTAGAAGAAGGTAGATCAAGTTGATTGATCGATCTTCTAATCAATCAACACAATTGCACAGAGTACATTCAATTCATTCTACATATATTGGATGACCCATATTAAAGGAGAAAATATAGATCGACGGTGGGAAAGAGATCATGAGGTGAACGTGCACGGGACATAAGTGATCCGCAAAGTTAAATGAAGTCCTGCACTTGATCAGAGATCAACGACCAGGAAACATTTTGTGAGAGATTGGTGGTTCTTGGGAATTACGGGAGGAAAATTGCAGAATCCCATTTTGGGAAAAGTGGGAAGGCGTATCTGCAATCTGATTGCGGAAAGAACCATTGTGGTCACATGATTACAGAAGTTATTTTTTGGAAAATTGGGAATCGCATACCCACAACCCCCAATCCGCAATTGCGGAAAGAATCTTGTGGAAAATTTCTTTCGGAAAGGCAATTGCGGAAGGAAAGAGAATTACGGAAAAGGTGTTACTGAAACTCAATTATGGAAATATTGAGTTGCGGAAAGACTGAGGTTGCAGAAGAAAGCTTGCGGAAAGCTAGTTTGTGGAAAGATAGCCTACGAAAAAGAAGTTGTGGAATTGAGGTTGTGGAAAATAGAGTTGTGCAATAGAGTTAGAGAAATATCTCCTTGAGAAGCCAGATTTAGAGGTTTGCTAAATGTAGAGAAAAATATCCCTAGGAAAATAGTTGGGATATGGTTTTTTGGGGGTTCCCCTCCTGCATCATGTGTGTTGATGTATTTGTAACTTTAGAATTTATTTTGACATATATTATCATTGTATATTGTTGTACCCCCATTGGGGATGTGCGTGTTACCCCTTTACGGGATGTTTAATTATGTCTAAATATTGAGGTACAACCTCTGTTGTAAGTCGGGGAAATAGTCCCTAATGTAAAATCATGTAATATGTAATTGTGGTCTCTCTAGGAGAAGTGGCCCCATGTGAGATGACATGTAGGCTCAAGTCTTATATTTGGTCAGTGACTTGAAAGGGTATAAATAGGGAGGCGCTCTCTCTCATTTATACACATATTACACACTCTCTAAGGCACATGAGAGAGAGAGACAACTAGAGGAGGAGAGAAAGATAGTTTTTGAACATTTCTTATTACTACTTTTGATCATCTAACTATTCTGAAGAAGTTTGTGGGGTTTTCTCCTTTATGGTTTCCCCAACGAAAATATTTGTGTCTTGTGTATCTTTTATATCTTATGCATTTTGATGTACTTGTTATTCTTTTAGACAAAGAACCTAGATAATATAATTAGATCTTAATAAAATCTAACATGGTATCAGAGGCTCTCTAAAAGAAGGCACCGTGCAACTGCGGGAACTAGAGCTTCCTAGTTGAAGGTGTTCTCTTCATAGTATTAATTCTTGCACATGATCTAGGAACTAGGAATCAAAATCATCAAAAGAATTATTAACAAATACTCATGAATTGGAAATAACTAGAACACCAAAAATAGGTTTCCTCTCTGTATATTATATGAACAATAAAGGATTACAATTTCCATGCATAGCAATAGCTTAACTCCATGAAGAATTCGAATACCCAAGGGACAATTCGAATTCAGTGAGTGAGTCTAGCTTAACTGACTCTTTGCCATGCAATCTCACTCAGTTAACCACTTGACCAAAACCCTAGTTGACTCACCAAACCCTAACTAAAGTTGGAGTGCAATAAATGACTGAATCCCAACTGAAGGAGATCAAACACATGTCATAGTAATCCAATCATCAAGTGCTAGTACTGCATGACTTCAATAAACCCTGATGAGGTTAACTGAAGCTGAACTGACCATCAGAAGTTGGTGAAGTCACCTTGTTCACTCCAGTTCATTAAAATAATAATAAATAATCATAAAATAATCATAAAATGATATATTTAATGAATGGAGGCACCTTAACTGACTGTAACTGATTGGTTGAACTGAAAGTAACCACCAGTTAGCAATTAGGTGCATGAATGTCACACAGATCACCCCTGGAGTGCTCCAGTTAGCCTCCTTGACTATAGGAGAAGGCTAAGCTAGCCTCCTTGACTGTAGGTAGGCGTGGGAGTGACCGGGATGATGGTAATTAATGCTCCACTGATGTCAATTAAACTTAGGATAATGGGTTAACTAGGCCAATTTTACCGAAGGAGTGAGTATGAAGGTAAATGTCTCCAACACCCCCCCTTAAGCTATACTCAAGAAGAGTTAGAAAACATATATGCATAAAATTCTAGGGCCCTGGAAACAAAGGCCATAGGTCACCATGTACAATAAATCCACTGAAACAATGCTCAAAACAAACTAAGTGAGGAAAAGAGGGAAAACCCAGTGGGAAAAAACCCCCCCTCAAGCTGAACACTGAAAGTAGTCTGGATCACCCTAATGAACTCACCCCCAACAGTGAATAGAGGTAAGTGAACTTCTTTTCTGAAAATATCTTGGTGAAGATGTCTGCAATCTGCTCATCAGTCGGGCAGTATTGCAGAATGATAGTCTTGTCATGCACTAGCTCCCTGATGTAGTGCATGTAAATTTCTACATGTTTGGTCCTCTACCTGGTAACTGGATTCGTGGATATCTTAATAGCACTCTGGTTTTCATAGAAGAGAACAGTGGACAAATTACTACCAAGATCAAACTCTAAAAGAATTCCTTGCAACCAAACTGCTTGGATGCAAGCATTCACCGCTCCTCGATACTCGGCCTCTGCTGAAGATAGTGCTATGGCATCCTGCTTTTTGCTTGACCATAAAATAGGGCCACCACCAAACATGAATACATATCCGGAAGTTGACTTCCGATCAATACAATCACCCACCCAATCGGAATCTGTGTATCCAACCAGCTCTAGCTCGAAGTCTGCAGCATAGTGAATGTCGTAGGTCCTGGTTCCCTGAATGTACTGGAAGATCCTCTTGGCTGCCTTCCAATGAATATCATGAGGCTGCTGCATGTATCTTGATACACAATTCATGGCATAACAAATATCAGGCCTAGAATGTGTCAAGTACAATAAGCTACCAATCAGCTGTCGATAGATAGTGCAGTCCATGGGAGGTGTGCTTTTTCCTTCTTCAAGGCTGATCCCTGAAAGGAAAGGGAATGGTGCAGACCTACATTCAGCCATGTTAAACTTGACTAATAGGTATGAAATTTATTTTTACTGAGTGACAATAATCCCATCAGAATTTTTCTCGATTTCGAGCCCCAAAAATTGTTTTAGAAGCCCCAAATCACTCATTTCAAAGGCATTGTGGAGAGCAGTTTTGATGGCTGAAATGGAGGCAATTGTGCTACCTATGATCAGTAAGTCATCAACATATAAAAAAATAATAATAATAATATGACCATCATGCTGCTGTAAATACACATTTGGATCTGATCTACATCTCTGAAAATTTTGCGAGAGAAGGAAGGCATCCATCTTGGAATACCACTCTCTTGGAGTCTGTTTTAACCCGTATAGTGACTTCTTTAGCTTGCAAACCAAAGATGGATCAGTGATGTATCCCTAAGGCTGCTTCATGTATATCTCCTCATGAATATCTCCATGCATAAAGGATGACTTAACATCCATGTGATGCACCTCCCAGTGCTTGGATGCGGAAATAGCCAAAACAAGGCGGATGGAGTCCATTTTTGCAACCGGTGCAAAGGTCTCATGGTAGTCCACTCCTTGGACCTAAGAGAAACCTTTTGCTACAAGCCTTGCCTTATATTTTCATGTGCTTCCATCAGCAGCAACCTTTATCCAAAACACCCACTTGCATTGAACCAATTTCCTTCCCGAAGGAAGAGAAACTAGCTCCCAAGTAGTGTTTTTCTGAAGAGAATTCATCTCTTCATCCATGGCAACTTGCCATCTCGGATCCTTCTGAGCATGGTAGTAAGATTTTGGATCTGAAATAATCATCAAATAGTAATTTTTGGACAGAAAAATATCATAACAAGAGAGTGCAATACCTACTCTTTGGAAATTAGACCGGGTTCTCCTTGGATCATCCGGATTTCCAATGTTGTCTCCTGCGGAGGAGAGTGTCTGTCGGGCCCATGTAGGAAGATGAGTTTGCACTTCAGGTTCTGATTCAGTATCTGATGTTTGATGTTCACTGATATCAGAAATCAAAGGATCCAAATCAGGGTCATCACCTCCAATTTCATCATCCAAATATTCAGTGGAATAGGAAGAAATTTCAGCAGTTTTCTCCTCCACTAGTTCCACCTCCTGAAGAGGCTCATCAAACTTGACACTTCTCTCAATGATGATATGTTTGGTATTGATATCCAGTAGCTTGAATCCTTTAGATTCATCAATATATCCAATAAACAAACATTCTATGCTCTGCGGTTGCAAAGCCCTTATTTTATCAAGCGGAATCCGGGCCCATGCAGTGGACCCAAACACCCGTAGGTTCAACACATCTGGCTTATGTCCAAAGTATGCTTGGAAAGGAGTATTTAATTTCACTAATGAATGTGGTACCCTGTTTTGAATTTATGTTGCAGCATGCATGGATTCAGCCCAAAAATTTGCAGCAAGCTTCTTTGACTCCAACATACAGGTGGTCATCTCTTTGAGAGACCGGTTCTTCCTTTATGCTACTCCGTTCTGCTGGGGAGTGTAGGGATATGAATGTTGGACCTGAATACCACTTTGGAAGAAAATGGACAGAAACTCATTATTTACATACTCCCCTCCATTATCAGATCTCAATATCTTGATCTTAAGCCCAGAGGCATTTTCGATCAAAGCCTTCAATTCAGAAAATTTCCCACATACCTCTGATTTCTTTTTGAGAAAGAAAACCCATGTATACCTGGAAAAATCATCAATAAAGGTAAGGAGGTACCTTGATCCATTCATGGATGTGATAGGAATTGGACCAATGATATCAGAATATATCATCCCCAATATGCTTGTAGCTCGGTTTGCCTTCCCCCGATCGAACTTGTGCTCAGGGTGCTTTCCAATCACACAGCCTTTGCAGACTCCCGTGGTTGCCTTGATGACTGGGAGACCTTCAACCATGGAATTTTTCTGTAATTGCTGAAAATATTTGAAATTAATATGGCCAAAACTTTCATGCCACATCCTACTAACCTCATTTCCATGAGTTAGCAAAGCGGTGGGATTTTCATCCGCAACAAAGTGAGAGAACTCATAGGATTTTGCATGATGATTTGCATGACCTTTTGCAATGAGTTTCCCGGATGCAATTTCTGTTATCTCAACATCATTTGGGCTGAAAGAGACCCTCTTAGACATTCCTGTATGTGTCATTTGATAGACACTAAGGATATTTGCTGCTAGAGATGGTACATACAAAACATTAGAAAAAAACCATTTTCTATATTTACAGTACCTTGTCCTTTGGAAATGATGGTGGAGTCATCTCCCAAGTGGATGGGAATGGCTTTGCTGGTCTCCAAGGATGAAAAAGAGACATCTTCATCCATCATGTGATTCAAAGCACCACTATCAATCAGCAGGGATTTGGACTTCGAAGTGCTTTCCATGAGGGCATGACCTTTCTCATGCTGTGGTTCCCGATCTTGGTGATCTCTCCTCCGAAAGATCTCCGGAAGTTTGATGTGATTCCTCTCAAGGAGAGAGGTTTCTTCATCAATATTTTTCTTCATGCAGACATGTTCAGGGTGAAAAACCTTCCCGCAGTAAGAACACCTGATTCTTTCTTTCCCATTGTGCCCTTTTCCTTTGTTCTTCCTTGAACCGGAAGATTCATCATGCTGCTGATTTTCAAATCTAGGTTTTGGAGCATCAAATTTAGTTTTCTGATTTTTCTGATGCTTTACTTTACCCTTTACATCTTTGGGCCCTGTGACATGGAGGGCTTGATCACAGGAAGATCGGATGATCCCCATCTGGACAAGCTTGTCATGTTCACTAGTTAGGGACTCAATGAAGGCATCGAGTGTAGGCATCTTCCATTTAGGGGTTGTGAGCTTCCCTGCATGGAATGTAGAAACAAAAACTGAATAATCAGCCCTGAGTTTGGAGAGGATGGCTAGGATGAGCTGATCATCTTCCTTCTCCACTTTGCATTGCTTCAAGAGAAAAATTGTATGCTTGAACTTTGTAAAGAAATCATTCAGAGTCTCGAAATTGGAAGGTTGGAGAGACATGAGTTCATTTTCGAGTTGATAAAATATCATGTCATCATGCTTTCCATACATAGATTCCAATTTGTCCCATATTTGTTTCGGTGTCTTCAGATTCGTAAGATGGAAGAGAAGGTCATCGGAAATAGAGAGGCACAAGAAACCGAAGGCTTCATCCTTCTTGTTCAAGAATCTTGATTTTTCTATGGTGGATCCAGGCTTAGGTTCAGTGTCCATGGTGACTCTAAAGAGTCCTTTGGAATACAGTTGATGCTCCATTTTGAGTTTCCATGTGTGGAAATTGTATGGATTCAACAGAGGTACTGAGGAGGCCATCTGGATTTGCTTGTAGTGAATGCTTCACCTATAGAAACCTGAAAATCAAAACATAAGGGGCAAAATAAGGTCGGATTTGAGCTATTGCTCACATTTCATGGAGAAATCTGTCAAAAATCTTGTTCTTGAGAGATTGATCTCCGTCCCACCGTAAGCTCTGATACCATATTAATTCTTGCACATGATCTAGGAACTAGGAATCAAAATCATCAAAAGAATTATTAACAAATACTCATGAATTGGAAATAACTGGAACACCAAAAATAGGTTTCCTCTCTGTATATTATATGAACAATAAAGGATTACAATTTCCATGCATAGCAATAGCTTAACTCCATGAAGAATTCGAATACCTAAGGGACAATTCAAATTCAGTGAGTGAGTCTAGCTTAACTGACTCTTTACCATGCAATCTAACTCAGTTAACCACTTGACCAAAACCCTAATTGACTCACCAAACCCTAACTAAAGTTGGAGTGCAATAAATGACTGAATCTCAACTGAAGGAGATCAAACACATGTCATAGCAATCCAATCATCAAGTGCTAGTACTGCATGACTTCAATAAACCCTGATGAGGTTAACTGAAGATGAACTGACCATCAGAAGTTGGTGAAGGAGCCTTGTTCACTCCAGTTCATTAAAATAATAATAAATAATCATTAAATAATCATTAAATAATATATTTAATGAATGGAGGCGCCTTAACTGACTGTAACTGATTGGTTGAACTGAAAGTAACCACCAGCTAGCAATTAGGTGCATGAATGTCACACAGATCACCCCTGGAGTGCTCCAGTTAGCCTCCTTGACTGTAGGTAGGCGTGGGAGTGACTGGGATGATGGTAATTAATGCTCCACTGATGTCAATTAAACTTAGGATAGTGGGTTAACTAGGCCAATTTGATGGAAGGAGTGAGTATGAAGGTAAATGTCTCCAACACATAGATAATCAAGAAAGGAGGGATAATATAACTCACCTCACTAAGCATTAGAGGAATTTTGGGGTCTAAAATGGACCTCCTAAGGAAAATAATAAAATAATAGTTAAAATAATAAAATAATATTGATTAATTTTGGAGGATGAAAGAAAAAAACTACTTTTTGTGTTCGTATTTTTGACATACCTCCCTGTGTTTTTACTCAAATTTCGATCGGTAGAGCTCGTCGGATGCGGAATTTGATTCCGCATCCAACGAGTACCCACACTGCATACTTTTGACAGACCCCGCTACCCCAAAAACAAGAAATACCTGAAAAAACGTGATGATGACATCATCATCACGTTTTTTCAGGTATTTCTTGTTTTTGGGGTAGCGGGGTCCATAAAAAGTATGCAGTGTGGGTACTCGTTGGATGTGGAATCAAATTTCGCATCCAATGAGCTCTCCCGATTGAAATTTGAGTAAAAACACAATGAGATATGTCGAAAATACGAACAAAAAAAGTAGTTTTTTTTAATGACAAATATGCCAATTCAACCATTATGGTTGACTTATTTTATTGAAATTCTATTGGTTCTTGAATTCCAACTCACAAAAACTTATTTTGGCACGTTTTCTTATAAGGCCCATTTTAGACCCCAAATTTCCTCTAATGGTGCATCTATTCATGGTATCAGTTTCTGAATCAAAGGAGTTTCACTGTACAACCGAGATACAGCTGCAATGGCAGCTAATGGAAATTAGGGTTTCATGCCTGAAAAAACCCTAGAATACTGAATTTAGTAATCCTATAAATTTCTCTATAACGCGCAATTAGAGAAGGCTCAGAAGCTTAAACTTTTATAAGACAAAGATAAATTCATTATTTACACTATGTAAAACTTTCAGACTCGAAATTCCTATACTTCAGGAGATATGGTTACTCCAAATCAGGGTTCTAGCCTCCTCCAAAATACAGTCATAAACATGAACATAGAAAGATCTTCTATATCTCTGGGTAGGAAGGTCCAAATGAAATTTTGAAAGATTTTTCAGGTAGGGAATGGAATCTAGTTTCTGTGGTACGCTTTTTAGACTCAGAATGTGAAACAGGGACATGTGGAAGTCCGTACAAGTTCTCTATGCGGAACAATCCCCAAAATAGTCACCTTGGGAAAATCGACATAAGTCCCACTTGGAGAATAAACTTCTACTCTAACCTATGAAGTGGAAAATATGACATATCAGGCTATCTCAGTGAGAATATTAACAATGTAAAGAGCTGAAAATTCAAAGATACAACATAATCAATTTCAGTCATTTCTACAAAAGAAATTGGAAAACTAGGGCTTCCTGTTCCAGGAGCTTCCCTCCAATGTTTTCAGAAAAGGAGTACATTGGACAGCTCGCCTTGAAGAGGCCCATATTTATATCCAATCATAATTTTTAAATTCCAAGTTTTGGAAATTAGAGTTTCTCTAACAAACCCTAGATCATCTAGCTCCAAAACCAAGATGGACACCTCAAATAGGTAAGATCTAAATTTTTTCCATTTGCATTTGAGGTTCTCATTTCAAAATGACTAATCACACCAGCTTGATGACAATATTGGTGAAGCTGAAAACTTTCGAGTATGGAAGTATAGGACCTTCGTGATCCTTGAAGAAATTGACTTGGATCAATATTTTAGTAAGGAAGTTCTAAGAGCCAGAGGGAGATGAGGCTAAGGCTAAAGCCAAGAGAATCATTGTAGATTCTATTAAAGATCATCTCATCCCTCATTTGGCATCCTTAAAGACACCAAAAGGAAGTGTTTGATGCTATGACGAAGCAATCGAAGAAGAATAAGATATTGTTATAACTACCTTGAATGGCCTCCCAAAATCATGGTATTCATTCATTCGATGAATGTGTGCCAGAAGGAAGTGATTACCTTCAGCAAACTCTAGGAAGAGTGCACACAAGAAGAAGATCGACTCATAATAAGAGAAGAGAAGATGGGAGCAACTGAATATCAAGCTCTCACGAATCAAAGAATATCCCTCAAACGATGAGGAATATGAAGTACTCAATTCTTGGAGAACCTCTTATCCATCTTAGCATTTGGATAAGAAATGATGATGTTATGAATGAAGAAGATGATGAAGCTGAAGGATCAAGAATAAGTATGCCCATGAAACAAATAAACATAAGTATTCAATTGTCATTTCACGATATTGTTTGTTTATACATTTGTTCATATTCAGTTGATGTTTGAGTATTTTGCATTTATACTACTCAATTGCACATAATGGGTAAGAAGTCAATACTATTTATCTAGATTGAAACCTCTTTGATCACATATTAGGAGTAGTACACATTCTTAATAACATTGGGGTAGAATGCATCTAGAAGTTAATGTATGTATACATGATATGGATGAATGTTGTAGCATTGGCTAAAATAGTCGCATGTCTATGCGACATATATTTGTCACTATTAATATGTTTTGGAAATTATGATATGTTTCTAATCATGCAAATGAAATTGACTTGTAGATAATTCCAAAGAACAAGTAATGACAGTTCAGAAGAGGAACCTAAAGCTTCCTAGGTCAAAGACACCATAGCAAAAGAAAGAGCTTCAGAAGAGTATAAAGAGAACGGTAGATCCACCTTGAGAGATGAATACCACCTTGGGCACGAGAAATAATCCAAGATGACGAATAGTATGAAGATACTTCCAAAGAAATAAAGAGTCCTCAGACACACTCTAGTTATGTGACACTATTGAGCAACATCATTGATGCATAGTCTTCTAGCTATGAAGAGAAGTAGACAAGAAGAAAGGGAAGGAGACTATGATCAAAGAGTACCAGTTCAAGAAGAATGATGTCTAGTATGTGGTGTTGATACCTCAAGGGAATTTCATAGTGTATTCCATATGGATCTACAAGATCCATCATGCACGAGGCTTCTCACAGAAAGAAGGCATAGACTACAAAGAGACATTTGCACCAGTGATGAGTCAAGTATACATACAATAGCCACTGGGAGTTGAGACACGTGACATGCATACTCATGTGTGCAAATTAAAGAAGGCCTTATACAAGCTCAGAAGGAACCCATGGGATAGAACATATAGTTACATAAGGATCTTGAAGATCACCTAGAGTGATAAAGATCTTAACCTTTGCTACAAGGTTGAATATGAAAGCCTATAGAGGATGACAAGCTCACAGATGGGTGTGAGAAGAACTTTTCAACAAAGTTCAAGATAGAGGATCTTGGTATCCAGTGACCCTAGATGGATACATAGAATATTAGTAGTAGAGGAAGCTACTTTTCACTACATTATAGAATGTTCAATACATAGAGTACAAAAGGAAAAGGGAGAATGATGCTCCGCTTCAGAGGGAGTGACTGTAGAAGATCCTGAGGTTCGACATGGTACGACAGGATGGACGACTTACTGATGGCTCTAGTATTTACTGAGATTAAAGTGGATTCCAAGATTTACTTCAAGGTTGAAGGTAGAATACCAATGATTCTCATGTTATATGTCGATGACTTGTTCTTGACAGGAAAAGAAGAACTCATTAAAGGTGCAAGAAGGAGACTTGCTGCTGAGTTTGAGATGAAGAACCCGGGTATGATGCACTAATTTCTAGGCATAGAGGTGTGGTAGAGTGCAGATGGAATCTCCCTTAGAAAAGGGAAGGATGTAATGGATATCCTGAAGAGGTTTGGGATGATGGATTACAAGTCCATGGCCACACCTATGGCATTGAACTTGAAGCTATTGAGTTATGCTTCATCAGATTTGGTTGATGCCTTGATGTATCATCAGATGATTGGATCCTTGATGTACCTGGTGAATATGAGACCCAACATTTTATTTTCTATGAACACATTGAGCCAATTCCTAACGAATACTAGAAATGCTCACCGGGTTGCAAATCATGTAGTGAGGTAGCGCCAGTAAGAAGAAGAACACTTTCGGTTGCTTCTTCAGTCTGAGATCCAGTATGGTCTATTGGTTTGACAGGATGCAGTCTTTCATGGCGCTGAGTATATTCAAGGAAAGATATGTTTCCATTTTCTCAACTACTTGTGAGGTAGTATGTTTCTTTTGAAAGCTACTATTTGATTTGATTGATTTGACTTGAATTTTTGTATGATCTTGAGAGGAGAATTGAAGCTCCATTATGTGATCCAGATCACGATCTCTCGAAAGAGGGAATGATGATTTCTAACATAGCCAGTGAGACAGGTTGTCTGAGCATAAAATCTTGGTGAAGCTCATAGGTTTCTTAGACATAATCAGTCTTGTAGGTTGTCCTAGGATGTAATCAGTCCTGGCGAATCTCGCAGGTTATCCTTTGGCGTAATCATTCCCGATATGATTCTATGCTAGAAATAGCTAGAGTTAAGTTTGAATACTTCAGATAGAAACTTGGTATTCTTCAGATCAAGGTTCCTTCCAAGGGGAAGTGATGAGTCTGGAAGACAAAAATACACATGAGCCTTTTCGACATTGTGGCAGGTTGGGCCTCCCATGGTCATTGATATAAGTGCTGAGCCTTTTTGACATGGTGGCAGGATGGGCCTCCCATGGTCATTGATGTAAGTGCTAAGAGCCTTTCTGACATGGTGGTAGGCTGGCCTCCCATGGTCGTTTATGTAAGTGATGATAGCCTTTCCAACATGGTGGCAGGCTGGGCCTCCCATGGTTGTTGATGTAAGTGTTGAGCCTTTCCGACATGGTGGCAGCCTGGGCCTCCCATGGTCATTGATGTAAGTGTTGAGAGCTTTTTCAACATGGTGGCATCCTGGGCCTCCCATGGTCGCTGATGTAAGTGCTGAGCCTTTTTGACATGGTGGAAGGCTGGGCCTCCCATGGTCGTTGATGTAAGTGCTGAGAGCCTTTCGGACATGGTGGTAGGATGGGCATCTTATGGTCATTGATGTAAGTGTTGAGCCTTTACAACATGGTGGTAGGATGGGCCTCCCATGGTCATTGATGTAAGTGCTAAGATTCTTTCCGACATGGTGGAAGGATGGGATTCCCATGGTCGTTGATGTAAGTTTTGTGTTATGTGTATCTGGGTTGTGCTTCATGTGACGATGAGATGATCTTAAGATCATGAGGTAATAGTAGGGTACGTAGGAGTTGCAAGGCATGTAATCAGTCCTCAGATGCTCCTTCAAGTTTTGTAGTGGCATATAATCAGTCCCGGGAGATCCTACGGGTTTTATAATTGGCATATAATAAGTCCTGATGTGTACCTACTAGATGGATTGCTTGTAGATATGATAAATACCTGGCAGAGGGCTAGGCCTACATCTAGCATGAAAAAGGGTTAGCACTGTAGAAACTTCTAATGATAGATAGTATGGGACGATGATCAAATTATAAGAAGATGGTGGTAGAAACTATGATGAAGACTCTATTACTCCATTATGATGATGGTTTGATGAAGACCTGACCATATGTGTTGATGACTGTATAGAGAGAGAATGCATTCCTAGTTAAGAGGGAGTGTTGATGTATTTGTAACTTTGGAAGATATTCTAATGTATATTATCATTGTATGTTGTTGTACCCCCATTGGGGATGTGTGTTACCCTTTTAAGGGATGCCTAAATTGTGTCTAGATATTGAGGTACAACCTTTGTTGTAAGTCAGGGAAATAGTCCCCAATGTAACATCATGTAATATGTAATTATGGTCTCTCTAGGAGAAGTGATCCCCATGCGAGATGGCATGTAGGCTCGACTCTTATATTTGGTTAGTGACATGAAAGGGTATAAATAGGGAGGCGCTCTCCCTCATTTATACACATATTACATACTCTCTAAGGTGGATGAGAGAGAGAGATAGTCAGAGGAGGAGAGAAAGATAGTTGCTAAACATTTCTTATTACTGCTTTTGATCATCTTCCTATTCTGAAGAAGTTTGCGGGATTTTCTCCTTTATGGTTTCCTCGATGAAAATATTTGTCTCTTATGTATCTTTTATATCTTATGAATTTTGTTGTACTTGTTATTATTTTAGATAAAGATCCTAGATAATCTAATCATATCTTAATAAAATCTAACAATGTGGTATCAGAGAAAGAAGATCTTGCAGGTTGAGTGCTCCGCATCATGTGGTATTAGAGCAGAAAACTAATTATGCGTGAAGGTAGCAAAGCATAGAATATTATGCATGAAGATTGTTAGAGCTCAAATTAGAGCGAAGAGGTAAATCAAATTCTTATTTTCAATTTATGTTAAATTTGAAGACTAACAAATGTGTTGAGAGGGTTAGTCAAGTGAGAGTATTCAGGATTGATTTAAATCAAGAATTGCAGACAGGGAGATGTTTCAACCAACTATAGAAGTGGAAAAGTCTAAAAGGTATGGATTGATTGATGTTTTATTTAACTCTGGTTATAAGAATTTGTTTGAAACAAGCAGGAAATGTTTGATAGCAGCAATGGAATCTAGAGGAGATATGTCAAGGATAATTTTATTCTTGTTGAAGAGTTTGTAAACTCTTAGAGGAAAGAGAAATTAGTGGAAGAACCTAAGGATCCAACAAAGGTTGGAAAATAAGGGGACAAGGTGAATTTTCTTAGAGAAGAAGTGGATCTGCAGAACCCAAAAGGAGAAAAGGAGGTTGCTCAAGAGGTTCTAGAGGAGAAGAACCAGAGATACCAAAATAACAAGCTCAAAATGAGATAGCTTGTTGAGGTATAGTAGAAGGTACAAAGACTTTTTGAAGGTGAAGGCTTAGCTACAGTCCACAAGTGAACAAGATGAAGTTCACAGAAGAAAAGAAGATGGATATGATGACTAATTGAAGTCATTGAAAAGGTTCAAAGACAAGACACATCAAAAGAAAATATGTCAAGGAAGAAGAAATCAACAGGATGAGTTAAGAGGAGTATGACAGATACTTAGTTGACATAGGATTGCAACTTATTCATTTGGATATGCTTCTATAGAAAGAGAACCAGAGGTATAGTTGGATAGTGAGAAAGAAGAAAGTGAGATGGAATTCACTACAGGTGAAGCTAAGGAAAAATATGTCTGCTAGATTGAAGGAAGAACTCGAGATAGTTGAGTTTGAGATGGATGTTTTGGTATGTGAACCAGAACATGGCCCATTGTTGAGATAAGATATGAATGAGGATGAAGAAAAGGAGAGACTAATTGAAAGTATCATGGTTTCTGTAAAGAGTACAGATCAATTTATAGAGGAGATGACTGTGAGGCCAATTGTTACCAAGAGGTATTATGTTTTTTATACTGATGATTTTTTTTGTGATTACAGGTTTTGTTGCAGATGATAGACAATATTTTGAAATTGTCTTCAAATTTGATCAAGTCAAATATGATGAAGAAAGTCTCTCAAATGAGGAAATATTTGAAGTATTGCAACAAAAGGAAATCATTGATGAGTTGTTTGATGGAGGAACAAAGTCAATTGGAGATGATTTCAAGATGAAGGCACAGAAAGAAATATGAAAAGAGATTTCTATAGGGAAGAACCATAATTACATTCTGATGAAGGAAAAAGTTGAACAATCATATTGGACTGTCATGAAGTCTGAAGGAAAAGAATATGTGCTTTCCAAAAGCATGACAACAGAATATAATTTTGTTATAGTAAGAGATGAGATGGTATCCTATGAAGATTGTATGCATCCTGTAGCTTAGATTGTTGAAGAAATTGATGATGGTGAAAGTTTGATGTTGTGCTCAGACCAACAAAACAAGAGGGTGCTAGAGAAAATATCAACATGGACTTCAGAGTCTCATGTTTTTGAAACTGATTTTTGGTGTGTGTTTGCAGGTATTGAAGAAAGTGAAGGTAGACAGAGAAAGAAATATCGCATGACAAAAGATGAGCCCATATTGTCTCAAAAGGATGATCAGTATCTAGAATAACGTGTTGTTGTAGAGTTGGATAATGAAGACAAAGAGAAACTTTCTAACCTCAAAAAGTATGATGAAGAGTTAGAAACGTTGGAAGATTTGTTGATCAATCCAAGGATTGATAAATATGATTTATTAATGCTTGATTATAGCATTGGAAAAGATCAGATAGAAGTTTGAAACACTGAATTGTCTTCTAAGCTAGTAGATGGAAGCAGAGAGCCAAAGGAACGACAATAGTTTCACAAAAAGAAGATGCAAGCATACCATCGAAAGGATATATTGGACATGGAGATTAAATAACTCAAGATGCTGATTGTGAAGGTGTATCAGAAAAGGCATGAAGAAAGAATGAAAATTTTCATCAGCAGAGCAAAGAAACAAAACAACAACAGAAGATAGATGACAAAAGAATATTTTAGAAGCAAGGCTAGTGGAGCATTGCAACAAAAAGTATGGAATCCAGGATAATTACAACAAGTAAGAAGACAACAGGACAACCATGAAACAAATGGAAAGATTCAACACAAATTTTGGGACCCAGACATACTGAAGATGGAAGGTTATGACTAGGAGGTCATATTTCTTTCTTCCTGGGGAGTCCGATGCAGGAGCATCCTGCTCTCCATACAAATCCAAGTACATTGTTTGGATCAAACCTAGAAGGGGTTCTCATTTCCTAAATTAATAGTTCTTAAACTATTACATTGTAAATAAACCTATCTTTAAATGTGATTCTAGATGGATGATGAGTCATTTAGTTGAGTCACTATGTGAATGAATGAGTCATTAATTCAAAGTGTGATTCATGTAACAAATCCCTCATCTAATGGTGGTGAGTCATAGGACAGGATTAAGAGTTTGAATTAGTTATCATATTGTTGAGTGTATTGAGGATCTGAACCCAAATTGATTCATGAATCCTTTTGTATTCATTTTGTAAGCCTTCAAGGTGATAGATGTAACCAAACAATGTAAAATCTAGCTAAGGTGTAGCCAAACAATGTAAATATGGATAAGGGGTAGCCAAACAATGTAAATATGGATAAGAATGTGGCCAATCAGGGAGAAATCAGGCCAAGGAAAGATAATTGGTCATGATTGTATGATACCTAAGAGGAGAAAAAAATATATTCTGGATAAATGTGAATGTATAGTTTCCTTATGTTAAATGAAGGAAAGACTATTTCGACATATCCCCATGAAAATTGAAATTATGTCTGAATGTATGAATATATGAATTGAATTATTGATGATTAATAGATCTGTGTGTACTGTATTTCATAAATTAGGGCTTTTGAGGTTACAAAATACGTCTAAGAAATCCATGTGTATGGTTTCTTGTGTAAATAATGTCATTTTTGTCTAAACCCTTGGATTGATTCCTTGGATGAACAAAATTGCAGAGTTGTGTGAAGGATGAAGCTATAGAATCTATGGATAGATCCAAGAAGAAGATAAGTCTAGAAGAAGGTACATCACATTAGAGGAAATTTCAACTCAAAATTGGCCTCCTAAAATGAACTAATAAAATAATAGTTAAAATAATAAAATAATAATTATTAATTTTGGAGGAAGAAAATAAAAAACTACTTTTTTGTTTGTATTTTTGACATATCTCCCTGTGTTTTTACTCAAATTTCCATCAGGAGAGTTCGTTGGATGTGAAATTAAATTCCGCATCCAACGAGTACCCACTCGACATACTTTTGATGGACCCCGCTACCCCAAAAACAAGAAATACCTGAAAAAATGGAATGATGATGTCATCATTCCATTTTTCAGGTATTTCTTGTTTTTGGGGTAGCGGGGTCCTTCAAAAGTATGCAGAGTGGGTACTTGTTGGATGCATAATTTAATTTCGCATCCAACGAGCTCTCCCATTCAAAATTTGAGTAAAAACATAGGGAGATATGTCAAAAATACAAACAAAAAAGTAGTTTTTTTTATGATACCTATCCCCAAAATTATATTAAAAAAATGTTTAAGACCTATACGGTATTTCAAATTTAAAGCAATTTCATTGGCTAACACATGATGACATGGAATTTGAATAAAAGTTAAAAGGCCCATTTTGAGTTGAAATTTCCATTTGATTGATCTATCTTCTGATCAATCAACACAAGATTGCAAAGAGTACATTCAATTCATTCAACAGATATTGGACAATCTAGATTAAACGAGAAAATATGGATTGTCGCTGGGAAAGAGATCACTAGGTGAACATGCATGGGACATAAGTGATCCATAAAGTAAAATGAAGTTCTGCACTTGATCGGAGATCAACAACCAAGAAACATTCCGCAAGAGATCGACTGTTCTCAGGAATTGTGGAAAGAGATTTGTAGGAGGAAAATTGTAGAATCCCATTTTGGGAAAAGTGGGAAGGTGTATTCGCAATCTGTAATTTGCAATTCAACCATAGAAAGGACCATTGCAGTCACATGATTGTGGAAGTCTATTTTTGGAAAATTGGAAATTGCATACTCATAACCCATAATCCGCAATTGCCGAAAGAATCTCGCGGAAAGGCAATTGCAAAAGGAAAGAGAATTATGGAAAAGTTGTCACGGAAACTCAATTGCAGAAAGATTGAGTTGCAGAAAGAATGAGGTTGTGGAAACAAGCTTGCAGAAATCTAGTTTGTGGAAAGATATCCTGCAGAGCAGAAGTAGCGGAATTGAGGTTGTGGAAAACAGAGTTCGCAATAGAGTTAGAGAAATATATGGCCGAGAATCCAGATTTAGATTTTTGTTAAATATATAGCAAACTAACCCTGGGAAAGAAATTGGTGTTTTGGGGGTTCCTTCTGTGTCATAACCCCAAAATTTCATAAAAATTTAAAATTTTTAAGATAACATAAAATGTCTGAATACACAGTTTACTAACTGCTAATGGTTAGCGGAAAATGAAACAGTCCAACATTTAGTATTAATCAATTTCATATTACGATAACTAATACAGCTTTCATTTTCACAATGTATATAAGATTGACCTGCATTCAAATTTCTTTCAGTTTTACTAATAAGTTTACTTTTTGGCAAGTAGGTGAAATCTATCTTTGAAAACTTGGGCTTACTTAGCATTTATGCTAACGCAAATGGACTGCTCGTTCTTACAGGTTTAACAAGTAATGATTGATCAAGTAGGAGTTTAATTCATAAAGTAGCAAGAAGTATATCTGTTGCATGATAAAATGCTAGTAAATAACTGACTATTTAAAAGCAAGCTCTGATGAGGTAAAGTAACTGTCTTTTATTCATGAAAGTATATCTGTCAAAAATGAAAGTAAGATTTCCAATAGAGTACAAGTTTTCTACTTCGTCTCTATCTTACTAGTCATGGAATTTATCAACCTATAGCTTGTATGTGAAAATACTAATCCTCAAGTTATGAACTTTAGTACTTGAATCATTGCTTGCTCCATGAATTATTGTAACTATGTACAATACCACCTTACTTTATAATGTGCCAATATCAATGTTATTTGCATCTTGTAGAAATATTATATCTGGAAATTTCCATGACATTGTAAATTAGGTTATTATAACTAAAAACAACGTCTTAAAAATAGAATACTTCCTACCACCATTTTTATGAAGTTTAAATCATAGGTCAGCACATTATCATTGTTATTCCTATAATGTATAAACCTTGTGCATGGTTTATACCATAGTAAATTTATTATTATTATGTTGTCTCACTGATAATAAGTTGTAGTTTGATAATATCTATTATGGTATATTTTTCTACCTAGAACTTCTATTCTAAGGTCTATATCAAGTGAAACATTATAAGCAAGGTTTCCATACTATGCTAGGACCAAGTAAATACAAATAGTCAAAAACTTTCTTGGTAAATAAAGATAGGAATCATTATTATTGTCATTGTTAATTTGAGCCTACAACCACTAAATGTGTAAGCTTACATTAAGGATTAAGCCTCGTGATTGTTTATTAACATAGTATAAACTCCTTTACTCTATAGTCGAGTGACATATAGTAGTTATTGTTAACTATATCTATTCTTTAACCATCGATAGCAAATGATATAGTTTGTACCTAAAATAATATGTAATTATTTAAGATCATTTGCAAGTAAATATACAAATTGTTAGTTGGAGTTTGTTTAATGTAAGGTTGAGTTTGGAAATGTTCAAATGGTAAGGTTGTTTACATCCTTGCTCTAAGTTCAACGACCTAACATAATTGTTACCAATTATTACCAGCCTTGATCCTTTCGATTCATTGATATAGTTTTTATGTTATCATTGGTAACATATATAAACACACTCTATAGTTGTATGCATAGTTCGTTTGTTTATCATTGTAATAATAATTGGCTGAATGGAAACATATATGACTATAGACCAAACCCATGCATTATTGAAATATTTGGAGGCACGTGGACTTCTCTCGTCCATGCATTAGTGACTTTAAAGGCTGGCCACCCTATTCGTTTTTCAATTGTCTCCAAGGGTTTCGTTGGCCTGCGGCTGCTCTGTGTAATTTTTCCTTGGCGGCCATGAGTAGCTGCTCCATTGCTTGCTTGCTCCGTGGCTTGTGTTTGTTGCTACTATAGTTGCATTCCTCAGTCTTAGCTTGCACATCGTCATAGTTGTGCAACTTACTGCGCGAGTGGTTACTGGTTGTTGTGTTTTGTCTCTTGGCCTGTCCAAGGTTTCATGTCAGTTTTCTTGTGGCTTGTTACAACTCTGTGAATCTTAAGCTCGTTGTCACTGTCTCCAATATAGAACTAGAATAAGGGTTTATGTCCTTCTCTGTGTAACTTACTTAAGCTGGTGAAAGCTTCGTCGATGCTCATTTTCTCTTCTAGCTTATAGGTAAATAATTCAGTTTTAAAATATAGCAACCCTTTTATATATTGTTAATATTGTAAAGGTTTTAAATTTATAAGTTGAGCCTTAACTAACGCTCAATATTGTGATATCTATAGGAACCCAAGTCTGCTCCAGTCTTCAGTGGAAAATAAAAATACAACAGTCGTCTCCTATGTACTCGTAACCCCAACTGGTAAGCCCTGATTCAAATATGGGTTTACCCTACTTGCAAAGAGGGTTGTTGAAGGAAAAACATAGTGTTTGGAAGTCTGTCTTGGTTCCTCCGTTAGTTAAGAAGTTTTAGTATGATGTTTACTTCAGTTTTTATTTGTAAACCTTGATCTTACGCTGGGTAATACCGGCCTTCGAGCCGTGTTATGTATCTGGTTTTTTAAACTAGGATTCAGCCTTACGGCTTGACAATGTATTTGGTTTTACTAATAAAGATTTTTTTAACTCAAGCTCTGTCTTGCACTGTTATAATTTCATTAACATGTAAACAATAACACTGTAAAATAGGATTTTTCCTTCTTCTACTGTCAGTGAAGAATTTTACTGGTTATAATACATTTATAAATACATAATATTAATATAAAGACTGTGGAATAGTCGTAATATAGATTTATAAATTTTATTCTTATTAGTTCAGAATATAGTATTTAGGGTTTAATGAAAAAGAAACTCTTGTGAAAATGTTTTCTTAACTAGATTATTACTTGGGTACTATTTCGCTTTTGCTTTAGTTTCATTATTACTGGTGTATTATTTATTTATCAACCTGTTAATGAAGTATTTTATTTTAAAAGAGGTTGTAAATGCATTTCAAAGTTTAAGAACAAGACTGTATTCAGTCTAAAGCATAAGTTGTAGCCTTCGTGTAAATTTTATTACACAATTAATAATATAATTGTTTATAATTACTGGTTAATTTTTAATTGGGTAAATTAGTTGTTTAGGGTTTCGACCCTCATATTCTTCTTTCACAGATTATAAGCCTGTTTTTTTAAATTAATTAGCTCTTAGTTATGCAATTATTAGCTTTATTTAGTCTAATGTTTATATTTACAATAATTTTAATTACTGTTCTATAAATGGAATTATTCCGAGCTCTGTAAATAAAAATAGGAGGTTAGCTCTGTAATTCTGTTTATTTTTTTTATAGATAAAGGGTTATATAAACAACCCTAATCTGATTTATATTAAATAGCAGTTTAGAATTTAGTAAGTAGTTTATAAGATATATTGTGTAGTTGATAACCTGTATAAATACTTAACTGTTACCTTCTATAAACTTTTGTTTATATCAGTATACTATTACTGTATCTCTAGTATAGTTTACTATTACTTTTTCTGCATTTTGATTTAGATATATGGAGTAAGAACAGTAAACACAAATGAAACATAAAACTGTATTTCCTAACATTTTAAACATTGAAATAACTTTTACTCTGCTATTTTCATTCTCTTAAAAATTCTTTCATCCACCTAAAACATTCTAACTTTGCTAGAGTACGACCTAGTTTCCAGGTGGGGAAAAACACAGTGTAGAAATTTATTTTCAGTTTATTTCATTTATTCTCTAAACCAATATTGTTTCTATAATAATCTAATAAAAATACTAAATCTAGCATTTCATAAACTCTGAACTTTTAACATTCACATAGCAATCAAACTAAGATTTATTTAACTAACACAGTAAAATAAAATAACATAGAACCTGTTGAGGACAGACAACAACAACTTTAAGAGGCCATTCCTCCCTACCAATCTCCTGGAGAGTGCTCAAACAATGCTTCCTCAGGACCCCGGAGCCTATTCCTGGCCTTCTCGGCTGATAACTGGTGGAGAATGCAAATAGTAGAACCCTTAGTCAACTAACTAGTTCAATACCTCAGTAAAACACTCTGCTCTCAGTAGTATAATATTTAGCTCAAAAGCTGCACTAGATCAATCAATAGTTATCCCCTCAAACACTTTCCAAATTTCTCTGAAGTACATTCATTCAACCTAAATGATCACCTCTCTAGAATGAGTAGCCTCAGCTCTCTTCAATGGGAATTTTTATAAATATTGCCTAGGTCTTTTGGGTCAGTTTTCATTAATTGAGCCACCTGCTCTGATTCCACTTTCTTGGGGAATCATGACCCCAAATGTAGGGAGGTTTCCACCTACAATAGTTGGAAGTGGTTTGAGGATGCTGCCACATGTCAATTTGCTCTCCACCTAATCTCATCCACCAATTTGACCAGTAAACACTCTTTTAACAGCTCTCCTAAGTTGTTGTCTCTTCCTTTATTTATTTATAAATAAAATATTCATAATTTACATTAAATATCCTTGACCCTACTGAGTCATCAATTACAACTTAGAATAAAATTTAACATATTGTCCTCAAATAATATAAAATTGTTTTTGCAAAATTGGGGTATGTGACATTCTGAATCAATTTGCAGAGCATGAAAATAGAATGAGAAAGGGCACACATTGGGGATGTATAATTATGTCAAAATTTATGTTAATCCTTTGTTATCTTCTTTGTCACAACTTTAATATTTGTATGCTCTGCAAAAATTGTCTTAGCTGAAACAATGTGCCTTAAATAAATTACTTATTGGATATATTAGCGTATGGATTTTTTTTTAGGAAAAAATCTTATATTCAATATTTCAAGCAAAAATTTAATATACACCAGATGTGCCATACTGGGACTACCAAATCCTCAACTCTTTTTCTCTATCCCATCGAAAATTGTAAGTATTTTGCTACTTATACAGTCCTCCTTTGGTTCTTGGCTTAAACTGCTTGGTCATTTTCAATTTCAAAACCATACATTCAAAATAAGTTTGATGACTGACATACATATTTCTTCCTTGATTCTTTAGTGAACTAGAATCTCGAAGACATGAATTGTCATATACAAGAGATTGAGTGATTTCTGAAAGCATTCCTTCCTCGGTAAATTCTGCTTCATAATACATTCCCTCCTACAGATTCAAACCCTCTTTAGAGAGTCTATCCCCTTCTTTGTTATATTCTCCATGTATATGTTTAAAGGAAATATTCTTAAACTTGGATTTCATCTCAAAGACTCCTTCCATGATTGGAAATAACAACATATTTATTATCTTATCTCTCTATTGGCCACTCAATAATATAATTTGTTTGAATCTCCAGAACTTGTAAATTAGAAAGTCCTCTTTTGTAGCTATATTTAGGAGACTCTTTAGAGAGTCTATCAACTTCTTTGTTATATTTTCTATGTACATGTTTAAAGGAATATTCTTAAACTTGGTTTTTTGTCTCAGATACTCTTTCCATGATTAGAAGTAAGAGCATATTTTCCATCTTATCTCTCTTTTT
>LPNX010294227.1:117015-175891 GCA_001517045.1 Pseudotsuga menziesii | reverse complement strand
CTATTCTTAGAAGAATCCATAATGTGTAAAATTATGTCATATTTTTATTTTAAAAATACAAATACTTCTTTTAAATATATGCATCACATTGGGTTGATGGTCATGAAGACGTAGCAATGTGTGATGGCTGTCTTCAGATTTGGCTGATCGTTTTATGTTTTGGGATTTTTCTGTCACTTTTGCTACAATCCAATGACAGAATATTTGTTGAAATTATTGTTTTTCATGATTCAAATTCCATTTTTTATTGCACAAATGAATTCAGAGCACTCAAAAACCCATGGGCACCCAGATTATGCAGTTCCAACAACATATATCTGCAATTTCAACACTCTCATCCATATTCCAATTGGAAAAATCGCTCAAAACTTATAATGTTTGGCTTACACTGTCGTGGTATTGATGACTTACCATTGACCACTGTGGGATAGTACTACGAGGAGCTCTGTACTTGGAATCTCCACTTGATTATGACTAGGAAATGGGTACAATTGTGACCGTTGGTGTCAATGTCAATTTCTGTAATGCGCATGATTGGAGACACTTCATTGGGATGCATTTTATGGCAGGTTATTTACTTCACAACTAGGCTTGCTAATTGTTGAATGATCTATTTGGATTCTACATATTTGAAAATAATATATTTATCATTAAATCCGTTCAAAGTTGGCCATATATAGTACTTTACGGTAGTGTGTGATGAAAGGTAATTTTGTGAATGATGATATATTTTTCTATTAACAACCATTAATGAACTAGATAGACCAATACAAATAGTAATCTAAATGAGAGTAACCAAAGTATTGAGGTCCAGAAAATCAATTGAGGTATGGTTAGCCATAGACTTGAAAACTATTTATGTATTTTTCCGTTTGCTCTATTATAAACATGTTTGGTATGATAACATTGAGAGTAATATGGTATAAATGATTATCAAATAGTAAAGATGACGATAGGTTAAAATTTATTTGCAAATTAATTAATAGTGAAACTAGAAATATTTCCCAAATGTTAGATAAGATAAGATAATTTTATCAATGCCCATTAAATGACCACTAAAGTAGGTTAATGGGACTGACAACTTGCACATTATTGTCAATAGAAAGTGGAAGTGCAATGATAGATCCTATGAAAAGTAAGATGCAGAAAGTAAAGTATTGTTGATCTAAGTAGGCTAAATCCTGAAAACCAAACTCTAGAAATAGAGAACATATATGGATTAAGGATGTACAATGGGCATGGATCCAAAATATGGAGTGAAAATTATAATACTGTTAATGTATCTGGGTCCACTAGAGTTATCTCCCCTAACATTTAAGGTTTATTTGAGAAAAATTAGGATAGAGGATTGTTTGGAAGAGGACATGGATAGAGGATACGTTTTATTTGATGGAATCCATTTCTTTATGTTTTATTTGTTGACAAGTGGTTTCTATGTTGCTTAGATGTTTGTATCCAAATAAGCATTGGGATGGAATATGCATGCTATGGGTGGATTTCTAGGAGTGTCATCACCAAACAATTTTGAAAAATTAACGTTCTTGCATTTTTTGTTTCTCTAATTATATTTTCACATATGCTCTCATAGTCTTTGGTGATATTAATTTGATCCTTTTCTCATGTCTAGTTAGACTTGTGTTCACTTCTTATGCAAAAAGAGTAACTATATTATATTTTAGAAACATATTTGTGAGGTTGATTTTAATTCATTAATCATTTTGCAGATATGCAAAAAAAACAAAATACTATTGGTATATTCAACTTATTTTGTTTTATTACATTGTAAATTTTTGAACTGGTTAATTTATGAACTAGGTTTGCAGTTGCATATTGGAAAGGACTAGTCTTTAAAGGATTAATTTAAGCTGGCCAATCTCCATTGACATAAAATATATTATATCATTGATGTGAAATTATATAATATATGCTATTTAAGGGTACTAGCTCAATGCAAGAGTACCTTCCTTATAGGTAGGAGGTTGGTGTTTCAATTCCTCCATGCCCTATATATAATCGGAAAACACTAAAAAGAGATAAATGACCACTACAAAATATAGATAAATCACCTAAATCACAACCAAAATATGCATATAAAGGACCACTAGTGTCAAATTAGTGATCATTGATCACACATCAAAAAATGTGGTCATATTTAGTTTTGTTATTTATAGCCTATCTTGTGGTCATATATTACATACGACCAAATTAGCGACCAAATATATGACAACAAAATAAGATATAAATGCCCAAGTTAAATATGACCACTTTGTTAGTCACGTGATCAATGACCATTAATTTTCCACCAGTGGTCACCAAATCATAAGTGGCCATTTATATGCGGATTTTGGTCATCTATCTCTCATTTGTACTACTGATGTCTTATAAGAGATATTTGCTAGGGTTTCCTCATGAACCATAGGACAAGCTAAAGGAAGGGAAGGAGGGGCATATTATTTGGAGTTTACTCTTGTTATTAGGTTTTTATCTTGTGTAGGATATGTTGGCGATGATATTGGCTTCCACTCTCAATTAAATATTCACTTGTACTTGTTTAGCTCTCTCTTGAGGCACTAGGGTTTCTTGGTCTTCTTATGCATCTTGGAGCATATTGGTTTAGGGATTTACCCTTGCAAATTGGATTAGGATTTTGAGAGAAAACCTTAGGGTATATTTATAAACAAGAAGAAGATGAGTAGGATGTCTTTCCTTGGAGATAGTGTTCGACAAATTATTGCACTTGGATCTTCTTAGTTGAGATAAAATTTAATTATTTACCCTAAATAGGGTCTTTTCGGTGGTTGGATTTTTGTACTAGCCTTGAGAGAAGGCTATGGTATGTACTTCTACTTCATGTTGAACTTATATATGAATTTTTCAACCATCCATATCTTGTGCCATTTACAAATTTGAATTCCCAGCTATATTTTCTTTATGTTTTGTTATTAATAGTGGTTTTTTGTTGTTGTAAGTGATTTAACACTAATACATATGAGCAAATTTGCGACGGTTTTTCATTTCTACTTCCACGTTTCATCATCTCAATTGTGACAATAATGGCCCCGATGTTTTGTGGCACTTATTTAGTCTCTATAACAACGAACTTTATAAGTTGTCAATATAGAGACGAAAACTGGTTGCCACGTGGATTCTATAGGGTGGCCTTGAAATTGATTTTTTCAATTCATTTTCTATGTTTCGTCGGTCTATTGACAAAATTATCATCCCTATAATGATGAAAATATGGCAAAAAACTATTGGGTAAAATTTTGTTTCCACGCAAAATTGTGGACCAGTTTCAACAAACGTTGGTCTCTCTATCGATGAATTATGGAATTTGAACATAAATTTCTTCCACGCAAAACCGTGGAAAACCAATCTCTATCGACAAAATTTATGACAATTTTTCGTTGTTATTTCCACGTTTGGTTGTGTCAATTGCAACAATAACAGCCGTGATGTTTTGTGGCACTTATTTCGTCTCTATAACGACGAACTTTATAAGTCGTCGATATAGAGATGAAAACTGGCCGCCACGTGTCTTCTATATGGTGGCCTTGAAACTGAATTTTTTTTAATTCATTTTCTACATTTCGTTGCTCTATCGACAAAAGTATCGTCCTTATAACGATGAAAATATGGCCAAAAACTACTGGGAAAAATTTTCGTTCCATGCAAAACCGTGGAATAGTTTCGGCAAATGTTTATCTCTCTATCAACGAATTTTGGAATTTGAACAGAAATTTCTTCCACACAAAACCGTGGAAAACCAATCTCTATCGACGAAATCTGCAAGTTGAACGGTAATTTTTCCACGAAACTACATTGCTATAGAGACAGTATTCATGGAAAGCCACCCGGGATTTCGACGGTTTTGTAATACCCATGACGAAAGTTCGTTGATATTGCGATGAAATTTGGAGGTTTAAAAAAATTAAAAAACTGTGAAAAGGCATATTCCTTTCCACGGTTTTGGATCTTCAATAAGTGCTTGTGATTGATCTGTCGTCTCGTGGACCTTTTAATTCTATTTTAGACCATATTTAATCAGCACTACAGAGCAGATTTTTAGAAGGTAATTCCGAGCCATAAACTAGGGCAAACCTACCATGTGATTTGACATTTTAGGGATGAGTTTAATACATGTAAATGACATAAATTTTCAGATCTTATAAAACAGAAAATGAAAGATGAATTAAGATTTAAAATGACATAAAAGCTTTGATTAGTGCCTAACAAATCCAAGTTAGGCAGATGGGGTCAATTGAGGATCTCATGGAGGATTTAGTGATTAAAGAGTACATAGGGTTGAATGGTTCAAACCCAATCTACTCCTTAATAACTAGATCCACTTCAGAAATATTCAATAGGAAAATCCTAAGCTAGACATTAGATATTAGTCAAACAAGAGCCACAAGGTGGAAATGTCACCGCAATTCCTAAAAATTATTACTATAAGACAAATGCTATAGAATGGCAATATACCTCTGTTTCAACCCCAACAAATCTTCCCATGCCACACCAAGAAATCTATCATAATACACTTGTAATATAACTAAAAATGGTAGCTTTAGAGATGGAGGATAAAGGATAATTGCTCTTACTAGGTTTTAAAACTCGACACTCCTCTTCCCCGCGAGAAGGTTGGAAGAAGCTTGGACGATGAGAAAATCACCTCCATTTCCACCCAAAAAAGGCTTCTCTTGCAATATTTTGGTTTGGTAGAAAATAAATGGGAACAAAAACTTCCAATATTTTGGTAGAAAATGAAAAATAAAACATAATTTTGAATAGTAATTTAAAGAAACTATGAAAAAATGGAGCCAAAAGCTGAAAACAAATAGTTCTGATAGAGGGAAAGTGGTTAAAAAACAAAGGTGGGCAATGCAAAGAGAGAACATAAGAGTGATAAAAGCAGGGAATGGTACAGCAAGAACACAACAAAGACAGTTAAGTCTGATATTCTTATGTTTCTATACAAACATTGGATAGGAAGCATGATGAAGAGGATAGAAATGAAAATAGAAAAGTTATATTATATGACAGGTACAAGCAAGTCATATAAAATATTAATCCCTACGGAGAATGTAGGCAATGCAAGAACCCTTACCTTATCAATAACCTTTCGGCAGGTCCATTGGCCCATACCGCTTGCAAAGAGTTGTCCTAATAAACGGAAAACCATTGTGTTGGCTTGCAATTAAATTTATAAATTAAACAAATAATCCATTCCTAGAAAATATCAAAATACTCTATGAAATAAAAAATGGGCATACAATTAAATCAACTAATGCTGTAATACCCCATTTTGACCCTTAGGATATATTAGCTTTTAATATAAATATTGTATACATGTGATGTATGTTTTCCTAGCCTGGAGCTCAAGGCCAAGGCCCCACTAGTGGATGCTTAGATTTTCAGTTAAGTGGCATGTATTAGATATTATGTTACCCATGTGCTATTAAGCCATGGAACATTGTTGTAAATAAACATCATGCAATAAAATACCAAAACTGGCTTTGGAAGCAACTAATGAGAAGGGGCCATGTGTATCCACTAGGGAGTGGTGAGGGGGTGTGGGATTGAACCATAGGTTGCTGGAAGGGTATGCACTCGATTCACCATTCCCATTCCATTGTGGAAGATGGTCGTTTTAGTTTCCATCCATTACATGTGCCCAATAGTGAGAAGAAAACCCAAAATCGCAACTTTGCAAGAACCCATGTTTTGAAGAGCCAAAAACGCTGAGAATTGGTATTTAACAGTGAAATCCAATGGGGGCTGGATAGATATGAACCTTGGGGAAAATTTGAGATTATTATATACCCCAAGATCCATTTGAAAACCCAATTTTTATAGCCCAGAAATCCAGTGACGGGATAGAGTTATTTGATGGCAGAATTTTGAGAAATCCAAGTGTGAATGTTGGAACAAAGGATTGGATTGCTTGAATTTAGATTGAGATGTATGTGATTGAGCTCACTGGCTTAGCATCCTCCTCCTTTTTTATTGCATGCTTGATAAACTCAACTATGTGTTGGATTAGCATGATTGATTGAGTGAAGCCATGGCTGTGAGTTAGCCTATTTAGTTCCTCCTTAGTGGATACACATCCCAGCTCAGGGGTGATCTCTCGGATAAAAGAATATAGGTTGGACAAATATCTATGTTTGGGTGGAACTTTTCGCTCACATAGCCAATTGTTGGAAAGTTTCATCTTAAAGATAAGTATTCTCTGTGGTTTAAATTGTGATCATTTTGTGTTTTGTTCTGCATGTTTAATTACTAATGTTAATTGAATGATATGATTATCTTAAGCTAGTTGACATGAATCATGTGCATAGCATGAGAATGGGATTGATTATTGTATGGTTGTTTCATTATTCTTTCTAGAAAGAAATAGGCTGATGTACTCCCTTCCGCGTGTGTGTTATTATGTTTATTCTGTTGTGTTTATATTGAGATGCATGATGAAATGGCGTGTGGATAGTGTGTAATTATGATGTGTTTATTAAGAATGATCTGCACGCATAAGATTTTATTTATCCATGAATTTATTACTAATGAATGGGTATGAGATTTACAAATAAGCCCGGGATGTTAGGTCATGTTTCTTCCCTTACATTGGATTGACGGGAGGGAACGTGACAGTGTAGTATCAGAGCTCTGGTTGCAACTTTGGGCCTCTATGGGCCATAAAGAGAGGCGGATAGAGGCTAGAAATCAACCCCTGTGCTCAGAAGAAGGAAAGAAGCAAGACAGGAAATTTTTTCTGAAATTATTCTAAGTATGATTTTTTCTAAGTATTAGAGAAAATACTTCCTTGTGTGGTGGCTGAGAAACCTGAAGAGAGTCGCAATGATGGCTATGACTGTCTTTATTTGTTGAAACAACATGTGAGTTTTGTTGATTGAGCTGCAGTAGTGGCAGAAAAGAAAAGAGTGAGCCGTTGTAGCGGTTGGGTCACCCGGAAAGAGCTGACGAATGTCAGGTGAGTCAAGCCGACAGGTGTCGAGTGAGATGAGCTGACAAAAAAATTCTGTAAATTTTTCTGAGTATGAAAATTCTTTTATGTTGGCTAATAAGTGTTGATTCGTGGTGGGTGGAAGCCAAGAACTAAGCCACAATAGTGGGCGGAATTCAGGCCCTTTTGCTGCAATAGCAGGCAAAAGTTGGGCTTCGAGCTGCAAAAACGGGTGGAAACCGAGACACGAGCCACAACATCAAGTGGAAAAAGAAGCCAGAGCCGATGTCATGGTGGGAAGGAAAAGGAAAATAAATCCGATGAACAGCAGCCAAGAAACGATGAGCCACTATGGCGTTTGGGAACCAAAAATTGAACTGCTACACAGCGGATGGAGAATGAAGAGGGAGCCGACAACAGCGGCGGCTGAAAGTTGGTGAAGGAGCCGCTACGATGGCGGATAAAAGATGAAGTGGGAGCCACTAATATGGTGGGTGGGAAAAGAGGAATGAGCTACTATGGCAGGTGAAATTTGAAATTTTTTTTGATGTAGTGGAAGGAGGCGTCATAAGGAAAATGAAAATTGCTCCGAAACAGGGATTTTTAGCAGGTTTTTTAGTGGGATTTTTAGGGGTCTGAAAAGTGAAAAATGGCAATGTGGCTATGCACTAGATTACATGAAATCAAATTATTTACAAGAGGGTGAGCCCACTTGACCCCCGTCGTCCCCTTCAAATAGTCGTTATTTGTGAAAATAAAATTTTGTGTTTTGACAAAGTTGTCAATATGAGATTTTTCCAGATGAAGGTAAGTAATTATGAATTCATGTGAATGATTATGCAGCTAACAATTTTTTTTTATCAACACATTTTATAGAATCATAGTCACCTTCAAAAGCATCATTCTAGGATACAGCTGTGTGTAAAACTGCAGAAATTTGGTGAAAATTGTCATTTTAGAAGTAGTGTAATTTTCACACCCGAAGTCAGAATGGAGCATGTGGATAGGCACTGGAAATATTAACCAGAAGAGAACAATGGAGAATCACCAGAGTTTGAATGAGGTTTTCATATATCATAGATATTTAGACCAGAAAAGTGCTAGTGGTTGGTTTGACAAAAAAAATGCCGCTATGAATATGGACAATTCCTAGAATTGCATGCCTAGAAGTAGCATGTAGGAATATTATGCATACTATATATGTATTGAACTGTTGTTTGGTGAGAAAATCACATCTAATGATTCCTTTTGCGCTTTCTAGAGACCATGAAATCAAACCATCTATTATGTGGAAGGGTAATTTCATGCAAAGATGAGGGATTGGAAAGGGAAAATTCCTTAACCCCTATCTTGCTAACTATATTTATATTTTATAAGTTTTGTGTACATAAAATTATGGCATGGTAAAGCTGAAAATGAAGAGATTAGATGGATGGCATGAATATGTACAAGTTGGCACATTCATAAACAATGCACAGTGCATGATAATATGTTTTGCACGCATATGATATTACATATTGGTAAAAGTAGTGGGATTTTACATATGCAATTAATAACTAGTGGTAAATATCGTGGTTGATAATCAATATTGGTGATGGAATTGGTGGTAAGACCAACGGAAACAAGAGCGTGGCTGAAGATGTTGATGATGTTGTTGCCTGTGACCAGCAACCTTATGAAGAAAAGGATAGGGCAACAAATCCATGATCAAGAAGTTGGTGGGAAAATTCTGCAATCTTCTGTAAAAGACCAACTAAACTGGTAACATCAAGGGTGTAAATGGGAGCCATGTAGGTAATGGTTTAATTATGATGATTACATAAGTGTGGAAAGAAGATTGGGTAAGAATCCATTGAACCATAATTAGTAATCATAGAATGGTATGCATTTAGGATTGAAATGCATTCATATAAAAATATATCATACCCTGTGTATGCTTGTTATGAGCTTAACAAGTGAGGACTGGTGGTCTTGATTATAGTAATGCATCCTATATGAAGTAGTCATGGTTAGGCCATAATATGTTTGAATGCATAGCATTCATGAATCAATACAAGGTAGCATTGAGGGGATATGCATTAAGAGATTTTATAAATCTTGTAGTTATGCATTGAGTGAATGCATATGAAAAGTTTGAGTAAATGTTGTAAATGTGCATGCATAAGTGTGGGTGCACATGTTGTGAAGCATTGCATGAATGCATAGGGATGGTGCATGTGTTATTGCAAACTAAATAATGAATGAAATTGTGAATTGAGGATAATCCTAGAATCATTTCATGGGCTGTTATGAATGCAGAATAGTAAGTGCATGAAGAGGGTATTCATGGTCGATGGGATGCCGGAATGCTCTGTGGAAGGGAAAAAATGATATGACTGTGAAATAATGAGTATCTAAAAGTTTCATTTAAATTGCATAAATGATGTGACTGTACCTTTCAATTTTAGTATGATAATGATTCACGTGAAGTAAATGAGTTTGGTGATATTGATATGTTAATAGCTGGAAGTGTTTGAATTCTGGAGTGTTATAATTCTGAAAATGCTTCAGTGATTGTTGCAGCAATGAAATATTATATGCATAGAGACTTACAAGTGTTTGGCTGATTGAATTTCAGATTGTAGGTAGATTGTTTTGGGCATGGAAATGTTGGTAATTCCATGACGAAGGATGGAATCTACCATGTGAAAGAACCAAACCTCATGAGAAGAGTCTCATGGTTGTAAAATTAGTTTATGTGCAAAACGGATTGTCAATCCGGACTTGTATATTGCTGATAATTACTAATCATCATTGGCTTGCATAGAATTGTGGTAGGAGGACATATTGTAAGTGGATGATCATGTTATGCTAGTAAGCATAAAATTATTGAATGGGAAGATTGGTGCCACTTACAAGAGACAAACAATATGAGGGTAGCCTCATTGCTAAGAAAATCAATTTCTGTAGTAGATAGAGTTGCAAATTCTTATTGAATTTAATTGTTAGTGCCATTGATTGGTTATGGAACAATAAGATTTGAATTGTATTGTTAAATGATTTTGACTATTTGGCTACTTGATAAGTTTTCCAAGAATACACATTGTAGGAAGACCATGTGTGATGGCTTTCAAGATCCAAACTTCATGGGAAGGATCTCATATCTTGGAAATGGGTTTTGATTGAAACTCCATTGGATATTTTGGTAATGACCAATATGCACTACATGATTTGTAAACAATATGAGTGAGATGGTAAAGATTATGTCAATAAGACATATGTGGGATATGGAATCTAAAAAGGAGTTGGGATGGCAAACCGAGGGACTGCCAACTCAGAGAAGGGAGCCCCCATTCCTCATTAAGGAAGAAAGACTAGATCTGCAAATGGATAAGTGTTATGTGAACCTAGCTAAGAATATGCATGTCTAATTGTTAGAGTCAATATACAGAGCATGTTTTGATTTTATTTCCATTATGGCAGACTGCTTGAGTATGAGTAGGGCCTACATGGATCACATCGGAAAGGGGTGCACACTTCCCTGTTGTCAGGTCATGATAGGGTTTTCAATATTAACTACACACTAGGGAGTGGACGCATTCCCAATGTTTCAATACTTGATAGTGAATGTTATAAAATATGGTTACAATTTTAGAGTAATAACGCTGATGATTTTGCTTATACTACTTGTGTTGTCAGCCTAAACAAATGCAATTCGGTGTGGCACACTAAAGAAGAAAAGTAAAAGGTTGTTGTGAGGGGTTGCGGTGGAAGGGTTGATGTGTATGAAAGGATGTTGTAGAGGTTGTATGTATTTTGATGAAGGGTTTTAAAGGTGTTGATGAAAGGGATATTATATGCCTGGGGCTCCATAGTAGAGCCTTGACCTAGAAATGGTCATGGTGAAGTTTCCTTCTTTGGAGTGAAGGTGTACTAGTTGGACATTAATTATTTGATGTTGTGGAGCAACCTGCTTGCTGGCCTAACATCCAAGTCCATAGGTGATCCCCAGGCTTGCAAAGCAAAGCAAGACCTTGTGGACTAGAGAGGAAACACACAATACAGATAAGTATTTGGTTATCTTGCAGCTTCTTGCTTATGAATATACATATGTATATGATTTGGTTATGATTTTGTAAACTCTTGTATAGAGATAAACCCTGTGAGAATAAACTAAGCATGTGAATCGGTTAAATGTTTGAGTGTAGTTACTGTTGGGACCAAGGACTATGAAGGCATCCTAGGGATGCATGTGGACATGTGACCATCCTAAAGGGCTCAACATGAGCAGTAATGAAGAGGGTGCTAGTGGAACTGTGTGGGTCCTAGTAGCCAATAGTTGTAGACAAACCATGTGGAGGGACTCCATGATTGAGAGGTCTGGAATAGAGCATAAACACTAAGTGTCATAACCAAGAATGGTTGGTCAAGCATTCACGATGAATTGAAAGAGTCTAGGAGCATGAAAACCACAATGGTGGTGTGGATTCCAGAATGGAACAAGACGAAGAGGAGAAAAACTCTTACTGCTCTCTCTTTCCTTTTTTTTTTATTGATGCATTTCTAAAAACAAAAAATTGTTGAATGCATGTATGGCTAAAAGTGGAGTGTGTTTATTTGCTTGAAATAAATTGTGAATGATAAAGTAGTTAATTCCCTGTCAAAGAATGGACATGAATGAGCTCATGTCCCTGTTGGGAAAGCATGAAAAGTATGAAAGTCTCGTGGATAAAAACTTTGACTACCCATGTCAATTGGGAAATTAATTGACTAATTTTAATGTTTATATTATGCTTGGCCTAACATAATTGCAATGATGCATTTCACAGGTGAGAAAAGTGAAAGCCATTTGTGAACATTGACCATGGTAGCAGACCAAAGGCTATTGGACTTGACTGGAAGTCTCCTTCAAACAATTTCCAAGACCCAAGAAAATCTTGGAGAGATGCTCAAGATACAGAAGAGGCAGAATGAGATGAACCGCAAGGTTTTACCGGACTCTATTTATTTTCAAAGGGAGGTAAAAATCATTATGGGAGCAATCAGTAAGGGAAAGGAAAGTGGATCAATGATGATGCATTTGTCCAATCGATCCATTAAGAAACGTTCCAGGCATGAAGACTCAAAGGAAATTGAATAGGTAAAGATGAAGCAACCCAAGAAATGTTGGAAATGTGGAGGACATCATTGCCTATGGAACTGCCCAACAAGGGAACATCAAGAGGGTATAAGCCATAAAGTTTCTAGGCTTATGGATGAGCTGAAAGATCAGAACTAGTAGGAGAAGCTTGTGGAAGCCAAGGGACTTGGTCCTGAAAGTTCAAAGTAAATGATAGAACGCAGGGCAGATCTGCAAATTAAAAAAAAATAAAAAAAATTGGACGTATAAATCGTATATGTATTCCTAAGTATTGGAACACCGAGGATGGTCTTATTCTAAGGGGAGGGGATTGTAATACCCCATTTTTTACCCTTAGGATATATTAGCTTTTAATATAAATATTGTATACATGTGATGTATGTTTTCCAAGCGTGGAGCTCAAGGCCAAGGCCCCGCTAGTGGATGCTCAGATTTTTAGTTAAAAGGAAAGTATTAGATATTATGTTACCCATGTGCTATTAATCCATGGAACATTGTTGTAAATAAACATCATGCAATAAAATACCAAAACTAGCTATGGAAGCAACTAATGAGAAGGGGCCATGTGTATCCACTAGGGAGTGGTGAGGGGGTGTGGGATTGAACCATAGTTTTCTGGCAGGGTATGCACTTGGTTCACCATTCCCATTCCATTGTGGAAGATGGCCATTTCATTTTCCATCCATTACATGTGCCCATCAGTGAGAAGAAAACCCAAAATCGCAACTTTGCAAGAACCCACGTTTTGAAGAGCCAAAAATGCTCAGAATTGGTATAACAGTGAAATACAATGGAGGTTGGATAGATATGGACCTTGGGGAAAATTTGAGAGTATTAGATACCCTAAGATCCATTAGAAAACCCAGTTTTTATAGCTCATAAATCCAATGACGGGATAGAGTTATTTGATGGCATAATTGTGAGAAATCCAACTATGAATGTTGGAATAGAGGATTGGATTGCTTGAATTTAGATTGATATGTCTTTGATTGAGCTCATTGGCTTAGAATCATCCTCCTTTGTTATTGCATGCTTGATAAACCCAACTGTGTGTTGGCTTAGCATGACTGGTTAAGTGAAACCGTGGCTGTGAGTGAGCCTATTTAGTTCCTCTTTAGTGGATATGCATTCCAACTTGGGGGTGATCTCTTAGATGAAAGAATATAGGCTGGACAGAGATCTATGGTTGGGTGGAATGTTTCTCTCACATAGCCATTTGTTGGAAAGTTTCATCTTAAAGATAAGTATTCTTTGTGGTTTAAATTGGGATCATTTTGTATTCTGTTATGCATGTTTAATTACTCATGTTAATTGAATGATATGATTATGTTAAGCTAGTTGACATGAATCATTTTCATAGCATGAGAATGGGATTGATTATTGTATGGTTGTTTCATTATTCTTCCTGGAAAGAAATAGGCTGATGTACTCCCTTCCGTGTGTGTGTTATTATGTTTATTCCATTGTGTTTATATTGAGATGCATGATGAAATGGTGTGTGGATAGTGTGTAATTTTGATGTGTTTATTAAGAATGATCTGCACACATAAGCTTTTATTTATCCATGAATTTATTACTAATGAATGGGTCTGAGATTGACAAATAATCCCGGGATGTTGGGTCATGTTTCCACCCTTGCATCGGATTAACGAGAGGGGACCTGACAAATGTTGTCTGGAAAGTGTGTTCTTGGGGTAATTCCACCAAGAGATGTGGTTCTGGAGTCACATTCCACATGTCCTGCGAAGGAAATCAACAATCAATCTATCCAGCACACATTTTCCACCAGAATATCAACTCGCATTTAAATGCTATATTACAATACCATTGCCTCACTGATGTGGAAACTTGTGTTTGTATTCGACAAGATTTATTTAACCATTGTATTAAAATGAAAAAAACACACAAATTTTAAAGTTTAAGACATAAATATATTAAATACACATATAAATAGGTTTTTACTAGAAATGTGTGGACACTGTTAATACCACCATCCTGTCAAACAATATAAAGCAAAAAACAGAGGAAAGAGTCATGTTGTCTTACTATATGAATAAAATGTCACTAAATACTCTAGATAAATCTTTGTTATATATTAAAATTTAACTTTCCATTAAATAATAGCCCGCACGGGTGTGGCTCATTGGCGGTTCAGTTGTTATGAAGTCACTTGTTGTAAATTGGAGGTCACGAGATCAAATCCCACCCAGGTTTACCTATGTCCCATGTCTTGCGAATGGTGTGGGGAACCTAGGGGTATAGTGGTAGCGGGAATGGATCCATGGACCCCATGTCACATGAGTGCCAGCCCATCTCCAGTTGCTGATTCCCCTAGTTACTAAAAAAAAAAATTTCTAGTAAATATTATTTAGATATGGAAATATTTGTTCTAATAGAATGCACTTTAAGGAGCTCATAGAATGCTTTTGTAGTGCACATATTAATACATTTTTTTTACTTATAAAAAAACTAAAGAAACAGTTTAGGGGAGGAATTTTAGGGATGAACCTGCAGAGCTACGTGCATGGGCTTGTTGTGAGAATCATTGCATATAATGTTTCCATCATTATTCATTATCCCATTGAATCTTCCACATAGACTTAGGGACCGTGGTGGATCTTTCTTGACCCCTTTTCTATTATTTATTTCTCATCTTTTCTCCTAAAAATCCTTACAAACTTGGCGGCCGGCATCTTTTCAACGGCATCCTCCAACTGCAGAGTTAAAATCAAACCATTAAGAAGCAAAACCCTGAACATGAATTTGTTCTCCTCAGGTTCATGCTTGGGTTTCTTCTTAGGAATCACTCCAAGGTAGCCCTCATTGCTGCTTATTTTCCTCTTGGTAGAATATTCTACCATCTTGGACACAAGAAACGACACACCGCAAAGGGAATATTGTGTTCTTCTATCGAAACACTTTCATACACTTAGAATTTGCAAGAATTGATGCATACAATGGGATTTCATTAGTTTATACAGAGAATGCTATGGCTGGGTTCGATGTCTCACTAGTTAATCAAAGCAATTATGCATGTACAACTCAAAAAAATCTCTAGCATTCCACAATTACTACAAAGCTCCGCTCAATAGCCTCAAAAGCACTCTGAGCAAACAAAAACAATTTGTTATAGAACATTCGAGCTTCAAACTCCAAAAATTTGCCATTATAAAAAAAAACTAACAACCGTACTCAGGGTTTAATTGAATTGCAGTACATCCAGTTGAAACCTATGACGTCTAATACGATGCCAACGCTGTAGGAGACGATATCAAAACCTACGTCACTGAAATATAGCCTAATCAACAATCAAATAAATAATATTAAAATAATTATATTTAATATAAATTTTAAAAACTTTAAAAAACTTTACAACCTTGAAAAATTAAACAATGTATAGTTGGTTGGATTAATAGACATAACTCATCCATATATATCACCGCTTGCAGTGACATAACAATGGTTAAGAGCAACATAACCAAATTTGAGAAACATGCACACTATTAAACTTTTCAATGACAAGCATCCAATATAATAGAGAGAGGTCTTACCCAATTATAATTTATTATCAAGATACAACTGAATATGATATCCATTGACCAAGCATCAAGTATCAAAGACATCCAATCAACCATCCATAAGCATCAAATAAGAGTACTAAACAATAGTATAAGAATTCTATTCACAACTTCTGCTTGTTTTTTACCACAATTAGATATTTCGGTTGGTTGTTATGAAGGCATTTATATTAGTAAGCCAATGCATTCGAGATGTATGAATTTGTAGGCATATCTGTGTATGCTAACCTCTTATGGTTCAGTTGATAAAAGATGAGGAGGTGGAGCTTATGGAAAATTAAAAAAATAAGGATGGTGGAAACACACCTGATCCTTTTGCAGATGCAACTATCAATAATGTTGTAAATGGTCATTTTTCCCCTACTGGATCTACATCTCCTGTAGTTGATCACTCACAAGCATAACTCACTAAGGTTGGTTTCTATCTCAACATATTTTTTGTTTGACTATAATATTCCTTGGTTTGTCATTTGTTGGTAATCTTTATCTTCTTCTTATTACTACACATTGCCCTTTACAATGAGTATTGCCTTGCTTCCAGTTTGACATTTAATATTATCTTTGGAAAAAGGTTTATTAAATTCTAGTCAAATAATGGCTAGGGAAGTTCACAACAGTGCCACAAATTTAATTGCAATGAAGTTAAATCAATTCCATTTACGGTTGTGGACCTAAGTTACACGATACAGGGAAACAGTTTTGTGTTTCCAAAACTGAAACACACTAGAAATGTGACCACTCATTTATAAATAGCACATTATATTGGAACTTTGAAAGAAAGGATTATGAATAAATGAGCAAGAACATTTAAATGACAATCAAATTTCCACCATCGCTTATATTGGGATCCTCACCACCAGTATCACCCTCTGCCTCCTCATCTATCCTTTGGCTATACCTCAATCCTCCATAGACATTGATTAACACCATTCAATTTTTATGAAACTACCTAATAGAAGCCCTAAAATATCATAGAAAAGTCTCATGCCTAATCAATGATTTTGGCTTGAGTGAAGGGTACATTTTTGCTAAGGCCATGATAGAGGAATTCAACAATCAATGGCACCAACATTGGGTTACATAAAGGGATTGGTGTTCTTGATTAAATGCCAATCCCATTCCTTGATACATGATAGAATCCAATTAGATGACTGTAATCTTTCCAATCCTGAAATCCTTTAAGCTGTTAAGTATGTTGAATTTTGAATGGAGTATGAAATTCTACTTTCTCCATATGAAGTTTGATGAGGTTGGAAACTTTCTCAAACATACTGGAACCATTAGTGGTAATGTTAAAAAATTAAGTAAAAGGATAGAAAAGGAAAGATAGAGGAAATGTCAACTTTTACCAGCATTTTTGGTCAAGTCTAGTAAAAAATTGAGTCAAACCAAGTCAAAATAGGTGGATGTAGAGAAGAAAACATGTTGGATGGACATTGGTATGGCATGGAAATTCTTTTCGAACTATAGAAACATGTTTCCATTGGACCTGTCTTTATGGCTGGTAGTGGTAACTAGTAACACATTTATAGTCTCTACCACACATTTCTGTACCAAAATATTCATGGCATGGCACTTATTATGGTCTTTCTGGAAACTTAGACATGGACTCTAGTGCCCTAGAAAATGCATTTGGTTGCAGGGAACCTTATTTCTATTTAATTACAAGGACAAACAACTATATCTTCTACACAAATGTATTAGTGACCAGTTCCTTTCAATCAATCACTTATATGAATGAAGAAGACATACTAAGTTGATTTAGTGCTTATAGATGCAAATGTAAATGATATCAAGTCAATGTATTCAATTCAATATATATGGAATTAGTAGCAAGGTCATCCAGTACCACTTTAGCATACAAGATATCATTGGCCGTGTAACCATATCCAATTCAATTGCAGTATTTAACCAACCAATAACCTTCCATTCAAGTATGAGGACTCATATAAATATAGCAGCAATAATACAGTATGACAGTTCTAATTATGACAATTTTATAGCAGTAGTGAAGGTTACCAATGTAAGGTGTATAAGAGTTTTAGTTTTGCATTCAATGTAAACCACACCACTCCAAACCTTGAACACTATTCTTAGCAATATAGGACAGCCACCAAATGTATGTTCCAGACTTGTAGCTATGCAAATAATTTAAATTTTCATACTTTATTTACCTCTCTTAAACAATATCACCATCCAACTAATAGTTAAGCTTTGATCCATTTCAGTGTTTACTGTGCTTGCAGGTAGGGAGGGTTGTCAAAGTTTGACAGTTTGCAGTTTATTGCAGACTATAGGCAACAGGTGGAAGTGTGTTGATATAGGGCTATTACAGCCTTGTTTTCGAAATGGTTGTTGTAATGGTAACAACCAACATAGATTCCTCTCAAATAGAATACCTAGTGGCCCTTTAAAGAAAAAACATGGCATGGAGTTATCTTGGAACCTAAGAGAATTGGGTTTTCAAGTCCACAGAGAACCATTTATTGTATTATAATTAACACAATAGACACTTAAATATCCTATTAAAAACATTCACAGTCTAGCTTTGAACTATAAATTCATGGAAACTTTGACATGATCCCAAAAGAAATGAACAAAAATAGAAACAAACCCACATTTTGTAGACACGCCAACTAGATAAATACCCACAAAATCATATGAATCAAATCCATATTTTATGGTGAGGATATGAACTTGCTTACCCTGATCATAAGCCGTGATGTTTGCACAAATCAGAAGCATCGTCGAGGAAGTAAAATCATTCGGCCCCATCCCTATCATCAACGCTTTCCAATGCATCTTGAGAGCCTCCTCATCTTTCCCATTCAGATCATACCCTGAAATCATATAGATCCACAAAACCACCACATTACATTTAGGCATATTGTTAAAATATCTCACAACAAGCAAACACAGGCATGGCAACATTAAAATATCTCATTCCCTTCCTCCTTTTCCTCGATAACTGTTGGTTTTATTTCTCACATTGAATTTCTGAAGTTCACTTGGACAGCTCGTGCTTCATGCTTGCAAGGATAATTAAGCCATTTCATCTCCACCACATCTACAACAATGAAAAAATCCATGAATAAAATAAAAACACAATAGGTAATCAAGAAAAATATAGAAGGAAACAAACCTAAAGGTCTAAACATTGATGCCATTCTGGAGGTGGGGCAGGTGGTTCTAGAAGCATGGGCTCGCATGCGAAGGGAGTGGATGATGCACTAATAGAAAAAGTCCTTTTCCCACCCTTCCTATAAAAAAAACATCATAGCCTGTTCAAGATCCTTCAGTGAAAGTTTGAAATCGAAAACCCCCAAATGCGAGCCAGAGCAGATCCTTCCCGAGTCTTTGTTTTTTAATACTAATGAGCTAGTGCACTGGTGTTTTTGAATTCTACGTTTTCTTTATTATTTGCATATTTTATATTTTGTGTTTTGTTTTGTTTTTTTATTTTTCATATTTATCTTTTGTTTAGTTTATTTTGGGTTTTTTTTATTTGCATATTTTATATTTTGTTGCATTTTAAATTAATTATAGTTAAACAACTCTATGTTTTTAATTTAGTGTAGTTTAATTTAATTTAATTTAATTTAACTAGGATTTTTTCATAATTTGTATTGGTTGCATTGCTTATAGTGAGATCCTATACATAATTCTTCAAGGACGAACAAGATGATGATGGCGATGATCATGATGATAATGATCATGATGACGATGAAGACGGTGAAGATGATGGTGAGGATGATAACAACAATGATCATCATCATCATCCTTGTCATTGTCATCACCGTCATCTTCTTTGTCTTCATCAATATCATCATCATCATCTTCATAATCATGATCATCACCGTCATCATCATCGTCATCATGATGTTCTTCCTCATCGTCATCTTCCTTATCATCATCATCATAATAATCATCTTCTTCATCAACGTCTTTGTTATCACCATCACCATCTTGATCATATCATCATATTCATCGTCATCCAATTCATCAGCATCTCCATTATCATGATCATCATCTTCATCATCATCATCATCATCATTTTCATTATCATTGTCATCATCTTCATCATCATCATCATATTCATCATCATCATCATCATCATCTTCATCATCCCATTTAAGGGGAGCTCAATGAATGAAGACGTCTACATGATAGGGGGAGCAGCCAGTTGAGTGAAAAATTAAGGATTTATCCTAACACCCATTCCAAGGACTAATCTGACAATTCAATATGATGCGAGGAAGTAGTCAAAAAAATACAACATTTTGGGCCCTGTGAAGCCTCTTGTTCTTAGATTTGTGCACATGAAGAATCAAGACTTATGGACCTAGTTTGGTGTCCTAAAAGTGGAAGATCCAAACTGAGCAGTTTGGTAGTTCCATAAAGTGCATTCTTTATAGGGGTGAATAATCACACATAACCATTCTATTATAATGTTGGCAAAGCTCAGAACAATTTAGTGAAGACCAAGGTAAATACATTTTCATCACATATTCATCATCATCATCATCTTCAACAGCATATTCATCATCATCACCGTCACCATCACCATCATCTTCATATTCATCATCATCATCATCATCATCATCATCATCATAATCATGATAATCATGATCACCATCTTCATCATCCTCATCCTAGACATCATCATCATCCTTATCATCCTCATCCTCATCCTAGACATCATCATCATCCTTATCATCCTCATCCTCATCATCATCATCTTCATCCTCACCCTCATCATCATCATCATTGTTTTTGTCGTCGTCATCACCACCACCATCATTGATCATCATCATCATCTTCATCATCATCATCATCATCATCCTCGTCGTCATCATCGTTGTCGTCGTCATCGTCATCATCTCCTCTTCCTAATCAACATCTACGGTAGATCCGCGGAAAGTGGTAGGGGATGCGAAGATCTACGATCGAAACAAGATGTTGGGTAGATAAACAAGTGAGAAGCATTTCGCGATCAGAATTTGCTCACTCATTCAGATGAAAAAGGGTTAGCAGAATGTTAAAGTTCTCAAGGTTAAGCAGTCCCAATGAAGGTAGTTTAGAGATCGACGGTTGATATTGATCTCCCCAAATCAAGTTGTGTAGGTTGATAGTATTGATCTCCCCTATTATGTCTCCTCTCCTCACTCACCTCACCTTTTGACTTGAGTCCTCTTCTTCTTCCTCCTCTTCCTTCCGTGGGCTCTCTGATCTGCGCCTTGAGTGCCCTCGAAACAAAGAATGATCTCTGAAAGTATCTGATATGCACCAAGTTTTGAAAAGAGAAATGAGAATCCCTATCAATCCCTCTCATTTGACATCTAGATGTTAGTAGACTCAAGACTAAAGTTTGAAAGATAAATTTTCAAGTCTTCTAATACTTAGGTTTATTATGGTGAAGACGATGCTTAGGTATTAGGTGGAGTTTGAAATTGAATGGCTAGTTACTCATGAACTGTGTCCATATGGACAAACATATCAATTACCTTTGTGATGGTATTTGTAACTTTTTTTTTCCATTAATGGAAATGTGGATCCTAAAAAATGTATTTCGTTGGAAAGATAATAATACAATGATTTTAATAGCATGTAGAAAAGTTCATTTCAAAACAGGTAAGGTAAAATGTCATGGAAAAGTTATTCTTCTAATTTTTTTACTTTTCTATTGTTTATTTAAACCATTGGTTATGGAAATGATCAAGTGGTCACAACAAGGATCAACAATTTTAAATCTCCTAGGGATGTACAATGTTAGAAGTACACTAGTTTTAGGTGGATACGTTGGCACTAGACAAAGATCATATTTTTAGTTTTTGTTATTAATGTTAGGGATTTGATTCTTGATCTCTTTTCGCCTTGTAACATAGTAGTTCTAATAGTGGATCTCTTCTCAAAACAATTCTATACAGAAATAACATTTAGTACCCTATGAGCCTACTTTCACCCCTAATTTCATATTATGCATTCATATAAGGTTGCGAGTAGTTCTCAACTACTCTAATCACTTTAGCATGATAGGAAACAAAAATTTCCGTTCAAAAAATAAATATTCCAAAGAACATGCAATACAAAAAAACAATACTCCTAATGGTTTTGGCTATGTTCACATTAACACAACAAGTGCATCAATCTCTTTCTAAATGGGCTTTTTCCCAATCTCATCTTCCATCGTCGTTACAGGTTCTTCATTCTCAACCTTTATTTTAGTCTCTCCTCCTCTATACTAACTCTTGAGTAATCCCCATAAAAAGAATCTAGAAGTGATAAATCATATGTACATGGTTTACCTCACTAATTCCATGTAAATGTTGAATCACTTGGGATTTCTTCTTATTGTCATTTTTTTCTATACAATGTTTTTAATAAATAATGAATTTTTTTTTAACACTTAAATTTTCAAATGAAAAGAATGATTTATTTTTAAATGTCAACATTGAAGGGTTCGATTTCTCACAGCCCTTCAAAGTAAAATGAGACCTTCCCTTCAAATTTGATCCTTGGCTACTCTGGAGCCGTTCAACCTGGTAAAGGTGGTGTCCTGGTCAATTCTGGTACAGAAAGAATGTCCTCACGTACGAGTTGAACAATAATAATATCCCTCTATGCCATTTGTGACATGCCTTAGGTGAATATCAGGTCCAAAGCATCATCGATTCACCAGCCTTCCCGAATCCAGAGATCCGGCACGTGGCTTGCATAGAAAACAACGGGAGATAATAAAGTTCTTATATTTGAAGTGACGAACCTAGCCTCTACACGAAGAAAAAGAATGTGGCTAGCTGAAACCATTATGAACACCACCGTCAGCGTAAGTGAAAAGGAAAATAATTTCATGTCCAAACACCACTATCCATGTGGACAACAATGCAGCATCAAAGGAGGCAACATGACTAGATTCTCAGCAGAAAATAGAGATCCCTACCCACGTGTCCACTAGTGCTACCATTATTATGACCAATCATATCTATATCCATCTTAATCTTCATAAACCTATATAAACACCACCTTCCTAGACCGATTAAGATGCATAAGATGAATCAGTAATTAGAGACAATGCTTGAAGTGTTATTCTACTAACAGATTCTAAGAATTCTGAAATAGTTGAAATGGTGATATGCTTTGAGAAGCTTTTCAGTCTCAGGCTGTTGATTGTTGGTGAGCTTGATTCTACACTCATCTATTACCCTAGTTTTTCACACCATTAAAGCACAAACCATCGGAGCTGGATGTGAACCACTTTGAATGTTTCCAGATAGATGTACCTCTGATTGCGCGGTGCCTGGGTTTTTCTGTCTCAGGAGTGTCTCCCCAAAAACCCTGGAAGAAATCATGGCTTCCAAAGTCCCGATACATGGTTACCATGTTCAATAGAAACCAGTCGGAGTGAATGCTCGTGCTGGGGTGGCTGGTGTCCAAACTCTTCATCGCCTCATTTGTGAACCCCAATTGCCAACTTTTTTTGAGGTGGTGAGGAGGTGGAATACACCCCCCACTGTATGACCTGTAGGAGAACCCACGTCATGGGAGATGGGGAGAACAAAGCTTCCCTTCTCCAAGTCCCCTCATATTACCAGGACAGATGGGGTTTGTATAAAAGGCAAAGCATGGAAAGGATATAAACTCCTTTTTTAGTCCAGAAACCATGCAGAAAGGTGCCTTTGAGCATGAAACACACACCCAGGGAAGGACACGTTGCTGATTTGATAGACAGACAAGTGGTTGAGCCCAATCAGTAGTGAGTCATCAAAATCATCCTTAACGTCATTTTCATGACCTACAAGCTCCAAAACAAAAGTGACGTGCTGCCATCCAGACCGAGCACGCACATTAGCTCCATATATAATGTCTGTTTTAATATATGTAAAACATGGCAGTAGTACCATGCTCTAAGTTGTTAGTAGTTGATTATGACTATAAACAGTTTCATGTCCTATTTCGAGAATTAGCCTCGAGGAATTTTCAAGAGCAGAGGCTCTCCACTATAACATGTTTCGAGCTTTCTAGATATGAATAAAATTGCAAAGGAATGATAATCCGTTCATGGCAGAGATTCATGTGTCATCTTTTTCTTCAATAAGTAACTTCTTTATGCAAATGTTTATCATGTTTTTCATTCCAGTTTTTATTTTATTTTCATGTTTAAGCATTAGTGTATATGGTCCAGAATTCATCTTGTATGTTCTTGGCCCATTGTTCAATATTTTTCGAACATTTTCTTCTAAAGTCATGTAGAATTCACCCTAGTTAGGTGCTCTACGTGATGGACTATTTTCTCCTGTCTGCTAATCACCTGCAACATATTTCAGACTAGATTGTTGACTCCATTGCCCAATGGTCCCCTCCATGATCATCCCACCAGACTTTATAAAAACAAACTTGTTCTATTAAGAAATTTGACCTTCTAACTTGTCTTTGATTGAATATCTTGCGTATGAAAAATCTGTAAATAGTGAGAGATCCCTATCTAAATTAGCCACCAATTAGCTTACTGCATGCCTATTGAGTTATAAGTGGTTTCCATTTACATACATTGAGTTTCCCTCATCTTTATCATGATAATGGGGCTTGTGGTTCTTGTTGATGTGTATATATTAAATTAGCATTACTCATTGTATATTATCGCATGGATGTAAGGATGAAAAATAGAACTTGGGGATGCATAACAACAACCCTCATTTTCATAGATAAATTCATAAAATCCAAAAGCCAAGGAATATATATCAGGGTTACACATTACAATTTACAATTGTCATAAGGAAAAGAAAATCACTTACTTGAGCCAACTGTAGTTGTGGAAGCAAGATAGCGTAGACACCACCCCGTGAACAAGAATGAACCGTCGCTCTAGCAGCAGCCATACCTGCAAATTCCCAAGTTAGACCAAACCCTAAAATATCCAAGGTAAAAAACTCTTGAAGAAAAAATACAACAATAGAGTTTACCTCAAGTTTCCATGCCAAAATTACCAAGGTTGCCATGAAAAAAACAATGAGACCACCAAACTATACAAAATCCACCCTTCCATGAGGAAATTTTTTAGAAAAGTGGTCAAAATTGGTCCCATCCAGCAGCCTTAAGAGAATTGGTCCTAGCAGCCTTAGTCAAAAATGGTCCTAGAAGCCTTAAGAGAATGCCCGCCACAATTCATGCTTTGAGAAGAATGCCCGCACCATGGTACCGTCCTATATCTAGTTGGTTTGGATACCTATTCATGATTTTATTTTTCTTTAATCTTTATTGAGGAGAAAGATACAGGGCTGCCAAAACCAGGTTTTTCACCAGTGGATGCAAAAATGGCTAAGTAGCCTAAAAAAGATGCCCGCCCTAAATTATGGGTTAGAGTAAATTCCTGCAGCACAGGGGGGTTTTGTAGATTGGTTTTTGGCCTACCTGACCATGTATTCAAATTGTATTGGAATTAGATGAAGAAACAATTTTGGACATTCCAAAAGGGTGTTTTAGGTAGATTAGACCAAATTGAGAAATTTGTCCAAGTATGGAATTGGTGTTAAATCTACCCAAGTGGCCTTAAGGAAATGCCTGCCATGCCTCATAGGATGATGGGAAAAATGTATTGAGAATGTGAGTCTGTAGAGTGTTGTATGGAGCATACAACCATGTCACTTTCCTAACTAGAGAGTCTCTAAGGAGTAAAAGGTCAACCTGCCAAAAGTGCCTCCCATCCATATTTGCACTATTCCAGTACTGGCAAAACTGCCTAAGTGGCTTCACAAAAATGCTCGCCAGAGATTGTCCTAATGATGATAAATATATCTGAGGGTATGGGGTTGTTATTTGATGAACTGGATATCTTTCCATGTTCGCAATTTTTCTTATGGTGACCACATGAGGAAAATAGCAATCTGCCAAAATAGAAGAAAAACTTTTTTGCATATTCAAAAGTATGAAAAATTGACTAAGTGTTAAGAACAGGAGTTTGAGAGGTGAGTTGGAAATTCCCGCAAAGGGATTTATTTGCGCAAGTAAATTCATCGAATGTAATGGATCCATTCTTTGGTAAGTTTCCATCTGCTCATGAATTCAGGTCTCCATAGGGTGTTCACACACGTGAAATAGGAGTCTACCAAAATAGGAAGAAATATGTTTTGATGCTCAAAAGAAGTTAAGAAGCTATTTTGATATGCCCGCCAGAGGCTCAAGTTGTCTCAGTAAATTCTAAGGGTGGCACAGTCTTGCTGCCTAGTGGAATGGCTATCCAGCCATACCTTTAGTTTTCTTAGTGATGGTCAGACGACAAAAATATGAGTCTTATGATGTGATGCAGTTGGAAAGACACATGATGGTGTCCTAATGTCTCATGATGTATTCTGATAGTGGTTTGCAAGAGTACGATAATTTTGGGAAATTGAATAAGTGATGAAAAACTTCCCTAAAGCAGTTGTGTTATGAAAATGTCCACAATAATTCATTAGAAGAAGAAAATGTCTGCCGAGGAGAGACAAAGAAGCTTCAGAGGATGAAAGTGGTCCTGATGGAATCACCTTGTTGGCATATATTGATCGGGTGTCTCACACCTCAAATTGGATGAAAATAAAAATCTCATCATGTTGACCTGGGTTTTGATAAAAATTCTGGTAAAAATTCGTAAGTGACATCAGTAAAACGCTCGCCATTTTGCTCCAGTCTAGTAAAATGCCCGCCTCACTCAAAATAAGATGAGTTTGAAGGGGAAATCCGTTTGGTTTTTCCGAATGGGATGTACTACATCATCTGGTATCATTGGTTCAGGAGTTGGTAAAAATAAAAATCCCTCATGTTGACTTAGGGTTTTATAATTTTGTCCAAGTGGTAAATCTATAGTTTAAAATGTTTTTTTCAAATGCCCACCAGATGATGTGTGTGTGTCAATTAATTCATCAAATGACATGTATTTGTTCCTTGATGAAGTGCTTATCCATTCATGGTTTTATTTTTCGCTATGGAGGTCACATCAGTGAAAAATTAACCTTCCATGTTGAAAAAAAATCATGTTCACACATCATATGAGTTTGCCCGCACATAGCTTAAAAATATATAATTAAAAAAAAAATTAGATGCCCACACAAGCCAGAGATTTAAATAGAGATTGCTCATCCAGTTAGTTAAAAAAAGATTAAATAAATAAGAGACATAAACAAAATAGAATTTATTATTTAATTAACATACATAAATTTAATTTATTTCGAAGAGATTGATGCTTTCTTTCACAACCTACAAGCAGTCTCATATTGATCACTAAAAACATTGGATTCGGAGATGAATTCTCTATAATGTTATCTTATATGTCAATAAATACAAAACTCCATCATACAAAAAAAAATCATTAACTTTTGATAAATACATATATACATTGATATGCCAACTAAAAACCATTTTTCATTATATGTCGATAAATACAAAACTCCATCATACATATAGTTTTTTTCATTAACTGTCGATAAATACATATATACATTGATTTATACATGTCTAGCATGTTTCAGAGATGGATGAAATCCATCCTCTTGAGAAAAAGACAAATCTAAATTGTCTCTCTTGCCTTTCGTAGAATACTGTAATTGTACTGGAGTTGGACAAGGCACTTATTGCGATTTCTTTTCAAGATCTTTAACTCTTTGTGAAACGTTTTTTTAATTTTCAAGAGAAACATTTTTTCCACCATCAGTTTGTTCAACATTTCCACATTTTTCTTATACTTTGTTGATTCATGTTATTCCTTGACCTCTAATTTGTCTCTGGTATGTTTCAACTGATTTTTTACTTCAGTCAATTCACATTTCAGATTATGTATTTCTTTCTCCTGCTCTTTTTCCCTCAACTCTGTCTCATTGGGAAGGATAGTAATTGCACTTATCGCAGCAGCTGGCCCTTTTAATTCCTTCTCCAAATCAGTAATTGTGGATTTAAGTGTTTGAATTTCCATATCACATCCCAAATGCTGAACTTTTCTACCTTCTAAGAGTTTTGATTCCAGCTCCCTTATTTTTCCATCTTTCCAGGCCATCTTCTCTTTCATATCTTTATGTAACGGCGATGAGCCATACAAATCACCTAGTGCAAGGCTTGCTGAGAATATTTCTTGTAGCATATTCTCTCATCTTGCTAAGGACTTCTCTCTCTCTTCTAAGGACATTGTACCTCTGGGTGTATTTTTCCTGCTGCCCTTACCCTTACCCTTACCATCGTTTCCTTTGGTACCCTTACCTTCACCCTCACCACCTTCTTCACAGGAATTTTTTTTCCTCTACTTTTTCTTTTAAGTTTTAAAGTTTCAAATATCCTTGCTAACCTTGTTCCTTTCGGCTTATCAGCTTACCTAGAAATGGTTTTTCTCAAATAAAAGATTATTGATTATAATTCTCCAACTTTTTTTCCATGGCTTCCCTCCCACTCTTTCAACTTGAACTAATATTCCTATACTACCTATTCATATTATTTAATTTTCTTCTCCATTACCTATAAAGGACCCATTTCTATCCTCACTAGTGGTACATTGAGAACGGGTGGTATTTTTTCAACTCTTCTTTGAGTTCACTCACTTCAGCATTATCTTTTTCCAAAGCCTCTTCATACGCAAACCTCATGGACTAAATTGCTTTTTCAGCAACATCAGTGTGTTTATCTACTTCTTTGGATAATAATTTAACCATTTCTTCTTTCCCTTTTATAATTATGTCTTCTCTGAAATGATTATCCACAACTCTATTCTGCAACACTGCTATCTGTTTTAGGCATTGTAAAATATTATCATCTTTTCTCAAGCACTCTTCCGCCCAATTGCATATATAGGAATATTGTTCCTTGAAATGCTCCATTTTATCATATAGGATGAACACGTACCTACTATCAAACTTATATGATGCTATGTCTAAATGCATAGAGGAAGCCCCTGATTTTGATTTGGAAGAACAATCATACTCAATTGCCAACTGTTTAGGAAGAATTCTATCAAGAATGTCTTGAGGAATGGAAAAGTGAGCAGTAGTTTGTTCCATTTCATTGCATGTCACCTCCTCCCAATGACCTCTATATGCATGCCCCTTAAGCTCTTTCAAAGTTATGGTAGCATGAATTTCATCATTTGTGACCAAATCAGGATATTGTACTCATAATTCACCATGGTGCTTAGGAATTTGTACTGGTGATTCCTCATTCTGTTCAACAGGGTGTAATGGTAATTCCCCATGGTGCTCAGGATATTGTACTAATTCGTCATTATGATGAGGAGACTGTACTGGAAATTCCTCATTATGTTCCTTGCTTTTAAGTTTCTTAATGTATGTTTTATGAATAGGTCATTTTGGAAAAGATATTTTTCCATGCTGGTTGATATCACCAATCTCTGTTTCAGTAGCATGGGGTCGACATAAATCAAAAAAATTTTGAAGTGTGCCCAGGAAACTAAATTTAACTTTTCTTAATTGGATCTCTTGCAAGGCAGAGTGGAGTTTCTTAGCCAGTAGATAAGGAATATCTACAAGTATATCTTCCACCCAATGTATCACTACCCGCATACATTCACCTGAAATGTCAACCCTATGATGATTCAGAATTGTCCTAAGGACAATCTGAATCAAAGTTTTGTATATTCCAGGAGGGACATCTTGCATTTTTAAACCATCCTCGGAACATTTACTTCTCACCCACAAATTTTACTGGCCATCTAGTTCTTCTCCTATTTGGGGGTTTTCCTTGAGCTTAAAATCACTCCCCCTCTGCATGGAATATTTGTATCTTGGGAAACCAAATCAGGGTCGAGGTATACCTGCTTCCCAAAAATTATGAGTTCCGTATTCCCAACATCATATTTCGAAATTGCCTCATCTATCTCCTCATCAACATAATTAAACATTCCCTACAAAAAGTCAAAAACTTTTTCTTTCCTCAGGATAGTTTCCATACCTAGTGGCCACATCTTTGCATCTCTCCATGCATCATATTTCTCCTGGAATTTTTTTATTGTTACCCTATCATCTGTGGATGACTTTGTTTCAACTGGGGTTGTAGAGGAGTATTCCTGCATTTCAGCTACGCTCATCATGCTAGACGTCCCTGTTTGGAGTTTAGACATGGTTATCCAGGTTTGAAGCAAACGTGAGGTGATGCACATGTACTATATTTCAGGCTCACAAATTCTCCCTGTAGACTAATTTGCAAGCTCAAAAATTCTTCCCGCAAAGAGGTTTTCAACAACAAATCAACACTTTGCTTGGGTATGCACTTTGGAAATAAAAACATATAAAGATCATCATGACATAAAAGACATAAACATGTGCCTCTACTCTTCAACAATTAAATATCATTCATGATATTCTTCTTCATCCAACTCAACATCTATATCAGGATCTGGTTCAGAATACATATTCATGAAAGGCTCATTCACATCAACATCATCATCAACGACATCTTCGCTAATATAGTCATCTACATCATTAATGAGATCATAGTCTACTACATTTGGATGATAAACCTTTTCAACTTCTTCATCGAACACATTGACTGCAGCCACCTGTTCCTGATCTAAATCATCAGCATCATCTTCTTCTTCGTGATTATCTTCATCATCTACATGATTATACTTTACTGGTCTTCCTCTTGGATTGTATCTAACAACGTATGACCAACCTACTTTGCCTGGTACCTTTGAGTAAAAGACTTGCTCACATTGACTTGTAAGATCATAAGTCTCTGTACCCAGTTCAAATGCCCTTGTATTAACCATGGTAAATTCATTAGCATGTTCAATAACAGTTCTTTCAGGATCGCGTTCATGCATCCGTAGAATGTACCACTTCACCTCAAACAAAACTATTTTAAAGGAATTAAAATCACACTCAACTATGTCCTCCAAATTCCCATAGTACCTATTCTCAGTTTCTTCTGGATGTCTGTCACTTCTAGAGGAAACATTGGAGACCTTAAACACTATAGTTATCCCACAATCCGATGTTTTCATCTTATCATCAAACATTTTGATACGAAATTTACGAGCATTACGCTAGATAGCCTTGTGATGTTTCAACTGCAACATTGACAACAAGTAAAAAATACAATGTGAATTAATAAACATCATATAGGACTTATAAAATATATTTTAAAACTTAAACAAACCAAATACATTGAAAAAATGGGAAGTAACTAGAAAAATGCTGGTAAACAATTTACTTGCCTTTTTATCTTTTAAGCCATAGGCTAAATCAACTTCCCCTTGCGACGGAAGATCAGGAAATTGATGTCGATGATGATGGGTTGTTTTAATCATCTCACTCACCCATTCCCATGATAACCTACCGAAGCATTCTTCACAATATTCTATCCAATGCTCCATCCAATCAAGGTTGTTTGGAATGTATAAATGTAAAGCATCCCACACTCGAGCAACTATATGAAAAAATAACAATTCACTATCATTAATTAGATATCATTACATGTATAGTTTAATACAGTTGAATATTCAAGATTAATAAAAAAATAACAAATCAATATGATAAAATAAAATTGGAAAAATACATGATATATTAATTCCACAAAATCTAATAATTACCTTTCACGGTCCTCATTGGACCTTTCCCCAATAGGACCTCCCCTTCAAATTTGTTGATGGAGTTGAGATGCCAAATGCGAGGCACATTCATATTTTCTACTAATTTAGGTAGATATTCACTAATATACACCATGCATTGATATACCATATATCCCTCAACCATAGAACCCTAAGGATGTGCTCTTTGTCTAACAATATCCTTCAATGACTTCAACTGCCTCTCCACCATCCACATCGACCTTGTGTGTACCGGTCCACATAATTCAATCTCCTCAACTTGGTGTATGAGGTAGTGTTCTTGTGCATTGAAAGATGATGGAGGTGAATACTATTGCATTTCACACATTATTCGGGGAATTTATCTCTTCCAATACCTTATATCTTCTTTATGGGTTTCTTTTGAGGAAAGCCACCTACAAATGATGCAATAAAATAATATCAAGCCATGTATAAAATTTGCAGGAAAAACATAATATGTCAATAAGTTCCACTACAAATCACGGACCAAATATATTTTCCATATAAAACATTAATTACTTACCTCATGTATTTTCCAAGAACATAAATAATTTGTTTTATGTTGTTGTCAAAGACGTCTGGGAGAGCTAAAGGTAGAACATACTGTATCAAAAAACACATAATTATTATTTATTTCCAAATAAGAGAATAAAATTAACAAAACAGTGCATACCAATAAGGAAATATATTAAAAACTCACAATTACCTTAATGAATGTATGCCATTCATGTGTTTTAACCCCACCAAAAGCACCTTTTTCGTTAAGATATTATTTATGTTAGACGAAAACCTCGTTAGAAACCTGATTTTTCAGATGACCTCTTTTACAATATTGCTCTGTTGCTCCGTCAAGCACCAAGGAAGACTAATATTATGTTGATGACAATCACCATTAGAATTAATGATCACACTTTGCAATGCATGATTAGCTCCTTGGATGTCACTACAAATATTTCCAATTCTTTCTTTGTCAGTCTTTCCATCTAATGTCATGTTGTTCCTGATATCCATTGTATCAAACAAATGAACTATTTGTAGGTGCTCGTAGTATGGCAACCTATTGGATTTCATCGGGTAAATTTTCATTCCTCGTGGAAACCCATTCATGCCTTAACGACATTCATGAAACATCAACAAAATCAAATTAACACTAATTAATCAATATAGGTACATACTGCGTTGAACATAATTCACTAAAAAAAACAAATATTTATATAATATATGATACAAGTTGAATGTGATTGTCATTGATGTTAAAGGATTTCAGTGAATGACAAAAGGATAACCAAAGAGATGATGGCAGGGTAATCTCAGTGAAAGACAAAGGAATGATAAAGGAAGTAATGACATGGAAATTATGATGATGTGGCATGTATGGTGAGGCTGGAAAGACACATAATGGTGTTCTGGTGCTATCAGGAAGTCAGTGTTGTAATCTGACATCATTCTGGAAAAATATGGCAACTTTGTGAAACTTTGGAGATTGACTTAGTATGAAAAAGTAGTCAAAACTACTCTAAGAGAATCCCGACTGTAATTCATGGTTTGAATAGAATTCCCACACCACCATATCAATATATATCTTGTTGAAATGGCTATCTAGCGATGGTCTCAGTTTTCCTTAATCTTTTCTGAGGAGAGAGTTATAAGTCTGCCAAAATAGGGTTTCAGGATAAACCTTGGAGAAATTCTTGGACATGGCTAAGTGTTGGAAAACTGGTCCAGGTGGCCTTTGATCCATGACATTTGATAAATTTATTTTCACAAGGACATCCCTTAGTAGGAATTTCCAAACGACCTCTCAAATCATATTCTCAACACTTAGGCACTTTTCTTGTGTTTCTCAATATGCAAAATAGTATTTTTCCTACTTTTGGAAGATTGATATTTTGCACATGTGACCATTGTGATTCAGCATGAAAGTATGGTTGGATATCCATTTCAACAAAGAAAAAATCCATACCAATTGATGAACCTATTTACATACACCCAACATCTGGCAGGCATTTGAAAGTGGTCTTCCAAACTGCTTATTGACACTAGACAAATCTCTTCAAACCCTAAGTCACCAAGGTGATTTTATTTTTTTCATCAAACTTGGAGAGTGAGACATCCAAAATGTGAGTAATATCATACTGACTCAACCATGCCAATCTTCTCTCCTGCAACCTCATCATCTAACCTTGGAGAGCATTTTACTGGGATAGTGCAAATGATGGTGAGAGGCACTTTTGGCAGATTGATATCTTCCTCCTTAGAGTCTATTTGGGAAATATGAAACCATGGTTGGATACACCAACAAACATAATAGAGACTATCACTTTCAGATAATTTTTCTCATCATCCTATGATAGGTGGCGCGCATTTCCTTGAGATCACTTAGGCAGATTTTACCAACAATTCCATAGACAATTTGTCCAAAACCTAAGGTGGATTTTTCATTTCACCCAAAACCTGAAATAATGATACTAGATGATGTATTACACCTTACTGAGTACACCTGTGCAGTTTTCACTCCCAGACTCATCTTCATTTTCCCTATGCGGGCATTTTACTGAACTTTGGTGTAAGACGACCTGAAACCCTGTTTTGGCAGATCCATATCTTCTTCCTCAAGAAGTATCAAACCAATGTGAGAACATGGTCAGGTAGAAAAAACATATACCTACAGGATGACCATGTGGTGCAGTCATTTTCTTCAACCTAGAAATTATGGCAGGCATTTCCCTAGAGCAATTCTGACTAATTTGACCAAAAATCCTTCTTTTGGGAGACCTGTATCTTCTTCTTCAAGGATTTTTTCTGAGAACCAGGGCCATGGTCAGATAGATATTTCAACAAAATATGGGATAGCAGGTCATGGCAGGCATTTTATTCTTCTTATGAATTATGGTGTTCATTTTCATAAGGCGGCTGCTTTAGGGCAGTTTTTCAACACTTAGACAAAATCCCCAAATTATCATACCATTACCAACTACTAACAGAATATAACAATGACATCATGAGACATTAGGAAACCAACATGTGTTTTTGAACCTCATCACACATGCCATATCAACACTTATTTTGTCATTAATGACCTCCTTTAACATCAATGACAACCATACTCAACAGTTTCCTTGTGCTAATAAAATTCATAGGGTGACATAGATCTGTTCCTTGTTGAAGTGGTTGTCCACCGATGTTTTCAGTTTTCCTTATGATGGTCACATGTGCAAGAAATCAATCTGTGAAAGTAGGAGAAATATTGTTTTGCATATTCAGAAATTTGGCTAAGTATTGACCAATATTCCAACAATACATAAAGAATTTGGCATACGTTGACGATTTCTATTATATTCCAAATTCCATAGGTGAGGTGTCATTCTTCGTGGTTTTTTTCCATTCTCTTCTTTACCATTGAATTTTGTTTTTTCTGTAGTTCGATAACTATGGTTCTTAGGCAGAAAGTGCCTATACTCATCAAACACTTCCTTTTCTAAACTTCTTGAACGACGAGATTTTATCCTGGGATCACAAGCTGGACATGCAAATTTACCCTTTGTTTGAATACCTACAAGATATATGAATTAGTGTAGCAAATTATAATTACCATTTAAAATAATGCATGATATTTTCAATAGATATATATAATATTAAAGAACAAAAAAAAGTAACAATATACCACAAAAATGTGTTAACCCGGGAGCATCATGAATTGTCCATCCAAGTATTCCATGGAATTGAAATCATCTTTGCCCTATTGGTCTAGAGATGTCATACATAGTGACGCCATCCCATAACTTCAACAACTCATCGATAAGAGGCTCAATATATACGTTCATATCTTTAACCTGGTACTTACCTAATTGGTCCAACATACATGATTAATTATATTTATCTATATTTCATTGTATATAAAAGACATAATTATCATGCATGAAGAAAATAAATCAAATATTTAGTGATCAGACTTTCAAGTAAAAAATACAAATTAATTAAATACCTGGAACAATCATTGCCAACATTGTGTGCTCTCTCTTGATAGACATATAAGGAGGAAGGTTATTGTTTATAACAAAAACAGGCCACATTGAGTAGGTAGAATGAAGCTCTCCAAATGGATTGACACCATCAGCTGCCAATGAAAGTTTAACATTATGAGGTTCTTCTTTGAAAATTGCCCACTTTTCTTCGATGCGCCTAAATGCAGACCCATCTGCAGGAATTCAAAGAACATCGTCTTGACTTCTGTTCTTTGCATGGAAATCCACAAACTGTACTGTACTTTGACACCTGAACAACCGTTGGAGACATGGAATTATCGAAATATAACGAAGAACTTTTTGAGGCACCTTTTTTGTCACTTTATTAGTTCGATACCTACTTGTTTGACATTTTGGGAATTCATTTTCTAATGCATATTGTCCATAGTATATGATACGGATCATTTAGACATGCATCAATAGCTTGATACTCCATTCCAAATTCTTTCATAATCACATATATCTCTCGATATGTGTATGGTAAAATATTTGATGTTGGTAATAGAAATTCACCTAACAATCTAAAAAATTCATAATAATAAGTCAATGTAAACAATATTAATCATCAATATCGCATCCATACTTTACAAATTAAATAACAATAGCAATATAGGAAAAAAGTCAACCCTTTATGTACATGTGAACATGCAGACATAAATAATTAACAAATTACATACCTTAGTATCTATGTGAGACAGGTGTTTGATAAACCATTCAAAACCTTCAAGTTCACTAACAACAATATAGCAGATAGAAGATTTGTTTTCGAGCCTTCATAAAGAGGTTGACATGCCTTCTCAAGTAGAGGATCAACATCATGACTATCATTCTGGTTCTCCTCATCCATTGGAGCAAATGTGTCTTGGATCAATATATGTATCTCATGTTCTCGATTTGTATCACTAACGTTATCTCCATCCATATCATCATTAAGAACTTGTTCAGCTTCAATATTCTGATCTGGATGTTCATCACCCTATAAATGAGTATTTATGCTAGTACTTGGCAAATAACTCTTTGGAAGGGGACATTTTGGGGGCATTGTCTATATATTTACAAAAAACGTAGTAAAATTAGTGTTTATAGAACATATAATAAAATGATAAGACATTTTACTGAAATTCATGACATGATGACTATTACAGAGAATAGATTAAAAATTGAATAACCTCTTACCAAGGGATGATATTCATAACCCCCTTCGGTGTGCCCCTTCTCCCTACAATGTATTTCAACTGTCGTTCTTAAAATTATTCTTCTTTGCAAGCCCCTACAATCAGAGCAAGGGAAATAACATTTTCCATATCCCCTTGCCTCTAATGCCACTCTAAAATGAGCAAGCGTCCTTGCATTTTCATTCATAGGTAAGACAATTACTTCTCACTACAAGGATTTTCCAGTGAGAAGTAATTGTCTTACCTAAACCATACCAAATAGTAACTTGTCAAATACATTAATATTTCTAAATGCAGTATATTATATACCAATTTCTATAAAGAAAAACATGAAGACTCTGATGAATAGGATTCTCATTGATGACAACATTAATGCCAATCATTTTGGAAAAATATGGTACTTTGGTGAAAAACAAGAAAACGGCTAAGTGGTTGAAAATGGCTCAAGTAGCCTTAAGAAAATTCCTGCCACAAATTGTGTGTTGAAGAAAATGCCTGCACCATATGGGGGTCTTGTAGATTGATATTTGGCCTACATGACCATGTCTTCATATTGTCTTGGAAGTAGCTGATGAAGAAGTTATGAACCTGCAAAAACAGTGATTTAGGCAGATTGGACCAAACTAAGAAAATTGTCTTAGTGTTGGAAAAACTGGCTCATGTGGCCTTGGGAAAATTCCCACCATACATTATAGTTGTATGATAAAAATTATCTGAAGATATCATCCTACAGCTTGTTGAAGAGGCTATCTCACCATGGTCTCAGTTATCAAAGAAGATGTTTTATGAAAAATATAATGGTCTACCAAAGCAGAGTTTCAACTTGTTTTGCACTATTCCAGTACTAGAAAAACTGCCTCAGTGGCCTCAGGGAAATGCCCGCCCTATCTCATAGGATGATGAGAAAAATAATATGAAAGTGTTAGGCTATATCTTGTGTATGGGTGCATCTAATCTTGGTCTTAGTTATCCTGTGGAGTGTTTTATGACAAAGATATAAATCTGCCAAAAGTAAGAGAAATATTATTCTGCATTTTAAGAACACAAGAAAATTAGTTGTGTTAGATTCAGGAAATTGAAAGGGCATTTTGAAATGCCTGCAAGGAGGGGTTATTTTTATTATAAAATTCATCAAGTAGCATAGGCATGTTCCTTTGTGAACTGACTATCCATCCATACCTTCAGGTTGTCTAATCATGGTCTCATATGCAAAATATCACTCTGCCAAAAATAGGAAAAATAATGTTTCTCATAGTGAGAACAAAAGAAAATTGACTAAGTGTTAAAAATAAGAGTTTGAGAGGTTAGTTGTAAATGCCCTCCAAGGGTTTTCTTTGTGCAAGTAAATTTATCAAATGTCATGGATCCATTCTTTGGTAAGTTGTCCATCTGCTCATGACTTCAGGTCTCCATAGAGTGTTCACAGGTGTGAAATAGGAGTCTACCAAAATGGAAAGAAATATGTTTTGATGTTCAAAAGAGGTTGAGATACTATTTTGAAATGCTTGCCAAAGTTTGTGTGTGTGTCAACAGATTTATATTGTGATATGGTCTTGTTCATTGTTGAAATGGATATCTAGCCATGCTTGTAGGTTTCCCTATGGTGATCACATGAGGGAGTAATCAATCTAATTGACAATACTGAAGACAAGATACTAATGGTTTGTGGATAGAGTTGAGACAAGGCTACAGTATGTTGTATGTTGAATGACTTGCTGAGTACAGAATGAAGACTTACTGATTGGTATTTTTGATGTGTGTGCTTGTGGAAAAATTTGGAAGAGTGTGATGTATCAATTGTAATTTGTAATCTAAATTTTTTATAGGGAGGTTGGGTGGAGCTGGGGAAAGACTTATTGGTCTTTTGAGAAGTTGAAGCTTGTTTGCATGTTGTAGCACCCAGTCAGTTGTAGCTGACTGAACCATTCTGGTGGGTGGTTCCATCTTATGGGTTATATCCCATATTGTAGATTGAAGTCTCCACTTATATAAAGATTACAAAACTATATCTTGCGTCCCTTGTGCAATGTATTGATAGTGATTTGTTTAATTGATGAATGACATGTGCCTAGTTGATATTGTTCTTTGATAAATATGTTGTTGAAGAAACTGTGAAATAATGATATAAGATTGGTATAAAAATTTGAAATTGAGTTGAAGCCTTAGTTCACTGATTCACCCCCCCCCCTCCCTCTCAGTGAGCATTGTGTCTAACAGACTGAAGTTTTCATTGATGCCAACAAGTGTTGTGCAGTGGCCTTTGATTTACTCACAAGGAGAACTTGATAGTTTGGGCATTAGAACACTAGCTGGCCCAAATGGTCCAAATGAAAGTTGTCCTTCTACTGTGGAAAGTGATTAACATTGTGTCAATGAACAATATCTTAGTGGAGCATCGGGTCTATAAAAAAAACGAATTGGCTAGAGTCATTGTTGACTGGACCCTCTTGTTGCAATTACTCTGGTTTAAATAAAAGGAGGGAGTTTCAGGGTTGTTAAATTTGTTCGTAAGGTACATGACCCAAAGGGTACAGCTGTTATTTTAAGCCTCAATGTTAGTTTGTATCCCCCAAAACATGATGCATGCTTACCTTTTATGAATTTACAACCAGATGATTGTTGCAGAGTATGACTGATCTCTCTAGATTTGGATATGGTTGATAAAGAAATCTGGTCTCAATCTGTGCTTAATCAATTGCAACTATAGCAAATGTGCCGAAAATGCATGAGTTAGGTGGTACAATGAACGGACAATTCCATGCACATTCTCACATTACACTTTTAAGTATGGAAGGATTGAGTTTTTAGCTTGGAGACTCCACATACACTATGTGTGCTTGTCAGAGAGGGTTTGGGAGGCAGCTAATGCAGATTGTTGATCATTTTTATAAATAAAACACTTCTTTCAGATAGGGTACCCCTTCACCCAGACCCAACATATTTGTAACACAAAATAAAATTTTAAATCTGAGTAGAGTTGTGAAGATTCAGCAAAAAGAGAATCCTGCTCTAACTCAGCAAATATAATTATTAATGTCATTACAACTTGACCCATGCATAAACAGGCAAGAGCTATTAATTCCATTACAACTTGCCCGCGCGCAAACAGCCTTTGAAAGCTGGCATTAGTTTCGCGGGTGCGCAAAGATAGCCTATATCGTCGGTATAGAGACGAAATTTCATTGAAAATTAAAAATGTCGATATTTCCATGGTTTTTCCACCACGATTAAAAAAAATGAAGTATTAATCCACGAATGTTCAAAACGTGGAAGTATTTCGTGGAAAAATCCTCCCAAATGTATTAGTGTAACATATAAAGGAAGAAAATAATGGGTTCAATTCAATTTTGTTATATTGTTGTATTTACTATCATTAAAGTATATTTTCATATCTAGTTGTTGGATGATAAGTTGCCCAAGAAGGGCTAAAAACTTATGTCTTTGTTTGGTATCTTTTCTCTTTGAATTGTTGTCAAGTTTGGAGGAGTTAGAAGTGAATTATTGTTATGTTTGGATTTTCTTTACACTTTAATTTACAATACTCCAAAGACTAAAAATTATAGGGATAAGATCTGAAAAAACATTCTATGAAGAAAGTGAAATTTTAGTTTTGTATTAATTTTATGCTTGCATAAATATTCCACACAAATTAACATCAAATCAAACGCATTAGCATAACCATACAAAAAAATTAGATAAAATACCTCATTTAATCATTAATATCCAAGCTTGAAAACACAAGGGATTTGAACATCAACCATATCCAAGCTCTTACTCTAACTCCATCAATTCTCCATCTCTAAAACCCATCTCATGTGAATGGAGAGAAAGCTCATTTAGATAAAGTTAGCTTCATCTTTTTGAGAATTAAAATAAAATATTTCCTTGAGAAGTCAAAAAAATTATAAAATAATTTAGTAAGGATTTATCCAAACCAAGTTAAAAATCCAAAAGGTCTCCATTCCAATCCAAGAGAGGTTTCTCCATAAACAATATGACATAGTGTGCAAGTTAAAATTCAAGAAATAAGATGTTTACTCTAGAACTAAAATTTGACCATGTCAAGATGATAAGATGTCCACTTCCAAGTGTTCTCTCCAAGATGGATGGCCAAAAATATAATAAAATACGCTAATACATAGAAGAGTGCGGTCCATGGTCCACTTAGAAAAACTCTCCAAATGAACTTTCAAAATTGCATTCAATAAGAAAATATTATAATAGTCCCCCAAAAGAGTGTTCCTCAACCACCTCCTCAAAATAGCAAGTGTGTTGCACAAGGTACATGAACATGTGTAGATTGATTATCCTCCATGAAGAACATGCATGTCTCCTTGACTAGTATGTCTCATCATAAATTGTGAACAAGGTGTGGAAAGGTTTACAACACTAGTACAAAATGAGAAATTAATGACAAAAAAAATGACTAAAATCATGCTATAAATGACTATTTTTGAGTCGGTGATTAATAGTAGCAAATTTCCACTATCTTATATCTAGTCGTATTTCACTAGTCATTAATAGATTGACTTAGTAGTCATTGATTTAGTCATTGATAGACAATGCTTTAGTCATTGATAGACAATGCTTTAGTCATTGATAGTCAATGATTTAGTCATTGTTTTAGTCATTGATAGTTAATGATTTAGTCATGGATTTAGTCAGTGAGTTGGTCATTGATTTAGTCACTGATTTAGTCATTGATCTAGTCACTGATTGCAACCATTAATGACCAAATATACGACTAAATAAGCTACTACATGTTAACATATTAATGACTAATCTAAATACGACTAAGATACGGGAAATTAGCTACTAATAGTCGTATATATGTGAATTTAGTCGTTTCTGTAGTCACAAATTTATGATAGGGCGCGGAGGAATCGAACCACCAACCTCCTGCCTATAATTAGGAAGGTGCTCTACCATTGAGCTATCACCCTTTAAAAATTTGTTATTTCTTGAAAATGATGATATTCAAACAAATTTGTGATAGATATCAATCTACAAACTACATAATTATTACTATTACAAAACTAAACTGGCATTCTTTCCATGGAAAACTTCCCTAGCGGTATTTACACGTGAATTTAATTTTATATCTATTCCACTCATTGCATTAGGTTTGGCATCAATATGTTTTTTAGATATAAACGTTGATGACTTCCCACCCTTATTGACCAACAGCTTTCCATCATCAAAGCTCAACCCCGATGCAACAACTTCCACCACCAAGGCAGGGAGATTTAATGTTGGAGACACTGAAAGTGAATGAGATGAACTTGATTTAGGATTATAGGAGCCATGAACAGCTGGGATACTCATACTAAATGATTTTTCCTGTGCAACATGGGAGCCCCTGCAACTACCATTAATGTCTCAATATTCAATAAGATATGCAATATTCCACCACAAACTCCTAAATCACATCGAAGCTTATATTCACTAAAATTAATGTGTAATGTTACTCTGCACCAATATAGGGGGATTATGGAAAACTAAACAAATATTCCATGACAAAAAACAGATTTCATACCAAGATGCACTAGCTGGCAATACAACTGATCTTCCAGCAGCTCCACTGGCAAGGGAAGTCTTAGCATTACCTCATGTGTTCTAGTTTCACATGGAAATATGAACAGGTATATATGTTGGGCTTAGGGAAAACCCGGGTTCTATGCTTTTATCTTCGCAACAAAAAAAGACCCACAGTGTTGGCCCTTTCGGCAACAACCTGCGAACAGGTTGCAGTCTCACTCGAAACAGCTATGGGGTGCCGCAGAACCAGGTTTCTGCAAGCAGAAGATGGATATTACTGTACCTTTAGCCTTAACAACAAATATTTATACAAAATAGAGCTTCGGCATTCACTTAGTTAGCTTTTCAATTTAGATAAACGAACGTTTCTTGCTTAACCCTTAACTGGGAATTCAGAACGAATTTTAATAATTAACAGTTATCTTACTTTAGCATTCACCTACTTATCAAAAGCATAAAAACATAACAGCACAAAACAACAGAACCACCACAACACAAGATATACGTGGTTCACCCCCAGTGTAGGGGATACGTCCATAGAACTGTGTTTATATTCAACTCTTTACAAAATCACAGTTCTGATCTGCACACTCAGCTGCAAATCTTCTCAATCTCCCAAATCTGCGCACTTAGCTGCAGATCCTTTCTTACAAAACCCTCTCCGCACTCAGCTGCAGAGGTCGTCCACGCACACAGCTGGGACTTAACCTTCCTTCAAAACCCTCTGCGCACTCAGCTACAGAGGTCTTCCATGGACACAGCTAGGACTTAACCTTAAACCCTTAAAAACAGCTCTTAGCTTCGTATCACATTAGCATCGTAAGATAATCGTCAAAGTCCTAACCTGACTCCATTACATAAGTTCCTATTTATACAAGTGCACTATTACAAAACCATGGGCACCCAAAAACCAAAACCCAACCCCAAAACCCCTAAGACTATTTTGGACCGCAACTCCGCTTACAAGCTTCGCACCAAAACCACGGAGTTGCCAAAACTAAGGACCCTTAATGTCGGAGCCCCAATAGGCCCCTAAGACTCACTAGTGTACCATCCTGGGACACTCTGCTGCTTCTCTGGTGGGAGGATCGTCTTGGCGAAGATAGTAACCTGCTTGCTAAGGCTACGCATGACATCTTCGGCTGCTTTCTCCTTCTCTGCTAACTTCTTTTGCACTCTGTCAAGTTCTGTATCCATCTGTATATCTGTAAGCATCATCTTTAATCATTCTGCCGTCTTTCTCCCTGATATGCCTGTCATCATCATCATCCCTTCTGCTACTTCTACCACTGCCATGGCTTGCTCTATCCTTTATCCTTTCATCCTTAGCAGAATTCCTGTGTTCCCTATGACCGTCACTCATTCTGCTATCTTCCTTCTTGAAATATATTTCGGCTTCATCTTTCTCTTCGTAATATTTATGATGGTCATGGGAATAATTGGGCCTTCTATATCTATCAGCGATAGGTGAGAGATATGGTGGATGTTGTGATGAAGTCTTCAAAACCTTCAGGTGGGAGCTCTGCCGAACTAGGAGGATTCATTGCAGGATCCTCCAGCTTGTGTCTTTCTTCATTCCGCTTAGAGCGAGATTATACCTTAAATTTATTTCTGGTTGATCATGTCTGCATTGGCTTCTTCAGTGCTGGGGGATTCCCTTCGCGGGGTGCAGATGCAGGTCGGTTGCTCATAAGGTTCTGCAAACCCCTCTGTCTGAATTCTCACAACAATTCCTAAACTTTGCGATCAGCTGACATGGGCTCAACTCAAGAATAATGATTAATGCGAAATTCACAGTCCTAGGTGTCTTCTTATAGAATCCAAGGACCCAAATCTATTATAATTGTGTAATAAAGACACCAGATCTGACCGAACGATGGTAGATCTTGTCCACACGCCACTAGATTTCCCAAAATCTCATTATTACAGGCAATTATTGCAGTGAGCATGCCGGCGCCGCCAAATCCAATGGTTGCATTTTAAGCTTCGACACACCTTTCTTCTTTGGCACAACCACTAACTTCAGCTTCACCATGATAACGGTATTTGAGACAATACATACCTTCGACCCTATCTGACACAAACTTCGCCATAGCTTCGAGCTTCGACCTACGACAGAATTTCCACAAATCTGCCCAAGCTCTCTGAGAACAGCTTCATAATAGTCCAGTACCTAATTTCAACTGTTCTTGGTACTTAGAATCTCCTTCTTGATATTACTTTTGATCAAGGGGTACAGGCTTGTCCCTGTACTTATTTAATCTACTTCCATTCACCATGGAGGGCAAAATTTCTCCATTCAATTTAGCTAATTGAACTGCACCACCATCGGTAACTTTCTGAACTATGTATGGTCGTTTCCAATGCGTCTTGAACTTACCTGGGAACTTCATGAATTTACTGTCGTATAAGAGCACAAGATCACCAATCTGGAGTTGCTTCTTCTTAATGTGTCTATCATGCCATGCTTTTTCTCTAGCTTTTTGTACTTGCTGCTGGAAACCTGCAATGAATCTGTCTTCTTCGAGTTCTAGTATCTTTGCCAGCCTTTCTTTCAACATAGCTGGGTCATCCATCTCTGTGAAGGCAGATATTCTGAGGCTAGGAACAATGTACTCCATGGGAATAACTGCTTATTGTCCATATACCAGCCTAAAAGGTGTATGGCCTGTCAACTTCTTACAAGTGGTTCTATAAGCCCATAATACTGCTGGAATTCTAAGATCCCAATAATTTATGTTAACATTGAAAACCTTCGTCAGAGCATGCTCAAGAATCTTGTTAAAGGCTTCAACAGTTCCATTTGCTTGAGGATGGTAAGCAGTACTCTTCTGATGATATACTTGAAATTCTTCGATCAATGCTTCAATGGTCTTATTCAGAAAATGTGATCCTTGATCACTCATAAGAATTCTAAAACACCCAAATCTTGACAAGATATAATTGAAGATGAACTTCGCAGTTGTAGCAGCGCTACAGTTCTTGACTGGTTGAGCTTCAGCCCAACAAGTAAGGTAATCAATTGCTGTAATAATGTATCTTGCTCCATATTTCTTTGCAGGGGGATTGATTGGTCCAACAAATCAATATCCCACTTGTCAAATGCTTGTAAAGTTACCTATGGAACCAGAGGCATCTCATCCCGCCTAGATGGTTTTCCTGTCCTCTGACAGATATCGCAGCTGTGGCAATACTCTCTTGCATCCTTATGAATTGTGGGCCACCACAATCCAGCTGTCAGAATATTCTGCGCTGTAGCTTTTCCTGCATAATGACCTCCTGCTGCTCCAGAATGTGCCTCAGCTAAAATCAATGGCTTTTCATGCTCTAGGACACATCTGCGCAGTATTTCATTTGGTCCCATCTTATATAGTTGTCCTGCTATCAAGGTGAAGTCATCTGCTCTAACCACCAGCTGCTTCTTCTGCTATGTTTTCATCTCAGTGAGTGCAAAACCTGTAGCCAAGTACTGAACAATATCCTGAAAGTAGTCATCAACCATCTGGATAGAAAACAACTGGGCATCAGGAAGACCTTCGTCCAAACTAGTGGGCTCTTCTCCTGACTCGAGCCTTGAAAAGTGGTCGGGCCCTAGGTTAAGTCTTCCAGGTTTAACTATGATCTCAAAGTCATATTCCTGAAACAGAATCAGCCATCTGCATATCCTTCCACCTAACATAGGCTTGTTAACCAAATAATTCAAAGCAGAATAGTCAGTGAACATCTTAAAATGAGATCCTAACAAATAATGTCGAAACTTCTGCAAGGCATAAACCATAGCTAGACCTTCTCGTTCTGTCATAGTATAATTCTTTTCTGTTGTGGACAATTTTCTACTTGCAAAAGCAATAGGGTGATCAATATTACCTTCACCTGACTGAGCTAGGACTATACCCAGAGCAATGGAGGATGCATCGACATGCACATGAAACTCCTTATTCCAGTCAGGGAATACTAAGATAGGGGCAGTTACCATATTTTCTTTCAAAATATCTAAGGTTTCCTGACACTCAGGTGTCCACTCAAACTTAATATCTTTCTTCAATTTCTTTTCCATAGGGGCTATAATCTGAGCATATCCTTTAATGAATTTCCTGTAATATCCAGTATGACCAAGCGTAGTGCGAAGTTGCTTAACATACTTCGAAGGTGGAAAGTTCACAATAATAGCTATCTTCGTAGGATCCATCATCAATCCTTGCTTACATACAATGTGACCTAGCAGAATTCCAAAAGGTGCACAGAAGATACACTTCTTCAGGTTCAATGAAATCTGATGCTGTCTACACTTGTCCAGCATAAGTCTTAAACTGGCTATATGATCTTTCAATAGATCAAAGATGGTCCAATCATCAAAGTAAACTTCCAATAATTTATGTATAAATTCCTTAAATGCAGATATGACTACTCTCGAAAACATAGCAGGTGCATTCTTCAATCCAAAGGGCATAACTATATACTGAAAAGATCCCATTTCTGTAGCGAAGGTTGTTTTATGTCGATCTTCTGGAGCAATTCTGATCTGATGGTAACCTGAAAATCCATCAGTAAAAGTGTACACTTCTTGACCTCCGACATTGTCTAAAACTTCATCTGTAAAGGGAGTAGGAAAAGGATCATGTAAACAGGCATCATTCAGCTTCCTCAGATCGACATAGATTCTGATTTCTCCTTTAGTCTTCTTTTCTTGTACCACCATAGGACTGACCCATTCAGACTCTTCGACAGGATCAATGATTCCTGCAACCAGCATCTTATCTAGCTCCAGCCTAAATTTTTCTTTATACTTAGGGTTCAGCCTATAAGGGCACTGCTTCACAGGCTTCGCATCAGGTTTCAAAGGTATTTTTATCACTCCTATATCGCCAAGGATACCTTTCATTTCTGAGAACTTTGTTGGAAATAAGTCCTGATACTCATGGAGAAGTTCAGTCACTTTGCTCACCATTTCTTCGTCCCAATAATCTCCAATGGTAGCCTACTTGGGCATTTCATCTGATCCAATGTTTACTTTCCTTGTTTTCAAGGGCTGAGTTACTTCAGGTGCTTCGACTACTGGTCCATGTACTTCGTAGTGTCCTTCTGACTCAGGAATATTAATGTTGCATGGGTCATCATCCTCGTCAATTGTGAGGTTATAACATTCTACTGCATTACCTTCTTGTTCCTTCCAATCAGGTTGGTACTCAGCTATTTCTTTATCATCAAACACGTTAGTATGGATCAACCTAATAGCTGCGTCCAAAGCGGGACAAACCTCATTAATAGAAAATGTGAGCACAAAACTGTCAACAAGACTATCCCAACTTACTGTACCATGGCGAAGCTCAACCTCCGCATACCAGTTCTTTGCTACCGATTCCAGAGTGTGCACAAACCTATGTACCCATTCTTCACGAGGTACATGCTTCCATGCCTCGTAGCACTGCTCCAAATGTTCCTGAGGGCTAGTCTTACCATTAAACCTGCTTCGCACCTCCTAAAGTGGTTCCATGAATATCAGGCGAAGAAACTTTTGACAGGCTCCCCAAGTGTGAATATACGTTTTATGACCATTCCACCATCTGGCTGCTGTGGCTCTGAATGCTGAATCTAGAGTCTCGATTTTCTGTGAATTTTGTACTTGCTCTGAGAATTGTACAATAAAATATTTTGGGTCTGTCAAGCCATCAAAGGTAGGTGAGACTTTTGTCTGTGAACCAAGCCATCTGAGAGACTTGGTAAGTCTAGCACATTGATGTCCATGTCGTTCATAAAGTCTATTCTTCCAATTCTCTAAGCCTTCATCTGAATCAGTCATGCAAGAACTGTCACACTGCCAATCCATTATGCCTTCAATACTAGGGTTAACATAGTCTTCTTCTTTAGCTGTAATGTTGTAGATATGATCCAAAACATCCTGATCTTCATCTCTGACTGGCTCTGTATGCCTTTCTCCTTGAGAAGGGTCCAATGGTACTATGACTCTCAAACCTTTCCCTTCAAAAGTCATGTGTCTCTTCTTAAGGTTGATTATTGCATCATTGTTTATTGCCCATTCAATTCCTAGAAAGGCTGAATAGGGGTTGCTATCATCAATTATTTCAATGACTTTAAAATCTTCTAAGGTACTGACTCCATCTATATCCATTGGTACACTAGGAAATCTTCCCAAGGGCACAATCTTCTACTGATTGGCTAATCTCAACTGGATAGGGGACCATTCAAGGGTAGGTTTTCCCATTTGTTCCCAAGTCTGCCTGGTTAGGACATTCACTTCTGATCCTAGATCTAAAATGATATCATTCATGTCATAGTCTCCTATCTGAGCATGTAATCTCATTTCTCTGCCAGTCCTTCTAACTTTGTTAACAGTTTTTTCCTTACCAGAGCTTCACTGAGGTTCGCAAGACTGAATAACTTTCTATAATTCATTCAAAGCATTCTGATTTCTTAATAGCTTCATACAACTCTGTAAAAATGATGTTAGTGTACTTACTTGATCTGCCGAAGCTTGCTATTGCTATTGTTGCGTGGTTTCAATTGATGTTCTCGGCTCAACAAAGTCTTTTTGAGCTTCCATAAATGTTTCTTTTTCTCTTCCAACATCAAAGGCTGGAATTTTCTCTGGGGTCTTGCGGACCCAAGATTCATCAAGTTGTTTCTCCTTATTTTGCACTTGTGTTGTAGCTCCACTCCTTGTAACAATGTTAATGGCTGGGACAGGTCTTTTCTCTACAGCAATCATCTGAACATTCTGACTAGGGGTGCTATTTCTTTCTTGGATCTTGGCTATCAACTGTGGGCATTGCTCAATCACATGATCAACTTCTCTGCAATAGTGACATGTCGTAGTTGGGTTCTGATAGTCTCTAGCTACATGGCTTGCCTGATTGCAATTATAGCAAATAACTTAGCCTTGACCTCCTCCAGGCATACCACCATGACCACGACCTCTGAAACTACCTCAACCTCCACAGTAACCATATCCATCATTTCCTTGTGCATCGGGGTGTACCCTATAAGCATCATAGGTTCGCCCTCTCATGAGGTCAAAGCTGCGACATTCGTCTTTGTTGTGGCCAACTGACTTACAAAACTTGCAGTAGGGATTATTAGGTACTTTAACATATCTCTATAGTAGATAGAAATATTCAGGCCGATGCTGGCCAGTTGTTCTATAGATCTCACAATATAAGACAGCAGGGTTAAACGGGTTTGGCGCACCAGTATTCAAATAATTTCTTAGTGTAGGACATTGTTCTTTGTCATGACCTTTTGTCTTGCATCGTGTACACCAAACCTCTTCTCGAAGAGCTTTCCCTTTTTTCATGTCGCGAATATCCAAAGCCATTTCTGCTAATTGTGCTTGTATTTTGACTATTCCAGAATTATCTCCAACAGGGGTTGTTTCAATATTCATGGCAATCTCCAAATCCTCTTGTTGATCAGCAACCTTCTGTTGCATGAGTGGAGTTTTGATTTGAGGTAATAATGCTGCAATGAACCATTCTTTATGTTGTTCTAATCCAAGAGTGAAGCTAACTTGATCTAGCAGAACTTTGAACCTTTGATCAAATTCCCAAACTAATTCACCTCGCCTCTGCTGAATCTCTTTCAGTTCAGTTATACACTATGACTCTGATTTAGGATTCTTGAACTCTTTGATCATTGTTGTTTTAATATCAGCCAAGACATGGTTCTGAGTACTGGAAAACTTCATAAACCAGGTCAAAGCCCAGTCTCTAAAATAAGTGACCAGCTGTGCTCTTCTTATATCTTGGTCCATAATATTCTTAGCAGTCCACACAGGTTTGCATAAGAACCAAAACTGTTCTGGATCCTCTGATCCAGTTCCTTTAAATACTTGTAGTTTGATGTCATCATTCACATGGGCCATATTGGATCTAGGGGGGGAGGGAGGAGGAGGAGGAGGGGAACTTGCTGAGGTAGACTGACCTGCGACAGGAATACTCGGGCTAGGGTTACTTTTAGACTGCGACAGGTTCTCGGGGATAACAGAGCTTCGCTGTGGGGTTATAGGAGGGTTTCTAACAGAAGGGGTTTCTTTGGACTCAAAGTCTTCTGGACTTAATGGGGTATACTCAGTATTCTGGCCTAGGGTATAGGATTCAAGAGTTCTTTTGTATCTTTTACCGCTTTGCATCAAACTACTTTGCTCGTCGAAGTCACTTTCGCTTCCAAACATAGGTTAGTGGCAATAAATCTAGCAATCTGACTCTATAAGCAATATGCCTTTTTTAGCCAAGATCATTTTAATTTTCAAACTAAATAATTCAAGTACTTACCCCTTGGTCCTTGGAAAAACTGGCGTTCAGCTTCGCTGAAGGAAGTACTTGTGTCGATGGCAAACTCCGTCACAAATGATTCAAGGGTTTGCATTGTCCAAAAATCAACAGCTCGTGATATCGCGTTGTTCACCCTTTTCAATATATTAATTATTGCCGAGGTCCAGTCCGAAAACTAATCTTCTTTGAAGTCCGTCTTTCTTTCTGTCAACCTAGATAACCACTGGTGCAATTATATGTGGATACTACCAAAGAAAATTTCATAAATATCAGAAAAAACGTACCTTTGCAAGAAGTCGTCTGAGCTACGACGAGGATCCTTATTTTCTTGTTCAGAAAATTTCAGATAGGTATCTTCAATCCAGTCACCGATTTCTTTCACGAAGGGCCTCCAAAACATATTCCTCTAGGTACGACATAGATCCCTCTTGAGCAGATACTGAGTTCAACCGGCAACGAAACCAATTTTTTGGGCTTAGGGCAGACCCGGGTTCTATGCTTTTATCTTCGCACCAACAAAAGACCCATAGTGTTGGCCCTTTCGGCAACAACCTATGAACAGGTTGCAGTCTCACCCGAAATAGCTATGGGGTGCCGCAGAACCTGGTTTCTGCAAGCAGAAGTGAGATATTACTGTACCTTTATCCTTAACAACAAAGATTTATACAATAGAGCTTCAACATTCACTTAATTAGCTTCGCAATTTAGATAAAAGAACGTTTCTTGCTTAACCCTTAACTGGGAATTCATAGCAAAGTTTAATAATTAACAATTATCTTACTTTATCATTCACCTACTTATCAAAAGCATAAAAACATAATAGCACAAAACAACAGAACCACCACAACCCAAGATATACGTGGTTCACCCCCAGTGTAGGGGCTATGTCCATAGAACTGTGTTTATATTCAACTCTTTACAAAATCATAGTTCTGATGTGCGCACTCAGCTGCAGATCTTCTCAATCTCCCAAAACTACGTACTCAGTTGCAGATCCTTTCTTAAAAAACCCTCTCTGCACTCAGCTGCAGAGGTCATCCACGCACACAGCTGGGACTTAACCTTCCTTCAAAACCCTCTGCGCACTCAGCTGCAGAGGTCGTCCACGTACACAGCTGGGCCTTAACCTTAAACCCTTAAAAATAGCTCTTAGCTTCACATCACATTAGCATCGTGCCTATTAAGTGCCTATTTATACAAGTGCACTATTACAAAACCATGGGCTTAAACCATGGGTTATTTATAAAAAGAGGGGCTTCGACCCAACCCGAAACCCCTAAGAATATTTTGGACCGCAACTCCACTTACAAGCTTCGCACCAAAACCGCGGAGTTGCCAAAACTAAGGACCCTTAATGTCGGAGCCCCAACAATATATTATTAGGAAATGAAAATGAAGCCATGTATAAAGAATCTAGAAGACAATCACTGAAGTAAAACATAAGCTGTCTAAAGAAAATACACATTAGCTTCTATACTAATGATTATTTAAGACTGAATTAGAAGCTATTAAATAATCTAATATGGAAGCATAGAAAAAGTTGTCTGCACAGATATCAATAACAAATCCTAAAGATAATTGGATGAAAGTACAATATACTAAAATCCTAAAGTCACTTACAGGAGCCAGTGATTTTCTCAATTTACTTGAAGAAGCTAATCCAAGCAAGGAAACCTCTGCCACTGGTGGAGGTAAACAAAGTCCCCAGTGTTGCTGAAAATGAAGCCATGTATAAAGAATCTAGAAGACAATCACTGAAGTAAAACATAAGCTGTATAAAGAAAATACACATTAGCTTCTATACTAATGATTATTTAAGACTAAATCAGAAGCTATTAAATAAACTAATATGGAAGCATAGAAAAAGTTGTCTGCACAAATATCAATAACAAATGCTAAAGATAATTGGACTGAAGTACAATATACTAAAATCCTAAAGTCACTTACAGGAGACGGTGATTTGCTCAATTTACTTTGATCCAAGCAAGGAAACCTCTGCCACTAGTGGAGGTAAACAAAGTCCCCAGTGTTGTTGTTAAGGATTTGTAACATCATAGAACTTCTGAGTTTTGCTACTAGAAAAATAGGACATAGAAAATCAAAAATCATAAAAGATAAATGTGAAATATTTTTTAAAAAAAATTATCCCAATGAAGAAAACTTTCTAAATTAATTAAATGCTAGAAAAAAATTATAGGGGATTAAAGCAACAAACTCGTTCATATCACCCATTTACTTTTGGTAGACGACACATTGATTTTCAGTCAATAGTTCTATTAGGGAGATGGAAAAGCTTAAGGGGATTCTGGACCTCTATTGCAAGACTACAAGAATGGTAATAAATATGAATAAGTCTTCAGAAATGTAAAGTGGATTGGCAGAGTAATTTAAAGACCGGACCAAAATCATATTTCCCATTAATTATTTCAAGAAGTCAAATACCTGGGTTTCATATTGAAACCATATGATTGACATTTAAATTTTGGCTGTAACTGTCCTATGGTTCGTATATTAACCTTCATTAATATATTCTACAGAGCATACAAGAGTATTGGATGTCTATAGCACAACGACCAAAAGGAATCTTAACCAAATCAGAAAGAAGTGTTTCAGCATCCTTCACATAGGAGGGAGGGCCAAGAAATTCCACTAGTTATAAATGGAACAGGGTAGCCAATTCCAAGTCAGCTGGGAATGGGGTTTAAAACACATAAAACACTTCAACTCAAAATTTGCAACTAAAAGCCTTTAGAGATTGCTTTATAATGATGGAAACTAAGGTCAAGTTATGAAATCCAAACACTTAAGAGATGCATCCATGGAATATTGGCTTAAAAAAAAACACTCACAGGATTCTTCCATTACAAGGAAATCCTTTGGTAATTTCCCCTTGGTGGGTAAATAAACGAGGGAACTGAGGAAAATTCATAATTGGAAAGGACCCGTGGATCAGGATTGAAGGAAATTCCAAATTTTAGAGGCTCTGCTAGATAGTATACATGCTCAGTGTTCTATACTATCATAGAGAGGCATACTCACAATTGGCAAGAAATGCCTAGTCTTGAGGATGGATGACAGCAGAAAGTCTTAAGTTTACAAGGTGAGCCAAAGGAATGAGACGATTACATTGACTTGCCCAATCATCAAGGATTTGAGAATTTGAAGTGTTCAAGGATCAAGGGAACAAGGAAATGTGCTCCGTGGGTCAAAATAGGTTATGCTACAAAAGTGGAGGAACTCATGCAAGAGAGAGCATCTTGGAGGACAGTTGTTTGTAAGCTATTCAACCCTTTAGAAACAAAAACACTAATGTGGTTGGTACTAGCTAATAAAGTGCTACCAATGGGAAAATGAGAGATCCCATTTCTTGATATAGCATTTGAACCAAGCCATATCTCTCGGTGACACACAGTAAGGAAGCTCCCAATGTAGATGTCTGCTTAAATTTTTCCATGCCAGTTGCCAGTGACAGTTGACGAGATTTTAAACGATGTGCAGATTTTCCAGTTTGGCCATAATGTTCATTCATTCCCATAGTTAACAAGTCTCTTTCTCCTTCAACCACAAGTGATAGAATTTCTTCAGTTATAAACATTATGTCATAGATTGCTCTATTAGTTCGCAGATAAAGGAATCCTGGTGCCATAGGAGACATACCACTAGGAGCCAAATGTGAATGGAAGCCATGTCCAAGAAGTGCTCCCACCCCACCATTAACTGTCAGCTTTGACATCAAATAGTTTGAAGAACCAAGAGCAGCAGCAAAACAACTCCTCAGAAGTTGAACAACAACATGCTTATCTTGCTTGAACATAGTGCATGAGCTAAAAAACACAATGTAATCATGCCACCCGCGTACTTTTTGAGCCCAGAGCGCTGCAACAATGGGTGTACTGAGCCATGGTCTTCCAACTGCGGTACTTTCCAATGCTAGTCTGGCAACGCCATGAAGAAACTCTGATGATTTATCTAGCTTGAATGTTATTGTGAGGCTCACAAGTGCTGCTAAAGGTAAAGGAAGAGTTGTTGGTGCATTTCCACCTACTAAACATCGGCATTGAAGAAAATCCACAAGAAATTTATAAAGCACTGCTCAAAGGCTATAGTATATACAACCTAAGCAAATTTAAAGGAAATGATCTCACAAAGTAGAAAATAGAAAATGGCATACCCATGAGACTTGGTACATGAACACCTGTAGCATCCAAGACCTCTTTTATCTCAGCTTTAATATTTTGAAGATTTGCTGCAGGACTTGGCCAGTCTGTTCCATTCATTGATGTAGGTTTCCAAACACCACGAGTAACCTCTGTAGTAAAGTAGCTAACAATTGCTGCAAGGGAAGAAAAAAGAAAATCTACAAGGTCTCTCAGGCTTGCATGTTCAAAGGTATTAACAATTCCATTTAGTACTTTACAAAAAGCCTATTCTCTTCATAAATTTTTGTGATGAAGCATTATCATTTAATTTTTTTCACCTTACCTCCATTTTTATCGGTAATTAGAATGCAAAAGCACATAAGTTTAAATTTTGTGTTCTCAATCATTCACAAACCCATGAACGTAAGTTACTTGACGATGTTATTATAACACTGACTATAGCATTCTTCTTATCCATCAAGGAAAATGTTTGTTAAAGCAACTTATGGTCATGGGTTTGCGGGAAATATATGAAAATTTCATGTAGAATTCCAGTTTAGCATTCACAAGGCATATGCCAAAGTTCAAAAGATGCATTTCATCAACAGGAAAAGTAGACACACATATCAACACACAAACAAAGTAGAAACATGTAACAATACAACTGAAAGATGGCTAAACCCTGATGCATACCCATGAGACTTGTTACATGAACACCTGTAGCAACCAAGACCTCTTTTATCTCAGCTTCAATATTCTGAATATTTGCTGCAGGACTGGGCCAGTCTGTTCCATTCATTGATGCAGGTTTCCAAACACCACGAGTAACCTCTGCAGTAAAGTAGCTAACAATTGTTGCAAGGGAAGCAGGAAGAAAATCTACAAGGTCTCTCGGGCCTGCATGTTCAAAGGTATCAACAATTCCATTTAGTACTTTACATCAAGCCTATTCTATTCATAAATTTTTGTGATGAAGCATTATCATTTAATTTTTTTCACCTTACCTCCATTTTTATAGGCAATTAGAATGCAAAATCACATAAGTTTAAATTTTTTGTTCTCAATCATTCACAAACCCATGAACATAAGTTACTTGACGATGTTATTATAACACTGACTATAATATTCTTCTTATACATCAAGGAAACTGTTTGTTAAAGCAACTTATGGTCATGGGTTTGTGGGCAATATATGAAAATTTCATGTAGAATTCCAGTTTAGCATTCACAAGGCATATGCCAAAGTTCAAAAGATTCATTTCATCAATAGGAAAAGTAGACACGCATATCAACACACAAACAAAGTAGAAACATGTAACAATACAATTGAAAGATGGCTAAACCCTGATGCATACCCATGAGACTTGGTACATGAACACCTGTAGCAGCCAAGGCCTCTTTTATCTCAGCTTCAATATTCTGAATATTTGCTGTAGGACTTGGTGAGTCTGTTCCATTCATTGATGTAGGTTTCCAAACACCACGAGTAACCTTCGCAATAAAGTAGCTAACAATTGCTGCAAGTGAAGCAGGAAGGAAATATGCAAGGTCTCTCAGGCTTGCATGTTCAAAGCTATCAACAATTCCATTTAGTACTTTACAAAAGCCTATTCTCTTCATAAATTTTTGTGATGAAGCATTATCATTTAATTTTGTTCACCTTACCTCCATTTTTATAGGCAATTAGAATGCAAAAGCACATAAGTTTAAAGTTTGTGTTTTCAGTCATTCACAAACCCATGAACATAAGTTACTTGACGATGTTATTATAACACTGACTATAGTATCCTTCTTATCCATCAAGGAAACTGTTTGTTAAAGCAACTTATGGTCATGGTTTTGCGGGCAATATATGAAAATTTCATGTAGAATTCCAGTTTAGCATTCACAAGGCATATGCCAAAGTTCAAAATATGCATTTAATCAACAGGAAAAGTAGACACGCATATCAACACACAAACAAAGTAGAAACATGTAACAATACAACTGAAAGATGGCTAAACCCTGATCCATACCCATGAGACTTGGTACCTGAACACTTGTTGCAGCCAAGACCTCTTTTATCTCAACTTCAATATTCTGAAGATTTGCTGTAGGACTTGGCCAGTCTGTTCCATTCATTGATCCAAGTTTCCAAACACCATGAGTAACCTCTGCAGTAAAGTATCTAACAATTGCTGCAAGCGAAGCAGGAAGAAAATATACAAGGTCTCTCAGGCCTGCATGTTCAAAGGTATCAAAACTTCCATTTAGTACTTTACGAAAAGCCTATTCTCTTCATAAATTTTTGTGATGAAGCATAATCATTTAATTTTGTTCACCTTACATCCATTTTTATAGGCAATTAGAATGAAAAAGCACATAGGTTTAAAGTTTGTGTTCTCAATCATTCACATGACACAAACCCATGAATGTAAGTTACTTGACGATGTTATTATAACACTGACTATAGTATCCTTCTTATCCATCAAGGAAACTGTTTGTTAAAGAAACTTATGGTCATGGGTTTGTGGGCAATATATGAAAATTTCATGTAGAATTCTAGTTTAGCATTCACAAGGCATATGCCAAAGTTCAAAAGATGCATTTCATCAACAGGAAAAGTAGACACGCATATCAACACACAAACAAAGTAGAAACATGTAACAATACAACTGAAAGATGGCTAAACCCTGATGCATACCCATGAGACTTGGTACATGAACACATGTAGCAGCCAAGACCTCTTTTATCTCAGCTTCAATATTTTGAAGATTTGTTGCAGGACTTGGCCAGTCTGTTCCATTCATTGATGCAGGTTTTCAAACACCACGAGTAACCTCTGCAGTAAAGTAGCTAACAATTGCTGCAAGGGAAGCAGGAAGAAAATCTACCAGGTCTCTCAGGCTTGCATGTTCAAAGGTATCAACAATGCCATTTAGTACTTTACAAAAAGCCTATTCTCTTCATAATTTTTTGTGATGAAGCATTATAACTTGTATCATATCTCAACAAGTAATGTGTGAATGTGAAAGGCACTGGAAAAGACATCAGTTTCTAAGTGGAGGCATAGTATATCTTAGGAATTTATTAATTTATCAGATTTATGGTGGCTGTGAAACCTGGGAATGAAAGGAGAGAGTTTGTTAAATTTGGACTTCTAGGAATTTCAGTTTCTTGCATGCTGTAGATTTCATAGTATTTTTCTATTTGCACTATGGATTAAATATAGTTCCATGATCCATCTAGAGGGGATGCTATTCAGTATAATAATTACAAATTGAAATAAGGTCTAATTTATTATTTTACTAGTTACATAATAATTTTTGGATATATATCAATCTCTGTTAGTGATATGCATTCCAACATTGTTGGCATTCATAATCTATGTGCCTCTTGATTGTGTTTTTACCAGTAACCAATTTATGGTTCAATTGATGGTTGGGTAACAATGAATTAGTTGGCAATGCACTGTAAATCTATTCTTACTATCCAATTCATCTTACCCCAACACTTCAGAATAGCTAACAGCATACTCTAACAATCTTTATTACTCTTATGTGAGAAAATAAACTTGAGGAGAAACATTTGCACCACGTTGAAGTCTCTCTTACAACACATGCAATCAAGCATTCTTGTTCACAACAAACTAGACAAAACAACCTTCCATATCTGTGTCGCAGCTAAAATGGAAATTCACCAACAATATGCCTACATCTTCTTCAATTGCAGATCAACCAAAGGTGTTTGGAATGTTGTCTTTCAAAAGGAAACGTTGATATTATTTTTGGCCTGATCTTTGAAATAATGGTGAGGCACAGAAGCTAAGTTTGTTCAAGGGACACTCACAAGCCATATCATGTGTTCTAAGGAGATGCTAACTGTTCTATATTTGAACAATGATATATAAAATATTCACTGATAACTCTGTTCAATTAACACTATATTATGCAGACAAATTTTCATGCATGATTTCCATGAATCTCGGGGGCAAATCGTGATGGAAATTATGGGTATGAGTGAGACAACACCCACAAAATACAAACTTAAATAGGCACAACAAAAAATAACAGCATAGGCATAGCAAATAACAAAAGCATATATGGGAGAATAGCACAAGTGGCACAATATTTTGTAAGCACGTGTAGCTATGGGATGACAGTTACTTTATGATGAGTAAGTTCTCTCTCTGGAGTCTGTATATGCTACTGAAGATGCCCAAGAAACTTTTAAATTGATCCAAATTTCCAAGATATAACTGAAATATCATGGTAGTATTTATCTAAACCAGAACACCCCTAACTCCAATTTCTAAAATGTCAGTGAAGCTGAAAAGGTCACCAACCAAATACAATGTTCAGCTACCAGGAAAACATAATGAGCTTGTGACATTTCAGGCACACCCCCTTTTTTACCAGGAAAGGAAGAGGAAAACAACCATGCTAAGATATACTTCATGATACACTATGTGGCAATTCGAATAATAAATGTGCTA
>LPNX010294227.1:96578-116827 GCA_001517045.1 Pseudotsuga menziesii | reverse complement strand
TAGATACTATCAGACAATGATAGTGTGGGGATGTTGGATGCATAGCTGCCCCAAAAAACTGAAAAAATTATTCTTCAGTAACAGCATAACTTTTTAATATAGACTGCAACATGAGCTCCCTTTCCTAAGAGGCATTGTTCATGAGGAGGTCGATAAAATTTCCACAATCTTAGCAGCAGAAGAAAAGCACATGAAAATACCATGTAAACTTAAATATCCTCCCTTGAATTTGATGCCTGTAGAACTGTTGGAGAGATGGATCCAAAAATCTCACAAATAGGCATCAATGCCACTGCAACTTCAGGAAACTGCCAAGTGGTTATAGGAAACAACAAAAATTAGGATGAATTGCAGCAGCAGACAAAATAAGGACTATGCAACATAAAAGGACAAATTAGATTAAACATGCACAACATAAATATGATAAGACAAAGATAGTTGGAATAATTCAAGTGAAATAAACATACCAAACCATACAAAGAAAGAACATGAACAGTATCAGTCGATGTCACTCCTAAAAGGACGGTGTATAATAATGGTGCATAAGCTACTAAATTACTCTCGGGCCCACAATACTCTGGCGGAGCAGGAGGTGAGAGTAACTTAAATACCAAGCATACTGTGTGTTCCTGTGAGTAAAGCTGAAATGAGACCCTTAACAATAACATTTTAAACAAGATATTTTTTCTCGGAATTTTTTCATGCACTCAACAAAACATTTCCTACTAAGAAATCATTTTCAAGCATCTAGCAATCTGATATAGATTTCTCAAGCTTGTACATAGCCACATATATTTGAATTATCTATATTTATTACATCATCAACTCTACAGTGAATGGCTAGGTAATCAAGGTTTAAGCTTTCAAACCACAAGTTTTTGTAAATCGATGTCACCTGAACATTCCATCCACGTATAAGAGATGCACCACACAATATACTGGCAGTAGCAATCCTTTCCTCGTCTGGCCCATTGATTGCGATTTGATAAAATTTCTCAAGCTCTACTAAACTTCCATCAAAGCAGGGAAGATTTCAATGACATTCTCTTTGAAAAAACTGGAGAGTCCAACCAAAATCCTTAACATACAAACAAGACCCCAGATAATCCACAACATCTAGAAATACTAAATTGTTGTACTGGAATTTAGATTTTAGATCTCCAGGAATTTGATATGCCAGGAAGAAATAAAGATTGCGCCAAAAGACTTGAAAATACCCTGAGGGATCTTAGAAGAAATTCATGTAGCCCTACATCCTTCTAGACTGTGATCATTCCCAACAACAATCACATTTTGTATGTTTCCTTGTGCTCCCCCCTAGTTGAAACTATTAAGACAACTACAAAGTAATCAACACAAGATAGATCCAATGCATGGCACAACTACATAAAAAAATGCTATGCACTGTTAAGAGGAAAGGAAAATATATCAAGGATACTAATAACATCAAAAATTAATTGGACAACTACTCGATGACAAATAGCAGTATGACATTCACTGATTTTGAGACACATAAAATACGTAAAATAGTTTCGCTCACATACCAGTATCTCCAGAAACACTAGCTCTTTCTATATTAATGCTATTTGAAGCAGAAGCCATTGAACCTAGGGACAACTCTCCAGATAGGCCTTCTTTAAGAGCTGGAGAATCATACCCAGCAGCAAGTCCAAGCCATGTGACATGTGAAAACAACTTCCTCTCATTCAATACTGGAGAACTCCCAGATGCAATTTTTGGTTCCCCTAATGCTTCTTTTTCAGTTTTCCATGAAAGACACATTACTCAATCAATAAAATGCCAATTTGTGGTCAATATCAATCATTCAAAAGCAAGAATTTTTACCAAAGGTATCACATATGTTATCCTCAACATTCAAATCAATTTATCGTACCACTTAACATCAAATATACTTCAAAATTCTTCTCTTTCGGAATGGAACTCAAAATTACCTTCAAAATCAACACTTGACGGCGGCCTGTCATCATTACTGACATAAGCAAATTCTAGTAGAACAGGTCTCGCTTGTAGTGCCACAGCTGAATCCACCTTCTTAGCTCTAGCTTCCCGTTTCCAGTTAAAATGAAAGTTTTAAAATTAAAATTGCACTTTTTAACATTAGATAAGAATTGGATCCTCATGATTTAAAAACAATCAGAGAAAGGTTCATTATTTAAAATTTCTAAACTTTTGCAACTACACAGTGGTGCCTTTTTCAATGACGTGAAAGCAAAAATTTCACAACATATAAAAATAGAAATAGATTACTGTATTTCTATGGCACCAGAAACAACAGCTATTAAAATTAACAATAACTGCCAAATGCAACAAAGTGATAAGACAAACAGAGGTTCCACCAATCAGAATCATTTTAGTGAGGTAAAAACAAATAGTGGAGAGGTCATTGAACTCTCTGAAATGGAAAAGGAAAACTGAGATAATACCAGATAGGATGAGACTTTAACACTTCATGGTCTTCCAAATTCCATCTATATTCTAATAGGAAAGACTCCAACAAGTCAATAGGAGTACAATTTGCATCCTTTCTACTTTTATGGCTCACTTAGTTAAGAAATATTGAATATTATTCAAATTTTTACTGAAGTGATGAGCATCCACCTCCTATTAAGAGGTGGAATGTTGTTTACCCTGTGTATATACCATTTGGCTCAACTTAAAAACCTTGATGACTCAACTGTTGAACAAACAATGACCCAATTTAACCACCTAGAGAGGCCAACCTTGGAAAAAACAATGATTCCCTCTTTAAGAAATGAATCACATGTTGTGACAGGATACCATTTACTCTGTGTGGATATAACAACTAACCCAACTTAACGACTTTGATGGCTAAACTATGAAACAAGCAGTGACCCAATTTAATGTCCATAATGTTCCAACCACAGAACATAGAATGCCCCCTTACAGGGTGTGTCAACCTTTCATACCTTTTGACAAAACATATGCACTACTAAGTAGTGTAATAAATGTTATATAGACTGAGCTATACATCCATTGGATCTTAAATCTAATGATGTAGGTTCCATCCTATACAACATTAATTATTCTGCTGTTAAGTACATAAAATAAAAAAATAACAAGATGAACCACCTAATAAAAGAGAATGTTGTTTACACTGTGATTTAAAGGTCTTGATGTCCAACCAAGGATCAAACAATGACCCAAAACAACTGCCTTCATGGTCCAACCATAGAACAAACAATGGCTCTCTTACAGAGGTTAGTATGCCAAGATCCTTGGAGAAAAATCATGTAAGAGGAATCAAACCTGGTAGAAGATATAAAAGAACCCCACTCTCACCAACCCGGCCTTCAACAAAAGACCACATCATATAAGAAGAATCGAACCTGGTGGTAGCTGTAACAGAGCCCCACTCTTAACGGCCTCAGGCAAATTAAAGGCATGATTTTGAAAGTCTACAAACCTCTTATGGATTAGCATCTATCAGCATGGTTCCAGCATGCACCATCCTCATTTGGAGATCAGTGAAATCGTTGGTCAAAGTTCTCATTCAAAATCCGTTATTTTTTAGACAACTAACTTCCAGTTTGATTTCTGGGAAAACGGTGAAGAATTAGAAAAATCCGGCACATGGGTTTTGTGCAAAATGGCCTAAATTGGATAAATTGCGAACGGTTTCTTAAAATCCTGAACGATTTGGGCCCAAGAGGTGGTTTTGTAAAATGATAAAACCCAGATTTTCTCTATGGCCGTTTTCCAAAAAAACACCTTACTCACATGGATGCCTAGTCAACATGAGAGGTTGAACGAACTACTATTTAGGCAAATCATGTTAAGGATGAGATTGATACACATTTATTAATCAGTTTGAAATTTTGCAACCTCCAAGCAAAACGTGATCAACGCTCAACAATGTTTATCCCCTATTTTGTGTTTTAATGATTAATATCTCGAGAAGGGAGGAATTTGACTCTATCTGTATAACTGAATGTTGATTATAGATATCAGTGTGTGCCAAATACTAGGTAGAGAGGTATACATAGAAAAATAATAGAGAATAGAATAGGAGATGGAATAATTTAGTGTTGAAGAACTTTTGTATTTTTTTCAATTGCAAATAATATCTGAAGCTATAGTAGTTTTCTCCATGCGCATGACTTGGTATTATGAAATATGATAATGTGTTTTGAGCTTGGAGAGCCCCCTGTTCAAGGCTGCAAGTGCATCACGATTCATATTTATGGTTGATTGCAAAAACTAGATTTAAATATAGTTGAATTTCACATATGATTTCAGTTATATGTCCCTATACTTTTTAAATTTCAATCAAGAGATGTATTGGAGTGAGAAGTTTGGGTTCTAGTTTCAGAATGTGATGGTGCTTTGCTTTGATAATGAAAGTATGTGAGTGGATTTTATTTCATTTTGTCATTTATGAAAGCATGCCAGTTCAGATTTATAGTTCCAGCACTTTATGGATTTGAATAAACAGAGTACATGTGATGTGAAGATGGGTGCCTGTTAGAATTGGATTAATTCAGCTTTATCTCAAAGTTTGAATCAATGTAGCTGCAGAGAAAGGTTTTAGAATGATTTGGATTTCATTTCATTTATTAGCTTCAAGAAAGTATGCCAAGTTTTGGACTTATGTTTGAATATTTGACACTTCACATTTGCTTAGCTGGTAATCTGTGGAAAATTTATGCATTGTCCTCAGCAATCAAGGTTTTGTATTAATGATATGAGGATTGTGAAACTCGAATTTGCTTGTGAAGCTTTGATGTTCCTCTCCTTTTAAAAGAATCCACTAAGTTTCATATGGTTTGAAAAGAAGAGAATGTACAATGATTTTTTTAATGATCCAAGGCTTGGAAAACTGTTTACTAAGTTAAAAAATGATTCGTTGCATGCTTTTAACTAAGATTGATGTTCATCTATTTGCAAAAGTGTGATCGTCAGATAAGTTACAGTTTTCTTGAAGTTTATTGTACTCTATTCAATTGAGTAAGTGTGACAGAATTAGATTAGCTTCATTTCAACCCTGCACATATTGTGTTGGTGCCTCCAAGTTTATTTCCCTGGGTTGAAATTTTATGTAGTCTCTTTATAGCAATATAATTTTCCTGACAAAGTTCCCTATAAAATTTGGTTCTGTTGAAACCCTATTTGAAGCATAATGATACTCTGATAGTTGTAATGGTTTCTACTCAGCTCAGCTCCAAAACAATCCAAGTTTGCTAGTTTGAACCTCACAGAAATAAATCTAGTTAACCTTTTTAAAAGTTAACAAGTTTGACAAAGACAAATTTTATTGTTGAAAATTTTGACAAACTATTCATAAGAGTTTTTGGATTGCATGGAAAACTATTTAATAGGAGTTGGATCCCTAGGACCCAATAGGAGGAGGAAATTGCATCATGTTCAATTTGGACTCTCCTTTCATAAAGAGGACAGAAGGGCCTACTTTCAAGTGTGTACGTTGTTACTCCTCAAAAGTGCACTTGCATTTTTAATAATTTTTTTCAGTAGTATAGACATTTTTAGGAGTTATAATCAGAATTTCAAAGCAATTGATTTGGATGGAATGGTGGTTTTTCAAAGTCTAATACCATTCAGAATTGCTCTGCTTCTTAGTCAGATTTTCCAACAAGCACTTAAGTTGTCCATTCTCCTAGTTGTTGGAAGCTAAATGAATATATAATGGTTGAAATGGGCTGGTAGACATAAGAGAATGGGTATGGTACCATCAGCTAACATATAAGAGTGAAGGATTCTAGAACCAGCAGTACCACCACTTGTAGCAGCCTTCAACCTCCTAATTAGCAATTAAAATATGCATGTGTGGGTGGGAGCTCTATTGTATGAATTCTCTATTGTTTGAGCTCTATTGTATGAACACTCTAGCATGAATGGAGATAAGGAGCATAAAATTTATGTTGGAGGAGTGTTTGAAGCATTATAGATCGGTCATAATTAAAGGGGGCACAGTTAAGTTACATATAGGTTTGCCAAGTTGGCCCTGACTGGAGAAGTACCTCCATGAACGGCATATGCTGCAGCCAAAACATTATCCCTAGAGGAAACCTCAACCCATAACATTCCTAAATTCCAAATGTTACATGACCCTTGTTTTTGTACTAACAAACTAACACAGTCTCGGTGTTGCATGTTTCAATTTCCAACTACCATTTTCAAAGTACCAAAGATCACATTGATGGAAACATTTGGCATTCAATAATTCTAGATATGTAATTAATGGCATTATGGCTAATGAAATAGGCATATTTTCTTACAAATCTAGACAATTAGCTAATCTGGACAATTACCTCTAGTCATATGTTAATTAAACCAAAAGGAATTGCAAATTTTTATCTATCAATGTATATTGTACAACGTGTTATCTTCCTCATCCTCCTCTACGTTGAGAAACTTTTATTTTTTCTAGTCCACACCCTATCTCTTTGATATATCCAACTAAGATCTCCAACATTGAATGTATTTCCTATAATTGTCAGTGTGACGTGTCACTTGAAAATAATGTGTGCAGCATGTTCTTTACCACAATCCAACTGCATCCTTGGTCCTTTATCAATTCTTTCTCTTTCATTTTTTTCGTCACCATATCTACATCATCCCATCTACCTAAAGTAGCATACTTTTTTGCTAAAAGTACATAATTTCCAGTACTTTCTCGTTCCAATTGAAAAAGTTGTTCCACGACATGTTTTCCAAGGCTAATATTGGAATGAATTTTACAGGCACTGAGAAGAGCCCCCAATCTAGCACTTGGTTTGAATGGAATGCTTTATATAAAGTCATGTGCCTCATCTTGAAAAATAGCATGGACTAGAGGGTCCACCATACATGCATAGTGCTCCATGCTAGGTCTAATACCATAATGTTTTCTCATAAGATCAAAGTATTGTCAAGCCTCATCCACTAGACCTATTGCATTGCTACATGCAAACAAGACACCAGCAAAATGTAATTTTGTTTGGCTTCAGGCCTTCCAATTGCATTTGGATAAATTGTGTAAATGTGGTCTCAACATGCCCATGCATGGCATACCCCACAATAATTGTGGTCCATGCAACTACATCCCTTTTATACATTTCTTAAATACTTGGCAAGCATCATTTAAACTTCCCATTTTTCATACGTGTCCACAACAACACTCCCAACAAACACATATGGCTCAAATTAACTTCAAAGTATGAAGCCATGGATCTCCTTGCCCCATTACAAAGATGCTATATAGGCACATGTTAGAATAACACTTGCTATGGAAATTGGAAACTGAATTAGGTTTTATGCTAGGCATTGGCATCTGGCAAAGGAGTTTCAAGGAAAGATCACCATAACCATTTTGGGCATATGCTACAAGAATGGTATTCCATGAGCTCATGCTTCTCTAAGATGTTCTATCAAATACATGTATGCATACTCTATGTTCCCTTATCTAGCAAACATGGCCATGAGGTCATTTCCCACAATGACATCCACCTCATTTCCATGTCTATATGCCTAATCATGGGTTTCCTTTCCCTATTGGAGGGATGCTGATTTGGCACATGCTATAATAAGACTAACAATTCTAATTGAGTTGGCTTTCACATATGCTTACTACATTCGATGAAAAATATCTAAGGCATCACAAGGACAATTATTCTAAAGCATAACCTACAATCATGGCCAAGAGAAAACATCCCTTTGGGGTATCCCCTTAAACACTTGTCTTTCATCCTCCATACTTTCACATTAAACATGCATAGCTATAAGGGCATTACCAACATAAACATATGCATTAAATCTTCTTCTCATACTATAATAATGGATTCCACTGCCTGCTTGTAGAGCTATAAAATTCCCACTTGTCAATAGGATGTTAAGAATTATAACTAGATTACGTTCCAATCCTTGAAGGTGCATATGTCAAAAACGAATTAGGGCCTCATTTGCAAAGGTCATTTTGGGAAAAATCCACAATCATTGAATTTACACAACCACATTTTTTTACAGCCATTTTTTCAAAGATCATGTGTGCATCATCAACTTTTCTGCATTCAGTATACATGTCTACAAGGGAATTACAAAAAAAAAAACTATGAATCAAACCCACTTCTGATTATACCCATATAACTTTATTTCCCTCTAGGAGAGAAAATAACCCTACACAGACCTTGAGAACACATAGAAAAATAAGCGTGTCTGTATGGTTTCTACCTGATGCATTTCATAATAAAACTCGAGTGCTTTCACAAAGAACCTGTGTTTAGAATAACACGTAATCATTGTATTCTAGCATAACACATTTGGTTCTGATATTTTATCAAACACTTGGTGTACATCCTCCACAATATGGAATTCGGCATATAAATTCACAAGCTCTGTTTTAAATCTATGATTTTTTTCTATTCCCATTAAAATCTATGAGAATGGAGTTGCTTACCTTCTTGCATAACCTGCGATGAAGCGCATGTTTGAAATATGTAGGTAAATGAGTCTATGCCGACTATAATAACTTGCTTATAAATATATTGAAAGGCGTCCATTGCTTCCTTCAAATATCGGGCTTCTCGACACAGTCGAATTATGGATTTCTTATATTCTAATAGATACTTGGGTATTGAAGGAAGGTGGGTTTGGACTACGTTATTGATGAATCCCGGAGATGATAGAACTTTATCATAAAAGGTTTCTTATAATCGATGACAATGCATATGAATCTATTTAGGAAGAACTGATTTATCTTCCAGAAGGCGATGAACCACCAACATAATAAAGTGTGGATCCATAGGTAATATCTGATTCTGCTGATATTTATGTACATGCCTTGGTAGGATTTTTCACTCCACAAACAAATCAAGTTGCAGGTTGGTACAAAAGCGACAGTTCGTATAGATTAAGGAAGTACTCAGAACTTAATAGATATTAAGTTTGCTCAAAATATGGGAATGCTCGTTTATTTATCCCCAAAATTCCAAGGCACCTCAATGCATTCCCATTTGTCCTTACGATGTATGGAAGAGAAGAGATTATCCATATTGGGAATTTTGATAGCATAATGACGTGTAACCCTTGGCGTTACAGGGGAGAAATAACCCTTTGAAATAGGGGATCCTGCATTCTGAGAAATAGGTGTTTTTTTGCAAGGTGTGTCTACATCAATAGTACCTTCAGCCACAGGCTCCGGGTTAGGGGTCTTGTGAGGGGACCGGTGAAAATTTGTCAATTGGACAGTGCAGTAAGACTTTGAGATCTGGGACTCTAAATGGATTTTTTTACAAATAGATAAGTGACACTCTATTTCATTGGATCCCTTGATGTCTTGAGTATTTTTAGGGGAGTATAACTTGACATAAAAGTGGCTCTTAAACCCTGGAGAGAGATGAGAATGGAGGGATGAGAGATGCACCCCATCAAAACCCAAATGTCTTCACTATTTCAGGGACCTCGGAAAGAGGATTCAAATATGGTTCTTGCTCTGGCATAGGGAATGGTGAGTTTACAGATGGTTGAGCTGTGGAGTTTCTCTGAGAAAAATGCCTCTAAAAATTTTTGGGTAGAAGTGAAGACATCGTAGATGTTTGGGGTTCTCCTTGATGATGGTCAGGTGGACTAGAAACAACACCTCTTACTGATGAAAGACGGTTAAATATTATAGGAGGTAGTGGAGAGTAGCCTACGGAGGTTAGCTGGCATTTTCTATTGAAAGGCTCTGGCAGGATTGCCTCTGGAACATCACCCTCCTTAGGATGAGCCTCAGAAAAATCCAGTAGATGCATACGAAATGCTTTTCGCAAATCCAACTTATCGTTGGCTTTGGAGACCTTGTCCTTTCCACCTAGCATTGCATAGTCCAAGAGAGTGATTTTCAAGTCTGGCTTCACGGTTAAACAAGAAAAAAGGAAACAAATTTATATATAAAATATATATATTATATATCTGTCAAAATAGATTGTGTTAAATTGTGATTTTTTTAAGGTGTAAATGAAAAAATTATGGAATCTTGAAATATAAATTATATATTTTGTTATAATTTATTGAAATTTAGATTATATATTTTGTTATAATATAGCCTTGTGTTTTTTCTAAATATAAAAAAATTTATGGTGAAATTTCTCTATATAAAAGGTTTTTTTTCATTGTAAATAAATAGGTAATTTTTTATTCATAAGAATCAAAATTACATCATAGTTGTTCATGTAAAATCCCCTTCAAAGTAGGCTAGAAGACAATATTGAAGCCCTGGGCAAAACAATACAATATCCAAAACTAAATGGCAGGGACTCTACCCATCAACCTGTAGAAAGAAAAAATGCGGAAAAGACAAAATAACTGTGAGACAAAAAATAGCAAGGCTCTGGATAATTGTCATACAGATACAACCTAAAACAATATAAGGAAAAATCAAAATGGAGAAACTAGAAGTGGGTAAGTGACCTTCAACAATCATGATTTCATTTGAGTACTTAGAGAAGTGAAGAATACCAGTGCAGTCTCCTATCGCAAGCTTTGATAGGTTTTCCATGTCAGAATTGAACTCCCTGACAGGTGCCTGAAGGATAAATAAAGAAAAAAATTCTTTAGGAGCCCAATCATTTTCAACTAGCAATAATCATAACTCACGGACTACAAATTTGTGAGACCTGATCTAGCCCAATCGATTACGACCTTTGAATTGCCAAAAATAGAGAGCTCAAGAATATTTATTTTTTTTGGGAACCATAAAATCCCGCATAAGGATAAAATTTCAGAAAATGTATTAGTGCCACTGCCAACACCCCTCCTTTGCTTGAAATGGTGAGAGTCATCTATACAGAGGGTCATGCCAGTATCACAATTTCTAGCCTGATCGGCCCCATCAAAGAATCCATATATGGTATCAGATTCCAACACTGGGTTGATTCAAATATTTTAAACTTTTGGGGCACAATCTCTATTCCATTATAGAAAACCTGCCACAATCTTTGAAACAAGTGAACCTCCTTGCAAAGTTTAATCACTTCTACTAATTCCTGCTTTAGTTTTCCTTTGGAGGGTGTGAGGAATGTCGATATGCAAAAACAAGTGACCTTTTCAAATAGTGGCATTGTAGGAGGGTGCTCATGCTTTTCCCAGGCTGAAAGCTCAAAATGCATTTATGAGCACATAGGCTGGAGATGGCGATAATTGCGAATGTAAAGTGGAAGCAGTAACTATGACAACATTGCATGTGAGACCTATAAAAATCCATAACAATTGGTCATTTATTGGAGTGATGAACATAATCGGAGTGGTAAGAACCATACCTTTGAAGCACTCCGACTGGTCACTGCAAGATCCTCATGAACCGGACTATCATCTACAAAAATAGTGTATCAAGTGCAAAAATAGGGGAGCAAGGGTCAAACAATACCTTCAGCCCACAGACCCAAAGTTGGCATGTTTTTTTCGCCATGCATTGGATGAATTTGGTAATTTTACATGGAGGAGGCACATTCGAATGGCCTTTTCTCGAGAGGATGTAGGGCTATGATTCTTCTATCTAGGTATCGATATGGTATTGGTTCTAGTATCTAATTCGTAATTGATGTATAAGGAACCTAATTTTCCTTTGAAAGATGCTTAACCCGGTTTGCTTCAATGGTGCAATAGGGATAAAGATGGTCAGGAGAAAATTCATCCGATAGCTTTGTTGTATCTCTAAAGATTGAGGTGCATGGCACCAATATTACTAATAGAAGGTAGACAATTTACAAAATTTGCACTTAATTATCAAATTTGAAATTTTCCATGACACAATTAAAAATGACTAACATAAATGACCAATTCACATTCTTCTAGCTAGTAATTTTTATGTCGTAACTAAATTAGTCGTTTATGTTAGTCATTTTTAACTCTGTCACTTATTATCTAGCCTTTTTTTTAAATGGTGACTAAATTAGTCGTTAATTTTAGTCGTTTATAGTTGGGCCAATCAAAATTGCTCATATTCAGTAGTAAATCACTTAAAAAACCTGTGGTGACTAGAATTTTTAGTCACCTAGTAGCTAATTCCTCACTTTGTACTAGTGCAAAGACCATGTCAATGAGTATCTCACCCAATATACATCACTCTAAATCCATAGAAAAATGTCAAAAAGTGTTATCCAAGTGGAGCACTTCGCATACAAGTTTGGTCAAAGGTCACAAAACCCTCAACAACCTCCCAAAATATAAACATGATTTCTCTAATGTGTATCCACCTCATTCCCAATATGTTTGACCATGCCAAACCATCCAATAATAATGATATACTCAAAGTTCCTTACAACTCATCAAATATTGTGCAAGTGGATAGATCCAATGAAGAGAAACCTTGTCTATGGAAAAAGGGATGACCCTTCCACTCAACAAAATAATAATAAGATATGATGATATTCCTCAACATCTATGCCAAATAAAGGGGGTTCTCCATAAAAGCGTTGTACCATATGAAATAAGGTTTGTCTCCCTAGCAAATCCCCATCGTGGTCCTACGATAATGAATAAAAAGTTGGTTCAACATAGGCCCAAAGCTAGGGTGCACCACCACCAATGGATTGATACATAATACTATTACATGATTAAGCCTTAGGAAATTCTATATCACCATGAATCACCATGTAATATTCCCCTCTAACTCAAACTTAAGAAATGATACACATTAGTAAGGGTACTTACATTGTCAAATATGCACACCCCTAAGTAATGTATAGCAATGTTCCAATAATATAAAATTCCATCACCTCGGGAATTTACACCAAGGAAAATTGCATCACCATACTACATCCAACACCATAGGAAAGACATAATAAAAGTGCCAACTCCATCCATGATTAAGTATCTCTCGACCACACTATCAATAAAAGGGAAGCACGTCAAACACCCCCTTCGAGTGAGAAACCAATATCATAACACAATCATACATAGTCACCAGGAAGCATCCATATGTCAAGAGAGTGATCCATCAAGAAAATGCATGGGAGTAGGGACAAACCAAAATATGACCATCAACCATGACTATCCACCATAGAGAAATGAATCTCCTTCACCAAATATTTCCAAATCGATCCATTTCCAAGAAGAGAACATGCTCCGCGAAGTAGTTTCAAATTCAAATTTAGACAATAAAGAGGTAACACCATTAGAATGGGACATAAGTACTATCCTAGCACCATACCCCTCTCTTGAAGATGAACCCTTCACCTAGTACATAAACAACCAGTAGTCCATTTTCATTCAGAAACAGTCGAAAGCGCAGCGAGCGCCAAATTTTGTGGGTTGTTTTCGGCTATTTTTTGGTTGTTTTCTAAAAATATGTGATTTAACCCCGATTAAGGGAATGGGGTTTATTTTTTAATATGGTTTAACGAGTTAGGGTATTGGATGTAGCATCATACCTATATTGTATTATGAGTGATTCATAATGATAATGAGAAAAATAGAAGGTGTTAATCCAAGGTTTGTTGGTTTTCTCAGTTAAGGGTTTCCAAGGTAAGTTTATGTGTTTTATGTGTGAATGTTGTGGTTTAATATAAATTATGCTTACAATAATTGGTATTCTATGCTTCTCTGAATAGGTTTAAAACTTATAGTTCTGTAACTCCAATTTTTACAACCTATTGATCTTGTTTCTTAGTTTTTTCATATGCCGACACCTGTTTTACTGGAGCGATGGCTTTCTTCATTTGAACTTAAGGGTTTTGTTTTATCCTAGATCTCATATCATATTTATTTTGAGGATTTTTCTAAAAAATATGAGTTGAGTGCTCAAAATTAAAGGAATCTCCTTCCTTTATATCTTCAAACATCTAATTTGATATCAAAGAACCTTCATAGTCACACTATGTTAGAAGACCAGATGACTAGTCTCCTTCAATAAGTTGTATTTCATAATCTAATTCATCTATTTCAACTTCACCATGTTCTTCTGCTTCATCAACAAGGTTATTTTGAAATGGAGGCTAAATATTTTGATCTTCATTATTTCTTCTTTCTCTCTATAAAAATTGTGGATTAAAGTGCCTTCTGAATTGATTAGCATTTCTGTTTCCCCATTCTTGTGTAGGTTTATTTTGATTCCTTCCTTCATTCTCCATTTTAGCCAACTTTGACGTCATATTATTGATCATCTTGGACATTTCTTCAATATTTCCATCATGATATTGTGAAGTAGATACAAAAGGATTATTCTTTTCTTTTCTTTTTCTTGTATCCTTATCTCTATGATCAGACTTGGATTAATCTTGTTGGCTGCTAGGATGTTAGATTCAACCTTAATAACATCTCCCTACATGTATACCAAAGTGGAAGATCTTCTTTCCCTCAACAATAATGAAATATCAACATCAAATGAATTAGCATAAGTGATTTTAACTGAAGTCTCAGTGAGATTAATCTCAACAGGAAATTTATCATACATCTTATTGAATCTATTTGTAAACTCTGATATTGATTCACCATTTTTTATTTTCTAAACACCAAACTCTGTTATGTAATACAAGTAGTCTTTTTAATCACCCAATTGTTTGAGAAAAACTTCTTCTAATGTATGAATACCATTATTACAATTTGGAGTTAGTTCTTTAAACCATTTTCTTACTTCATGATCTAAACTTTGCACAAAAATCTCATCCAAACATCCTCAATTTCGATGTCTTGATTATATGCATAATTATAATATGAGGCCAAGTGTTATTATGCAATAACCTCTCCTTTCCCATTAAATCTAGGTAGATACTTCAAATAATCTCCAGTTGGTAAAGAATTCAATTTTTGGGGCAGAACAAGTGGAGCATACCAAGAAACAACTATGTCATTCATTCTATTTGGTGGTTGATTTGCCATGATTGGGGTAACGTGGATTTTAATTCCAAGAGGAGATGAAGGATTAGGAGTAGTGATATGTTTTTTAGGTTGTTGGGGTATCTGCTTTGATACTTCCTTTGGTAATATTTCTAATGCAAGGGAATTTATATAACTTTTCACTTCATATTGATCATCATATAGCACATCCAAACGAGGGAAAGATATAACAATAGAGAATATTTTTTGTTCTTCTAAATTTCCTACCTTTTCAACCTTTTCTATTGTTCCAGACAAAAAAGTATCAAACACTTCATAAATACCTGAATACGATGAAGTTGCTTTGTGAAGAGATCTAGATTGTCTTATTAACTCCTCGAGGTTTGATTGCTAAGACATTTGGTGCCTCTAGATTTTCCGTGGTTCCTATATTCTTAATAGCCACAATTGCTTTAGTGGAATCACCAGGGGAGATATGTATAGTCAATGTGGAATAGCTGATATTTGTTCACCATAAAAAATCAGATCTAGTCTTTAAAATACACCCAAGGAAAATTATTTCATGTCTTTGTTCCTAGGCAACGACACCAAAATATCTTATCCCTAAAGTTTTCTTTTGATTGTAAGAGAACAAAGTTTAGGCTCCTCAAAATTTAATGGGTTTGGTAAATAGGTAGGTAAGGTAAACTGGGCTTTGAGGTGAGACATCAAACATGTGTTTTGGTTATATCAGCAATACCTCATAGATAAAAGGAAATGTAAATTAAGTATCACGAAACTTAAAGTAAAATAAGTATGATAGAAGAAAAACAAAACCGAAGGGAACACATAAGATTCACAAGTTGATCATTATTATATATCCACAATATAGAGTATTCAACATTCAAAATTATATTTTGAAAGTGAATAATGGTATTTGGATATAAAAATCAATTACATGCCATTACAATAAGGAATTACTGCAAGAGAATCCAAAATTCATATGACAATCATGAACATGGGAATTTAAATTGTCTTTTAATTCAAATAAGCAAAAAATAGGGTTTGAAATACAAACAAAAGAAAATCTGATAATCAAATTACAAGAATCCATTGATATGAGATATTACAGGTAATATCTAGCTTCCATTCTTTTACAAAATATTCTTCCCAATTCCTCCCTCTCGACCCTTAGCTCTAGAACCCCTTTTTCCTTCTTACTAAATTTATTTATAGATTACACAAATATACATTAGTTGTTGGAATAGATTCAGATCCTATATCAGTGGATCTCTACATGTTAAATGGTATATAGTTACAGCTAGAATATGATCTCACAAATGGAAGTATGATATCGGATTGGTATCATTGGAATCTGATCCATAAATTCCATATGTTAACTGATTTTTGACCTAGAACTTTGAATTGTATAGAAAACATGGAGCAACCAAAATGAACATATAACCATCTTGAGATTGTGAAAAGTGAAGATCATATCTATTTTCCTTCTTGGGCACCAAAGATATGCAAACCAATTAACTCGTTACACAACGTAAGTTCTGTAGTTATTTCCAACAACGAACTTCTTTGACTTCCAGCATAAAACCTTCTTGCTTTCAGTTTCGATAGAACCTATTACTTTTGCCTCCAAAATGTTAAATAAATTGCTACATACATGAATCCTTCGAAAAAATTGCAAAAATTTTAGTAATTTTGTAACAATAATAATAAATACATTAAATATTAACTAGTGATATCTAATACTAGGTTAATGTAACAAAATCCAAATTTAATTATTAAGCTAGGTTAATTAATGTAAATAAACTAAGAGGTGACTTGAAAAGTCACCTCTCTTCCCCATTCACGGTATAAATTACCGGGGCCCTATTATGTAACACATCTTATTTTACATTACTTGCCCATTATGGCATTTATACGTTACTTACACTGGTTATTCTATTATTGAGGAACTTTGTTCCTTTCAAGTGGTATCAAAGCCTCGTTGGCTAGATCCCGACCTTTGGCCATATTTTTGGCTTTTAGCCATCACCTAGGGTTTCCCTAAATTTTTGGGTTTCACATTATTTACACCTTGTGTAAATTTGGGTTTCCCAAAAAAATAGGACTTTGTCCTTAAAAAAATAAAAATAAATAAATAAATGAAAAAGGGTAAAAGTAACTCCCCCAAAAAAGAGAGTTAAAAAAAAAAGTGGAAAAAAAGTAAAAACAAAAAAAACTAAAAGAACGAGGAAAAAAAAGGGAAAGAAAAAAAAAGGTTAAAAAAGAAAAGATAAAAGTAAAAAAAAAGAGGGGGTAAAAGTGAAACCACACCTGGTTTCTTAAAGTGGGTTTGAGTTGAATATAAAACGTGCATAATAATAACTACAAAGAAGCAAGTGGGAATTGAACCTAGGTGGGGAAGGTAACACTTATTCCTCCCAACCACCCAATCTACTTACATTTTACAAAAGTATTGGAAAAAAATAAAAGTTAAGGACTAGAATTTGGAAGGTTATATATTATTTTATACAACTTAAGTTTAAAAATTATTATTATTATTATTATTATTATTTTATTAAAAAAAAATTATTTTTGGAAAAAAGAAAGGTTATTTAACCTAATCAAAGAAAATCTTCTATCATTGAAAAAGTGAAAGAAAAGAAGGCTAGACAATCAACCGAAATCCGCTGTCAAACAAGAAGACCAATTCGAAAAATTGGAATTCAAGAAGTCATGGCGACTATGATACCAAAATTACAATCACAGTTACAGGTAGTTTCAAATTAGCTAAAAGAGTGTGAAATCGCCAATAATAGTCTACTATTCAAAATCGACAAACAAAAACTAAGGATTACTACCTCGGAAATGAATATTGGATTTTTGGAAGATAGTCAAAGAAAACTCATAGAAAGGATAGCAGATAAAGATGAGAAAATATCACGTCTGGAAGGCATCATTCAAAAACTTGACGACCAAATAATAAAGTCAAAAAAAGTCAAAGAACATCCGTATCGGAATATTATCGAATTGGAAGAAGAAGTTAGTCGTCAAAACAAAGTCGTCATCGACAAAGAATTTGAATTGGCGCAAGTACATGAAAAGTTAGGAAATCAGGAAACAGAATTATGTCATCATCAACAACAAAAAGAAAGACTCCAACAACAACATGATGACAGTAAGAAGACACATAAGTTGGAATTGACAAAAGTAAACAAGGTATTATCAAGCAATACTGAAGAGATTTTTCGACTATGAAATCATAACAAAACACTGATTACAAAGATCAAAAAATTGAAAAATAGTAGCAAGAGGGAACACTCCTGTAAAGACCTCAAAGGAAAAATACTGGAAAAGCAAGAAGAAAACCAGTTTCTAAATAATCATAATCAGGAACTACAGAATCAAATCAAGAAGTTAGAAATTGAAAAAAATTCGCAAGATGAAAGAATCGAAAAGATTTAGAATCATAACGAACTACTAGAGAACCAAGAAGCACAAATCCAGGAAAATACACCTAAAATTCAAATCGAGGAAGTGAAGACAGCCCTCGCCGCAGTCCAAAAGAAAGAAGAACAAACAACACTTACACCTTACAGACATCCTAATTATAATCGTCATTTTGACCAATGACAAGGTCAAAATGAATATTCACAGAAGACTTATATGGACTTGCGAGAATATCAACATACTAAGCAACAATTGAGACAAATCGTCCCACAAAATGATCTCAGAGCTCCGATAAAAATAGATCTGGGATGGACCACAGCAGATACGATGTGACAATTTGCTTGGGGAATCCGTAACTCGTATCGGCTCATTTCCTCAAATGTTGCATATACAAAAAGGAAAGGATCCCAAGACAATCATTCAAAGGAAATCAGACATTGCTATCAATACAGCTTTGAGGACAAAGCTTCCCTTAAGGGGAAGGCAATGTAACAATAATAATAAATACATTAAATATTAACTAGTGATATGTAATACTAGGTTAATGTAACAAAATCCAAATTTAATTATTAAGCTAGGTTAATTAATGTAAATAAACTAAGAGGTGACTTGAAAAGTCACCTCTCTTCCCCATTCACGGTATAAATTACTGGGGCCCTATTATGTAACACATCTTATTTTACATTACTTTCCCTTTATGGCATTTATACGTTACTTATACTGGTTATTCTATTATCGAGGAACTTTGTTCCTTTCAATTTTCTTAGGCTTTTCACATAGAGTATTGTGTTTTAGTAATGAGTTTATCAATTATTCCTCTAACCTTTGCACCATTCCTTTTCAATATTTCATTTTCATGTTTAAAGTGTCTAATCAACACTTTGTATTCCTTAATATTTCGTTGGATATTCTTTTACCTTCTTAACTTTTTTCTTCTTTAGATGTGAAGATTCACATAAATTAACTGCCATTGTTTTATTTCTCTGATAAGCTTCCTTTAATTCAAAATCTTCACATTTAGAATAAGAAAAGTTGAGTATATTTCTCTTTCGATCCTTTTCATTGCCTAAAACTTTGCACTACTTTTAGTAGCATTTGATGCAAAAGTATCAATTCCAATTCTCATGATTTAGGATTTGGACTAGGAAATTGAGGCTCGTGATCCTCCAACTAAATACTTTGGTCTTGGTCTTAGATAATATCTTCCTATTGGAATTTGACTTGAGCTTTGAATCTCCTTCTAAAGGAAACCTGAAAGAAACAACCATCCTCTGCATATGAATCCTTATCTACGATTTACACTTGTTTGACTATGTTTTACCTCTTTGTGACTGTAATTCACATCTGTATCTCTTTGCATACTTTTTTAACTGCGATCTACACTTGTTTGACTACGTTTTTCTCGGTGTGACTACAATTCACATCTGTATCTCTGCATACTTGTTTAACTAGGTTTTACACTTGTTTGATTACGATTTACATTTGGAAGTATCTCTACATTTAATGTTTGCTACGGAAAGATAGATTGCTTGTTTGATGTTCACAATCTAAGTTAAAACTCTGCAACCCGTTTCCCCAATGTATGGGTTGATATGTACAGATCTAAACTCTGAAATCGTTTCCTCAATATCTGCGTTGATATGTGATCTAGACTCTTCCGATGTCTGCATTTGATGGTCATCATAGGTGGGAAAGAGACATTTCCTACGTTTCAGATCTGGAAGTGGATTAAGCCAAGTTTTCCTTAAACTTGGATCCTTTGTTGCGTTTGTTATCAACCCAAATGGCACTTCTCCGTCTGAGTGCCAACATTCCTTATGTTCATACACAAAAGGATATCTTAGGATTGAAGTTTTCCAAAACACTATAGATGGGCATGACATGAGATGCATTTATCTTTCAACCAGCTTGCCATATTATTTTTCTAAGTGTTGAATGGCGTATGCAACTATATTCATTGCAAATCGCGTATGTACACGACTATTCCCATTGACAACTCATGTACTATACACGACTATCTCCATTGCAACATG
>LPNX010294227.1:0-96073 GCA_001517045.1 Pseudotsuga menziesii | reverse complement strand
TTTCACTTGATTCCATGAGGAATTGTGCCCCCCCTGGGCTAGATGGCCTGCAAATTGTATAAATCCTGCTTGAGGCTCCCTCTTCCAAGCTAGTTAGAGCTGGGATTGAGGTGTTGCTGCTATTGTATTGTTGTAATTCTGCATTTTAAATAAAGAAAAGCTTTGGAGGCAATACGGTGTGGTGCCATTACATGTGTGGATGATTATTGCCATTGTTTTACTGAGGTAACCTGTATCTGTGGTCATTTTTTGCTAATTTCTTGTAGATCTGTGGTTAAGATTGGTAATTAGCTTATTACAATCTTGATAGGAAAGGTGTTGTTCAATAAGTTTATTGACTGTCACTCTCCTTTGATGCATGTTTAGAGATCTATATTTAGCATGTCCTATAAGCTTATATGCATGTTATCTTGAATCTCTTTGTATGTACTAATCAGATCTCACAAGTTTCTTGGCAAGTTCTTTGATTTCAGTTGAGTTGTAGGTTCATACTTTGGAGAGGATGCTGATGTAGTTTGCTTCTTCATTCTCTTCAAAAAATTTCAAAGGAATAGTCCCTCGGCATTCCACTTGAAATCTATATTGCGGATCTTCAAGGAAACCAACACTTTTCTCATCTTCTTCCTCCCTCAAAATAAACACTTTACCCGGTTACCTTTTCAGTTTATAGCTGTGATTTTATTTGGATCTGTTTCATCAAAGTAAAATATACATAGATCTAATATTTCATAGCTCACATCCTAGATCTTGCACTTAAAAAAAAAGTATCATAAGCATCTCGGATCTAGTTGTAGGGAAATTGTCATTTTTGCATGAATATGAAAGAAAACTTGTAGATCACATGCATTAGATTTCCTTTCACTGTGATAAAATTCAATATTCTGAAATATCAGTGCTTTTAATTGGCTGTACAAATAGCAATCCAATATCCCAAGGAAAGCTTGCTTTCCTTGGTTCCCTGTTCACCGTTTTAGCTAGTTTAATTTCATTAATTTTTGAGATAAAGTAGGCTGACCCAAAGGTACTCTTAAAGTGCTTTTGGGCATTTGTTATTCTAACTCGCTCGCTATAATTTAGCAGGTCTGACAGAGAGGAAAGGAATCTACTGTCCAAAGTGGCTTTTGGAGCACTCAAATCCCCCCAGGGGTCTCTCTTTTGTCACATAATTTGTAAACTTTTTGTATAAACTGTAATATCTTGGTTTCAGCCTGTATAAGGACCAAGAAAGTTCTGATTTATTAGTGCTCTGATATTGTAACCACTGTAATAAAATCCTCCTTTGAATAGGCTCTTTTGAGCCCATTCCCCATCCCCCCTTGGGGGATTCGCGTCGGTGCCATTTTCGTCATTTTCTGCTTATTTCCTTTTTCTAGAATTGATCTGATTTGGAGGGTAGTATATTTGATCTTGTTGTTAATTCCATATTCCATATCTTACTTTTAAAAGTAATCATAATACTTACCCCACGATTTCCCGAGTGACCCTAAAGGGGAAAGAGATTCGTGGTAGGATTAATCAGAAAACCATATTTGTGTAGTTGTTTTATTTTTTCTATCATTTGTTTATCAGCTGATTTAAAATTAGCCCCTCCTCGATTCCCTGATTGAGATCCACTTGGATCGAAAGAGGTTCTTGGAGGATTTTCTTTTAAACAAGAACACATCTCTTAAAAACTTATTAAAATTTACAAGACTCCAGTGTGTATGCTCTGCACTTGGCTGTGGTTCATCAGATCAGTCAAGCTGTATCAAAAGCACTTGGGTGACTAGCATAATTAGGATTCACCCTCCCCAATTAACAAACCATCAGGTGAAAATCCAACACCTCGATCAAACCTTTACGGTGGTAAAATACCCAAAGGAAGCGGGAACCTACTGAAAAGTGACCTCGAGGCACCGATCTCTATCACACCCTAATGGGTGCGTTACGAACATAGCCCCAGAGACTCCATTTCAGCCCACATATTCGTTGCAGGTAGCCGTGTAGGTTTTGTTTTGGACATACTCCAAGTAATCTCGGGTATATCTGGAGTCTCGCTTTTAGCCTAATTTAAACAACTCATACTCCAATTTTAACTTAAAACATACCAAGATGCAATCGCAAAACATTCACTCCAAGCACACGCAAGCATATTGATCTCTTTGATTTGACTCCATTATTAAGGCACTCATCATTTTTGCTTCATATATATATTATTTATCAGCTTTGTGCTTCCATGTGTTATTTTCGTATCTTGTCATCTTCAATTGTTATAGTTAAAATATTCAAACTCCTAAATAACTATTTCAGTTTAACATCACCACACTAAGAAATCATCCTTAGTAACTTAATAGGGTCTACCCCCCTTGGCTCCATTAGGAGTTGAGCCTAAACGGAGGAGTTAAGAACAAGGTGACATCCTTGACTCGAGACTTGCCCCCAAGGACACACCGAGTGGCTTGAAGATTTCTGCCACGTGATCCAAGTGTGTGAAAAGGAGGCAACACTTTTTGGTGCCTTTGCCGGGGATAAATCCTTTTATTCCCGAGTACGACTTAGCTTAACTTTTTTCTAAACAACTAAAAAGATAAAAAACTTTTGATTGATCTAGTCTTTAAAAAACATAAAAATTAAAACTCGATCCATCTGGTAACTCCACTATCTAACATCCCTTCAAGAATTTCTACCCGAAGAAACCGCCGACAATTATTCAATCCTCTCCCTGATCCTGAAAGGTTTATTAGGGAAATATTGAATAGGCAGACTTCTCGTAGAAACCTTGAAGTTTTAGGAGACCAATCCCTCTCATATATCCATAACATATTTGTAGAGAGTCATGTTCACTAATATCAAGAAATGATGGAATTTTACAAACCCCTTGACTTTTCTCAGATAGTAGGTGCTCCTCATAATATTCTGAATGATGCGATCAAGAAGATCCCCAAGTTCGAGGGCAATAATTCCATCACTGCCAAGTCTCACCTTCGAAAGTTTGAAAAGTACCTAGCTAGTTATTGCAATGATGCTTCCCATGACCATGATGATGTCAAAATGACGCTCTTTGCTTTATCCTTGGAAGATGATGCTGAAGAATGGTACTACAACCTAGATGATGATTCATATAAAACCCTTAATGAGTTCCTAGCAGGATTTAAGAAGCAGTGGGGGGAAAAGAAAGAACTAAGACATCTGCTTGCTTCCCTGCACAATATAAAGAAGATGGAGAATGAAACCATAGATGAATTTAATACTAAGTTCGGGCGTGTGGTTGCGGATCTCCCTAGAGACATCAAGCCAAGCGATGCCTCCATCTTTATATCTTACATCGAAGCTTTCACTGGTGATTTGAGATACCAATTAAGGGATAAAGAGTCGGTCGATCTAAAAACTGCTCAAGATCTGGCCGAGAAAATAGAAAGGAATATGCAATCTTCAGGCAAGTCCAACATTCCAGGTTACACTAGGGGAAACACTTCGTACAACAAAGAAAAGGGAAAGGCCATTGAGTTAGAGGAAAAGGAAACCTCTAAAGACCCCATGGAAAAGATAGCTAGCATGTTGGAAGAGGTGATGACTACTTAGAACCAATTCAGGGCAGAACAATCTATGCAAATGAATAAAATCCAAAACAGAATAGTCACACTGGAGAGAAATAATGGACCTAAGAATTTTCAGCCAAAACAAAGTAAAGTGTATCAAAGGAAGTATCCTCAGCAAGAGCCTAGGATTCCAAACCAGTTAGACTCAACTAACCTGGTAGAAGAAGTAATTCCATGGTGTAGACCTTGTGAGCAATTCCACCCAGAAAGTACTTGCTACATAGCAAACCAGATTATAGAACATGGGATGGCAGAGGTCGGTAATCAGGAAACAACATCAAGCAATTATGATCATGTGTACATGGTAGGCCGAACCTATCCTCTATCAAACTAGCATTGGCAGCAGGCCACAGATTACAGTTTCGAAAAGCAATCACCGTCTAAACAGTACAATCCTGAGGATGAAACCATTGCAGAATCTTATAGTGAAACTTATGATGAAAACTGTAATATACATGATGGAAGTCCTATGTGTTCTCCATATAATGATGATAGTCCTGAAGGTTTACTACCTTGTGACCTTTTCTCTGAATAAGACGAGTATGAAAATGAGGACATGTATAGCTTGGAGCATGATACAAGTGACGAAGACTCCCTTATCCCCGACAAAGATGTTGATGAGGAGTCATGGACATTCATGGAAAATCCAGTCTGTGACATGAATAAAGTGGAAAATAATGAACCAGAAACTTTTGATGGTTTGGTCGATTTTTCTGTCTATGGCATATCTAAAGGAGAGAGCATGGACCATGTGGCCTTGGGAAACTTTGATATGAAAAAGGAGCATGCATTTTATCCATATGATCATTCAGAGTCATATCATGCAAAGCCGCACAAAGGTATAAATAATGAAGACATGGAGAAGTAGTGTTGTGAAAAGATAGATGTGATGCAGTTATTAGAATATCAGTCTCAACTATCATCTTCACATATAGAGTTTCCTCATGACTTGGAGCCACTTGGGGCTCATACAGTGAATTATCATCCAGTAAGCCTTGATGATCAGTATGATGGTGTATTCAATCTACCTCATCATTCCAATTTGTATATCAACCCTGTCCAGTCATGGATAGAAGCATCATGCGCAAGCACTTACCAGTTGGGGAGGAAGTTTGGTGACATTATTCATGCCTATGATTTCCCATCCATCCCGTCCCTTCTGGATCATCATGCAGGTTTGCATTTTCTGAATAAAGTATCCTTACTTTGGCTGGTAACCAAAGACAAGGAAAAAAAAAATTATGTTAATAAAATTCTTAGGTGGTTACATTGGATTTCTGATTACACTTAACCCTTTTTATATCATGCTTAGAGTAGGAAAATAAGCTCTTTGAAAGAGAGCATTTACTTTCTGCATTTATATTTTTAGCTATAATAAAACTTTGCTTCTTTTAGTTAGTTACATCTATTTTGTTTAAATAAATCAGCTTAATGGTTCATTTGGTTTTTCATAAAACTTGTGCTACTGAGGTTTTTCTTGTCAAGTTGAGATGTTTTTGCAGGGTATATAAACCAGAGATTCTAGTGTTCTCGTATCCTCTCCTTTCCTTAAAGACTAGATCAAGCACACATCCCACAGTTGGAGCCAGAATGTTACCACCTAAGTTGTACTTAGTGGTTTTTATCAAGTGAGCCCGGTGAACCGGACAGGGCTAACTTGTTCGGACTTCGAAAGGACCTTTGGAAGTACTTCTGGGAGGTGCTTGTTGTATCATATCACATGTTCATACCCCATGGCGGAGTTGTAATAAATTTTCTAGCATGATAGTTTCTGTAAAAGACTCGGTCTCTTAGACTTCATTTGTCAATCCGATCAGCCCAGGGTGTTTTTTCCCTTGGTTATTATTGGTTGTTGAACAAACGACTGATAATTTCTGAGTTTTTCACTCCATACCTCCAAAGTTGGGGTGGTCGGCTTGGCATTTAGGCCTATTGAGGTTATTAGAGTCTGTGTGTCAATGTGTAAGCATGCTAGACATCATTTTTGAGTCATATGAACATGTCTAAGACCCCCTAGGTGTTTTTCAATTTTTCAATTTTTTAGTTTTTTCAGTGTTTTTTATTAAAATTTAATTTTTGCAAAACTTAGGCTATTTTTTAATTGTTTAATTGGAAAAAATGATTTTGTAATAAAAGTGGGCCAAATAATTAGTTTCAGTCATGTAGGTGCTCATTTTCAAGCTAAGAGCACCATGTAAACCCATGGACCCACTATTTCCTAGTTTTGAGTGATTTTCCATCACTCAGGTCAGAAAGCCCCAAAAATCAATTATTGATTATTTTAATTAATAAATTGATGAATAATGGAGCAAATCTAAAATCAATAAATCAGTGGATTCTCAACCGATTTGATTGAAATCAGTCAGATCTGAAGCAGATTGACTGGATCTGACAAATCCTTGACTGAAGGAGGTGATCAAATCAAATCCAGAGTTGATCTTGAGCATCCTTTATGGGGAATTTCTCCCTCCCTCTCTCCTCAACACGTTTTGGCTCATCTGGATGAGTTTTGGGCCGATGTGTCAGTGTATGCGTTGATGTGTCAGCCAGATCAGGCTCCCGGTTGACAAGTAGGCTCAATTCAGCCTCAGTTCTGCAGTGATGAACTCTCCATCAGTTGATTTCACTTGATTCCATGAGGAATTGCGCCCCCCCTGGGGTAGATGGCCTGCAAATTGTATAAATCCTGCTTGAGGCTCCCTCTTCCAAGCTAGGTAGAGTTGGGATTGAGGTGTTGCTGCTATTTTATTGTTGTAATTCTGCATTTTAAATAAAGAAAAGATTTGGAGGCAATACGGTGTGGTGCCATTACATGTGTGGATGATTATTGCCATTGTTTTACTGAGGTAACCTGTATCTGTGGTCATTTTTTGCTAATTTCTTGTAGATCTGTGGTTAAGATTGGTAATTAGCTTATTACAATCTTGATAAGAAAGGTGTTGTTCAATAAGTTTATTGACTGTCACTCTCCTTTGATGCATGTTTAGAGATCTAGATTTAGCATGTCCTATAAGCTTATATGCATGTTATCTTGAATCTCTTTGTATGTACTAATCAGATCTCACAAGTTTCTTGGCAAGTTCTTTGATTTCAGCTGAGTTGCAAGTTCATACTTTGGAGAGGATGCTGATCTAGTTTTCTTCTTCATTCTCTTCAAAACATTTCAAATGCATAGTCCCTCGGCATTCCACTTGAAATCTCTACTACAGATCTTCAAGGAAACCAGCACTTTTCTCCTCTTCTTCCTCCCTCAAAATCAACACTTTACCCAATTACCTTTTCAGTTTATAGCTGTGATTTTATTTGGATCTGTTTCATCAAAGTAAAATATACATAGATATAATATTTCATAGCTCACATCCTAGATCTTGCACTTAACAAAAAATTATCATAAGCATCCCAGATCTAGTTGTAGGGAAATTGTCATTTTTGCATGAATTTGAAAGAAAACTTGTAGATCACATGCATTAGATTTCATTTTGATGCGATAAAATTCAATATTCTGAAATATCAGTGCTTTTAATTGGTTGCACAAACATCAATCCAAGATCCCAAGGAAAGGTTGCTTTCCTTGGTTCCCTGTTCACCGTTTTAGCTAGTTTAATTTCATTAATTTTTGAGATAAAGTAGGCTGACCCAAAGGTACTCTTAAAGTGCTTTTGGGCATTTGTTATTCTAACTTGCTCACTTTCATTTAGAAGGTCTGACATAGAGGAAAGGAATCTGCTGTCCAAAGTGGCTTTTGGAGCGCTCAAATCCCCCCAGGCGTCTCTCTTTTGTCACATAATTTGTAAACTTTTTGTATAAACTGTAATATCTTGGTTTCAGCCTGTATAAGGACCAAGAAAGTTCTGATTTATCATTTCTATGATATTGTAACCTCTTTAATAAAATCCTCCTTTGAATAGGCTCTTTCAAGCCCATTCCCCATCCCCCTGGGGGGATTCGCGTCGGTGCCATTTTCGTCATTTTCTGCTTATTTCCTTTTTATAGAATTGATATGATTTGGAGGGTAGTATATTTGATATTGTTTTTAATTCCATATTCCATATCTTACTTTCAAAATTAATCATAATACTTACCCCACGATTTCCCGAGTGACCCAAAAGGGGAAAGAGATTCGTGGTAGGATCAATCATAAAACCAGATTTGTGTAGTTGTTTTATTTTTTCTATCATTTGTTTATCAGCTGCTTTAAAATTAACCCCTCCTCGATTCCCCGATTGAGATCCACTTGGATCGAAAGAGGTTCTTGGAGGATTTTCTTTTAGACAAGAACACATCTCTTAAAAACTTATTAAAATTTACAAGACTCCAGTGTGTATGCTCTGCACTTGGCTGCGGTTCGTCCGATCAGTCAAGCTGTATCAAAATCACTTGGGTGACTAGCATAATTAGGACTCACCCTCCCCAATTAACAAACCATCAGGCGAAAATCCAACACCTCGATCAAACCTTTACGGTGGTAAAATACCCAAAGGAAGCGGGAACCTACTGAAAAGTGACCTCGGGGCGCCGATCTCTGACACACCCTAACGGTTACGTTACGAACATAGCCCCAGAGACTCCATTTCAGCCCACATATTCCTTGCGGGTAGCCATGTAGGTTTTGTTTTGGACATACTCCAAGTACTCTCGAGTATATCTGGAGTCCCCCTTTTAGCCTAATTTAAACAACTCATACTCCAATTTTAACTTAAAACATACCAAGATGCAATCGCAAAACATTCACTCCAAGCACATGCAAGCATATTGATCTCTTTGATTTGACTCCATTATTAAGGAACTGGTCATTTTTGCTTCATATATATATTATTTATCAGCTTTGTGCTTCCATGTGTTATTTTCGTATCTTGTCATCTTCAATTGTTATAGTTAAAATATTCAAACTCCTAAATAACTATTTCAGTTTAAAATCACCACACTAAGAAATCATCCTTAGTAACTTAATAGGGTCTACCCCCCTTGGCTCCGTTAGGAGTTGAGCCTAAATGGAGGAGTCAAGAACAAGGTGACAGCCTTCACTCAAGACTTGCCCCCAAGGACACACCGAGTGGCTTGAATATTTCTGCCACGTGATCCAGGTGTGTGAAAAGGCGGCAACACAACCCGCGTACATCAGCATACGTGTGTTGCCTATATTAACAGTCGCGTACATCTTGATTCGAAATTAAAAAATATAAATCATGATTAATGGAGATTAGTTGCGCCCTAATCACTAACCACCCCAACTATCTCAACCTCCTCAACCTTCGAAATCACTCTATTTCCCAAAGTATAAATAGAGGCCTTGGGGAGGGAATTAATCAATCAAGTTTGGAGAGCAAAGTTATGCTGGTGGTATATCTTCAAAATTCTTGGAGTAGTATAATTCAAAGTCCTTTGGTTGCAAAGGATTCCTTATCTCAGGCGTTGGGTTGTACTCTTATCTCATTCACTGATTGTTAATAAAGAGAATTCTTCTTCCAACATTGTGTTGAGTCTCTTTCATGTATTATGGTCAATGAATATATTCGATTATGCACTAGATATATTGTTTATCTAACCTATCATATATGCATGTATAATATTGTACTTGGATAATTTTCTCTTTGCAGGTGAAGGACGTGCATCCCTATAATATTTGGAGAGAAGCAGAGCAGAAGAAGATCAAACTTGGATCAACCATCGGTAATTGGGTGAGTCAAGTATTTCTTCCTATTTCCTTTCTGTACTTTATTAAAGCTAATTGTCTACAATATTAGAAGTAAGTTGGTTGTGGAAATTGAACCCAGTGATAGATTAATTTTACTCACAACAATTAACAATTGATCATGCAAAATCACTCACAAAAGAGACTGAAATTGGAGCTGAAAACTAAACTGTATTAACTCAGTGTACAATAGCCAACCCTGTAACATAATAGGTTGCTGAATAAATAAAATACATCAGGTATTCGAATGCATGAGGAGCAATTCGAATCTAGCATAAAGCAAGCTTACTAAAATTAAGCAAATCCCCCATAGGTGTAAAAAGTTGATCCCAAATCTGTTATGGAGCTCACGAATTAGCAAAATGGATTAGGAAAGATAAATAGTGATGGAATGACAACTCATACATGCTTTTCCAAGGAGAAAAGAGTGGAGGATGAAGAGGAAAAAAACTAGTTCACCTCACCTAGTCAAACTTTCCCTATTGCCTTAAAACACTAAAAAAGCAGGCAATAAAGCAAAAGAAGTAGAAGGGTGCCTAAGAGACCAGGAATAAAGAAGAATTGATTCATTAAGGTTTCCCAAGTGCTACATGGGTCAAATTAGGCAAGTTGGACCACTATGGATAGGTAATTAACAACTTGCATAAGGTGGGACACATGAACTAGGCAAATAAGACAAAAATAATTAAATTAATGTCTAAGGTAGAAAACTATGGGTTGATTATTCTAACATTGGTAACCCCATACCCTAGGTTACAAGGGTGTTTAATCCTGAACAACAGAACTGGTGACTCGACTGGGGAGCCCAGCCTGTTGTGGGTTAACTCTGTAGATCCTTGCCCAGTCTTTTCTTTGATTCAGTGTGCAGTGTTTTGTCTTGGTTTAGATTTGTGGTGGTGCTTTGAAGACCTTTATAATTTTTCTCTCTTTTGAAAAATTCTACTCCTGTACGTGGGTTTCTATGCTACACAGTCGCATACAAAGTTTTGTGTACGCGGGTTGCTGTATTGGACAGTCGCGTACTGTACGCGGGTTGCTCTTGTTGACAATCGCGTACAAGCCTAAGCAACAAATTTTTTGGAGTAGGGTTGCTTTTCCTTGTCCTTTTGTGGATTTTGTCTGGGCTGATGGTATTTAGTACTGGCATTGCACTATAGGTTTGATAGCCCTGTTAACCATACTTCATGCTTTTCGGTAATCCCTTGAGTTTTTAATGGTTGGATTGTCTTTCTTTTAGCAATTTGAAGTGGATTTTCCTGTTTGGTGATAGGTCTAAGTGCTGGTTGTCTGAATCAGTGATCATGGTTCTAGATACCGTATATCCCATTCTATTTCCGAATAGTGTTGGTTTGTCACTTGCCTTTGATTGATTTGAGTGATTTCCATTCATTGTGTCTTCTCCGGCTAGGTGTTTCCCAAGTCTTCCTTAGGTGGTTGATCTTTGGTTTTGATAAGTCTGCTATACTTCATTTTGATTACTTTATATCGTTAGATTTTTCAAGCATACTCAAGAATTGTTGCATTTAGGTGCATAGTAATCTTTGAGGAATTTGAAAAGTGAAAAGAAAAGCATTGGAAACATTTGCATTTCAATTGCATATGATAGTTTTACTTTCAGTTTTTAAATAAAGTCTCAAAAATTACAAAAATAAGTCTTAGTTTTCTCTTTCTTAGTTGCATTTTCATAAGTTTATATTTACAAAAAAGAAAAAGAGAAGCTTGTTTTAAGATATGGTAATTTTCTTTGGAATTGATTTATACACCTGTTTTTTACATTTCTTATCGAGTCAATAATATCATAGTCTTTCACTCCACTTGCCTTCTGAGTAAACACAGCCCTTAAAATGAATGCTATAATTTAAAACTTATTAGTAATTCTTGTTTTATAGGGCCATACACCTACTAGCTTGGGATAGACTTGTGGGATAGGAAGTGTAAACTCCCCATAAGTACTTAAATTTAGACATAGTGGGCCAATCGATGGGTAAATCCTTCTCTTTATCGATAGTATCTGGGAAGCTCTTCTCAAACGGGAGTTAATCATGAGGCCGCGTGGAGGCATTGGAATGAGGAGATAACCCTCTGATTCCTTGTCGAAACGTAGACCAAGGTTTTTATGCATTTGGGGATTCTGTCCTAGACAGAGTTTTGGGCTCAGCTACCCTGCTTATTCATACGAATCAGGCTTGTGATTGGTCCCCCAGACTATTGATATAGTTAAGGTAGCCTCTAGTCTCTTGACATCTAGGGTTTATACACAAGTCAACCGGAAGGCTATTTCTGGTTCACCTTGGACGAGCTTGGAAGGTAACCCTTGTTGAAAGTGTAGGAGGGCGGTGGGTGATTCCTCTGCTTGTGCCTAAGAACCTCTTCAAGGATGCCAAGAAATTGTCTCTCGGCTTTCTTCAGGAAAGCATATCTTGTACCCCTTGTGATTGTTGAGACCTTAGGAATTTTCATAGTGATTGCTTTGTGGTTTTTCTGTGTTTTAGCCGACCTTAGGGTTTGAAGAGTCAAATTTAAAATTGTGGAGGACCAATCTATCAGAAGGTCATGAAGTTGCAAAACCTTCCTCTGCTTATTACTTTGGAACCTCCACCTCCCCCTCAAAGGCGGATATTGGACACAAACGATTCTTTTGAACCGATAGGAGTTAGTGAAGTTCTGGGTGAACCAAAACTTAGGGAAAACCATTTTAATTTAAACACAGTTGAGATAAAAGACTTGAAATCTGACAAGTTTGCAAGGAATTTTAATACACCTCTAACTGACTTAAATGATCTTATGATTATTCAGGTTCATCCTTTCGATCCACCTGTGATTGGTGTCCCTGTGGGTAGGATAATGTCTACTCTAGGAGAAAGTTCTTTTACTTCCACCTCAGCCACTCTGGCTGAAGGGGTGCTACCTCCCCCGGTAGGTTCCCTTAGAACAAGTATACCTACTATGCCATTAACTCTAGCGAGCTGAGTGGTTCAACCACCGGCTCCCACAAGTCTAGCAAGTGCTTCTGGTGGTATGGTCACTAGGATTCCTAGTGTACCTATAGTTCTTACTTCCCTCGCACACACTGCCCAGAGTGGTCCTATAGGGTCCTCGGATTTTATCCAAGGATTTCCTTGGAATGGGGGGAACATTCCCCCATCCACTCCATATGTAGGCCCAACACCCTCATATGTAGGGGTGCATTTTGGAAACACTAACTTTTATGGTCAATGTTTTCAAACTCCAGTTTCAGCTCCGTTCACGAGCTCTCCCTTTTCTCTTTTTAGTGGAGGGATACCTGCTCCTGTATCTCAAACCCTAGTTTCGAATAGGGCAGCCAGAACCTCTTATAATTCACCTCGAACAAACAATCCTATGGCTTATGGATGGAATCCTTTCCAAAGCAACCCATCCACTTCACAACCGGCAGTAGGGGGCAACACCACCTTCACATATGGGAATATGGGGTAAAGTCCCTCTAATTCCCAAATTGGTACTTTTAGTGCTCCAGTTAGACCCAAGCTTCCTTTCTTGGTGACATTAAACTTGCCATATTTTTCTAAACTAATGAATGACCCATTGAGACATGATCCCTCCTGGCCACTCGTCCCTACCAAGCTACCCTCAGATATCCAAAAATTTGAAGACAAAGTTGGTGACGATCCTAGAGCTCATGCCACCACTTTCCATTTATGGTGCTCTTCCAACTCACTGAACAAAGATTCAATTCGATTGAGGCTGTTCCAAAGAAATTTGACAAATACTGCAGCAAAATGGTATATTGAGTTGCCTTCTTTTTTGTTTAGCAATTTTTGGGACTTGGATAATTCATGCCTTAGTCACTTCCGGCTTCCTATCCAATATGATTTCGGAATGGACTTGTTGTCTACCTTTCGGCAAAACAAGGCCACCCATATCTCGGATCACCTCCAAGAGTGGAGAAGACGAAAGAGCCTTATTAAAGCCACTATTCCTCCTAAGTTCTTATAAGAATGGTTCCTTAAATCCCTATTTCCTTATATATCTAAGGATGTATCTACTTCAAGAGTGACAAGTGAGGAAGAAGCTATCCTCAGGGCCCAACAACTAGATTTGATATATTCTCATTCTGGGATCTTATATGAGATTGTCCTTGAGGCATCGAGGCCAATGCATGATGTAGAGAAACCTAAGCCTGGACCCCATGCTGATGGTGTGGTTGGTTCCGTGAATTCTCCCACTCTATAATCTTTGGCCAAACAGCTCCATTAGCTGTCCGTCAAACATTGTATAGTGGAGGTAGCGAAGGTTGCCCCCTCACCCCAAAATGCAAATGTTTTTGCACAAACCTCTTAGAAGGGCAATTAGCAGCCCGGTGGGAGACCCTGACAAAGGCCTCTGGTAGCTTGAAAGAAATTTGTTGGTCTACCATTTTCTAATGGTGCTATCCAAGGTTTGTTAATGCAAGCTTTTATCAAATTTATAAAGGTAGAGCTAAATCCAAAAGAATGGAGAACTGAGTAAAGATAGGAAAGCTTTACCTTGTCAAATGCATTTGTCATATCTAGTTTGATAAGCATTCCCTTCTCCTTCCAATGAAAGATGGAATGCATAGCTTCCTGGACTTGAATTACATTGTCCAGAATATGTCTCCCATTTACAAACCCGCCTTGAAGAGGAGAAATCAATTTACCAACTAGAGGTTTAAGCCTGTTAGCTAATAGTTTAGAAAATATTTTATAAGAAGCATTGCAAAGTGAAATAGGTCTGAATCGATCAAAAGAAGAAGGATTAGCTTCTTTAGGAATTAAATCAAGAAAAGTGGAGCTTGTGCAACCACCCACTTTGGCTTTATCCTGGAATACTTTTATCATCCGAAGTAAATATTTCCTAATTAATGTCCAACAAACTCGATAAAAATGAAAGGAGAAACGATCAGGGCCTGGGGCTTTATCCGGCTCCATGGACGAGATAAAATAAATCATTTCTTGCTTCAAAAAAGGCTTCATTAACTCATCATTTTCTTCGTCACTCACCATAAAAGGAATGTTGGACAAACAATCAGAGGTTAAATCTGAGTCAGAGGAGCCATCTTCCCTTAATAGGTTCTGAAAATGAACTTCGGCCATTTGTTTAATTTGAGAAATTCCTTTAACCGATTCACCAGACAGGGAGGAGATTTCCGATATATGATTTTGAGAAAGTCTGACTCTACACTGTTTGTGGAAAAAAGAGGTATTCTGATCTTCATCTTTCAGCCAAGTGCTACGTGACTTTAATCTCCAGTATTCTTCTTCTCGCCTGAAATCTCAAAAAGAATTGAACTGAGCCTTTTGCTCTTTTTCTAGCAAGGCAGGAGTAATTTCTATTTCTTCCATTTCCAATTGGATTTTCTCCAATTTTTCCAAGGCTTCTTTCCTTTCACTAATTGGATTTTTTTGAGTGAGTTTAACCCAGTCCTTTAACGCAGCTTTGGTGTTTTTGAGCTTCCTCTCCCAAACAAAGTTTAGCAATCCAACAACTAGAAGGTCCCATGCCATAGTTACAATACTCATAAAACCATCTCTGTCTTTGCACAGTGGACTAAAACGGAATGGAATGGGGCCAAGATCCTCTTCATCCTCAATCTGCGGCAAAATCGACTTATGGTATGAAGTAATCTTAGGCAAGATACTGGAGGAAATGACTTTTTTTATCCAGCAATAGATAACTCTGCACTAGAAATCGATCCAATCTGGCAGAGATGCTTGCTACTTCATATCTGTTATTTGTCCACATGAACCGTCCTCTTTTTGTCTTAAAATCAATCAGCTCCAATGTTAATATGATATTATCCACCAATTTCAGCATGGGATCTCTCCCATAAACACGTCCTGATTTCTCTTTAGCGTTCATTATAATATTTAACTCACCAGCCACGATTATGTTTGAAAAAGAGTTAGCGGCAAGAAAGGCTGCCAACGAGCTCCAACATTCTCTTTTTTCCTAGGAGTTGATAGGAACGTAAAGGTTAAAAATGCCAAACGATTTCTGACTTAGAGTGTACCGAATTTCTGAAAATATCCAATGCCGCAATGTGTGAGATTGTTCCAAAGGAAAAACATTTTTTGTCTATAAGGTAGCAATTCCACCAGCGGTGCCTATGGAACTCACAACCTTCCCTACATTCGTTTTCCATTTCTTACTGCTTATGGATAGAATGCTATCCTCATCGATTTTTGTCTCTTGGAGCAGGATAACATCTGGAGAAGCCATTATTATAAGATCATTAACAAATTCATCTTTCAAAGAAATGCCAAGCCCTCTGCAATTCCAAGAGACGATGTTCATTATTTGACAGAAGGGGGAGGGCCTTATTTTGAAGGTTTGGCTTGAGTATTCCTTCTGATTGACATCTATATAGTGGCTTAGCTTCCTTACATCTTAAGACATTTGACTTCTTCCTCCCGAACCGTCTTATGAGATATTCACCCTTTTTTGGAGGACCTCTCAAGGGGATCTTCATCGGATGAGCCAGAATTGTCCATAGGTTTCTTTTTTTTTTCCATTTCTGCATATGTGGGAGAATTTCCTTCCACAGGAGTGCTAATATCTGGCTCAGCAGGACCTTTGACTTCTTCACTTGTCTAATTTTAAGGTGGAGGGACTTCTCCCTCTTTAAGCACTGAGAGCACTTGTTCTTCTGGGATGCTCAATACTTCAAAATTGTTTCGATATGATATTTCCTTCATAGTTGTTCCATTTTCATTCTATTTCTACCTGGAGGGATTGCTACCCGTCCACAATTCTCCTCTTTGTCCCTTGGCTTTGTTTCCTTTCTTTTTTGAACTAGTTTTTTGAACTTGAGTCCATTGAGCCCCCTTTTCTTTGACAACTTCTTCCTCAACTTTTTTCTTACAAGATTTGGCAAAATGCCCATAACCATGACAAAATCCACACTTAAAGGGAAGTTGCTCATAATCTACATCTTGCACTTGAGACCAATATTCTACTGTCAAATTGATAGCTTTAGGAAGCCCTACCTCCAAGTCCACTTCGACATATATTTTGGCACAAGTATATTGATCTCTTCTATCAACCCTGCCAATATATTTCCCCAAATTGTTTCCTATAGATTCTAGAGATCCCGAATTCAAACAATGAAGAGGAAGATGCGGCAACCTAACCTAAATAGGAACAACCGAAGGGACATCCTGATTTAGGTCAAAGTCTGGATTCCACTTGTTCAGGTAGATCCCTTGAGGACCCATGAAATATGGCCCATTTCTAAATATTAAATCTCTATCAGCCAAGTTTTCAAAAAGAAAGAGATAATATCCCTTACCTATCAAGTTGCTGCACATGCCTTCTGAGATGAGAGGTTTTTGATTCCTTTGTACCCACCCTTCGATTTCCTTGGGGGATGGCCAAAGCCTAGTGAACTGGCCAATGAGGCCCCGGTCAACAATATTTAGGGCTGTTCGGCATGGTTGATCCACTAGAATATCTATCGTAGGAATATTTTCAAGCTTCTTAATGAAAGACTGCTGGTTCTGGTTGAGTTTCCACTTGCTTCCTGAAGCTTCTAGTCTCCTAAAGCCATTGAGATCAGGGGAAGGGCAGGAGCCCCCTCCATCCACCATGACCTCAAAACAGAGATGATCTCAAAATATCTCAAGTACAACCACCAAGAAAAGAGGAGACTCTTCAAGAAGCAGAAGCAACCCTACAGTCGATTAAAACATCTCCTAGAGCAAGACCTCTTTAACAGAGTAGAGGAGTAAAGCTTCTTCTTGTTGATTCTACTCCCCTCGAATTGGAAGGCACTCAATGCAGATAGTCCTAGAAGGAGAGCACAAACACACCCTCCACCAGCAGTGAGATAAATTTCCTCCAACGACCGATTCACCAGGGACAAGTGATCTTGGATCGAAAACATGTTCTCTACGTCCCCAAATGCCAAAAAAACCAATGACAAGAGCACGATCACCTCAGGTTCAAGATTCAAAGAATCCAGATATGTGTCTCCACTGAAGCCAGACTCCAGAACCGTAGCAACAGGTCGTTCAATCCTCCAAAACTCTGAGAGCTGAGAGCCAAAGAATCCATAAGATTTAAATCTTCTTTAAGTGAATATATAAGCAAGTTTTAACCATTATTGTATTGAATCCAAAGTGCCTTCAATTTATATTAGTTCATTATCAATTTATAATTTTTTATAAAGTTTCCCATAATTTTCAAAAAAGAATTTATTAAATTGATTTTTTTTAAATTAAAAATGAATTTAATTATTGTTTCCACTCATTCCATTTTCTGATTGGTTAATGAGGTTATTGATTCATATATCTCTTAGAGTGTGCATTTATTTTTAGAACATATAAAATAAAATTATAAACATTTAATATGATTTTTTTTCAAATTGCTATGTGGCAACCTTCACATGCCATTATTGACCTATTATTTACTAGAAAATATATTGTGTCACTCCTCATATGGTATTTTTATTTTGATGTGACCGATTCTATCTATTTTTATTTCGATTTTTTATCAGGACAATCGTTTATTGATGTGGTGAATTCTAAATTATTTTTATATTTTTATGAATTATCTTGTTCTTTCTCAATTTCTATATAAAACTTAAAGTTTTCTTATTTTTTATATTTGGCATGGATTGGTCACTTTGTGTCATATTCACTTGTTTATAATTATTATCATTTGGAATAGTTCAACTTTTGCACATTCTTATTTTTTTTGTAAGCAACAGTAGAAATTCATATTAACAAAGAAGAAAAAAACAGTGTACAGAGCATCAAAGTCTTGCTACGGGGGCCTTAGACTATGAGGCCACCCGCCCATTTTGTAAAAAAAACTAGAGTTCCTGTTGGTTTTTTCTAAAAATTAGAAAAGTCTATCTTTCCATAACTATGCTCATCGACCGACATATTACATATTACAAAGTAACTGGAAACAAACATGAAAATTACACATTTTAAAAACAGAGAAAACTAGAAAAACTACAAGTCAAAGAGGGAACAAGGGATGGAGGTGAAGCATATAGGGTGTAGCATCTCCAGCAAATAGCTCTAGCGTCTCCTCTAAGATTGTGCAAGGTCCATACTCATCCTCACGATTCAGTCGACTTGTAGGTTTCATATCCTGAAGCGGTTGAGCGGTAATGGCATTGTTTGGAGCCTCACGGCAACGCTTTACCGATGTCATGATCCTGGTGTTATCCAGGTGCCCCTATACCAGAGTAGTGGATTTTCTAGCAGCTGCTGAGGTCTCACCGCTCATCCCCCACTGGTCCTTGTTACCACTACCTTCAACATTATACTTGCTATGAAAAATAGTATAGGTCCTCCAGTTGAAATTCGCTTCCAGGGTGCTTAGGTGTGCATCGGTCTGGTTAAGATAGGTACACATGCTCTGCGCCATGTCCTTGGAGCCATTCCACTTGTTCGTTAGGTCTTCCATCAACATGGCCATCATGTTTTTAATCATTCAGTAGTGATTTATTTTTCCACCATTTCCTCCCAAGGCCAAATGATCAGAAACAACCTTAGATTCCCATTCGTCAATCGTGCGTCTAACAAGCATGGAGACCTGCAACATTCTTATTAAATGTTTCTTTAGCATTGATTTATTTGTTGAGATTACAACATTAGGAGTCATTCTCCAATCTTGTGAGTAATATTAGGGCAATAGACTTGTGAGTAATATCAAACTGAGTCTTGTGAGTAATATTAAGCCAATAGAATTGTGAGTAATAGTGAGTCAGTAAATCTTGTGAGTAATATCAAGCCGAGTCTTGTGAGTAATACCAAGATAGTAGACATGTGAGTAATATCAAGTTCTACAAATATCCCCATGTTGTAGGGTGGTGTACTTTACTGTGTAAAGTAGATATACTATGTGATGTATGGCTAGTCATGGTCAAACAGGTTCTACAAGTATCCTTTAGGGATTAGCTACCCCTAGAGTGATTTACTTTAGCATGTGACTATATGACCTGGTGTAATACATATGATCATAGGTTTGGAAACAATCTTATGAGTGTGATATGATATAGAATTTATGAAAACACATATGGACCATGCATAGATATTTAATATAAGCACAAAGATGGAGAGAGAATTTGAATTGCCGATGTTGCCACCAAGTGAACTCAAATTGATTATATATCAGTTGAGTATTAGTTATGGTAAACAAAGTTCAGTTAATTAAGGAATAAACTCCTTTATTTATGCAAGTGATTGTTGGAAATAAACACTAATGGAGAAGCATTAGTTCTATTCAGTTACATTGAATTGCATGCAGTTTTGTTCAGTTATGTTCAGTTACATTGAGTTGCATGCAGTTACATTCAGTTATGTTCAGTTACATTCAGTTCTATTCAGTTACATTCAGTTATGTTCAATTACACTCAGTTCTATTCAGTTACATTTAGGAGCATGATCTAGATGTCTACTTTTCCTCAGTGAGTGAAGACTCTTTATGCAGGGAAAATTAAAGAGCAAGTCAATATGCACCATTTCCGTCACTTTTCAGGAGACAAATTTTATGGAGACTTTTTGATCAATCGATGAGGAATCAAACAAAACGGTTAAAAACTCACTTCCAAAATGGGCTGATTTAGCTTATTCTTGAGACTATTTCAAAAATTTGCAACTGTTTGAGAGATATGATCAAGTATTTGAAGATGAAATTATCAAAAATCATGTTATGGCCGTTTTTCCAAAGTGGATGAATTGATGGAACAACCCCAAGAGCTGTAAGTTGGATATTATCATTATTCAATGGATCTTGTGTATAATGAGATCCTCATAGAGTTGATATCTCATCCAAAGAAGAGGATGATCATTGGAAGAAGTTTTATTTGAATAAGAACATTCACATTGGGTTGCATGGGATCTAGTTTCTCCATTCATAGATTCACTACCTCCTACATGCACTCAAATTTGCAAAGAGATAAAGACTAAGGGACTACAATACTTCGCAAGCAAGCAGAGATAAAGATGGAGCATGCAAAACAATAAAAAGATAAGTATCCAAATTTTTTATTATATGCTATTTAGATCTATATTATTTTGAATGTTTTTATTATAGTGATATAGAACATGCATGATTATTTTATAAAATATGAATATAGAGGATGCATGATTGTTTCATAAATATATGAATATAGAGTTGCATGCTTGTTTCATAAATATATGAATATAGAGCTGCATGATTGATTCATGAGATATGAACATGGGGCTGTATATTTCTTTCATAAAATAAAATTTTGGACTGGTATAGGGCTTCATATCAGTACATAAGATTATAATGTTTTATGATAAATCGATTTGTCAACATCTATACATAACTAGGTAAATCTTTATCAGTATATTGAGAGTATTTAATGTCAATAAAATTCATGAGTATGAAATGGTTCTAACCATTAGAATAATTTGTCTTCTAGGGAAATCTAATATTCCCTTACCTACAAGTAAAGAAGGACATGAATGTGGAGTCATTCTGATGGTTGATCCTAAAAGAGAACAGTTCGGGAGGTACCTATGTCTCTTAGGAAGCAGGAAAAATAGATGGCTTAATTCTATTATGATAGATGTGAAGAATCCTAAATATATTATATCTTATTTAAATTCACATGTCAAATAAGAGCTTCATATATAGATGAGCATAAGTCTCTGTGATGGAGGATCCAGATTATGATTCTCAACATTTACATGGTGAGAGGGAGTTGCTATTCTTGCTAGCTATTGAAGAATCGGTGTAATCGATTAATGTACCTCCTGTAAAAAGGAGATATGCATGATGCTCATATTCCGAAGGAAGCTGAGAAATGTATTCAAGAATATTGTTATAATTCTTATGATTAGTGGTGTGTAAATCACTAGACAAATAATTTCCTCAGTTAAGGAAAATGTGCAGTAAAAGAGCCTAAAGAGTTTCAGGATGATGGATTACAAATCCATGGCCACACATATGAAGGTAAATATGAAATTTCATAATTCTTATTTCATATTTGGAGGATTTCAAGTCAGTCGAAGATGTATTTGGTTAGTCCCAGGTCCCAGGATATGTTATGTGCTTTGTAGTTTGTACATAGACATTTACAAAGCATGTGTTGTTGTACCTACTTGGTATAAGTGTATTTGGACTCATATATGTCTTGATCAATAAATAAAGTTTCAAACTTATATATGAAATATGACTAGTATAGTGATTGATGAAGATCACATGTGTTGCTCTAGATAGAGAATGTTGAAAAGGAGTGAATATTTTGATGGTTCTAGTTAGTTATATTTGAGACATGGTACATATCCATAGATGAGCAACATTGCCATCATTCTTATTAATCCTCTATCTAGGACAAGCTTGGTATAGTACATAAGAAATACTCTAGTTGAAGAGGGAGTATTGATGTGTCTTCATAGGCAGTAGCAGATAAAGTCCCCAACAATTAGTCATCGTACATGAATTAAGCATCCAAGGGTTGTCATAGCTTGTGGAGAACATCCACATGAGCAGAGACAAGGTCAAAATTCTCAAAGACTATTTATAGTCTGGACGGTGAGAACCTCTCGGAGAGGTAGTTGTGGTGTTGCAAATATAAAGAGAAGGATCACTGAGAAAGTGATCATGACTTGAAGAACACCATAGAGAATGGAATGCTCCCAAATAACTTCTCCAGATAACAGAATATTCAGGAAGTCAACATTTTTTTTTAACTCAAATGGATAATTTTTATTTTTATGAAAAATCACAGGTATGTTTTGGCAATTGCCAATCAACCAATTACACAATCAAATAGAAATACTTCGTAAGGGCCAAAGACTGTACAAATTCTTACAGAGAGGAAGGGAATAAATCATTTAGACAAATTACACCTTAATGAATAACAATTAAGGAATAGGGTGAAAATAACTAGATTCACCGTTGATTCCAAGGAACCCTTGAGACAACAAGAATGCTTCATTAACCAAGGCATATACGAGATTATTTAGATCCCAAAGGATGTGAAAGGAAATGACCATGTCAAATTCTTTCAGAACATTCCGAATTCTCTACAGAGATTTATTCAAGGAAAAATTATTGAAGTAGTCAGCTGAATTTAATGCTTTAATCAACATCTTAGAATTGCTGAAAATTTGAATTGACTTGAATCCTTTCTCCTTATAGATCTAACTCACCATGAAGAGGCTATAACTTTCATCCTGGTTATTTGACATGATTCGAAGACTCCAACTAAAACTGAATTCGGTCAATCTATCTGGAGAGGAAACCAAATCCCCAGCACCTGAGATCCCAGGATTCCCCTTGGATGCACCGTAAAAAAAAAATCCACTGAAGAGGAACTCATCCTTAATGATTTGAATGCATCCAAATTTCCATGAAAATGCCAGGGAGGAGAGATGACAGGTTTTAAACAAACAAACTTTCTCAAACCTTGAGGGTTGAAGCCCAACCACGTTGAAAACGCACAAGGCAGGGAAGAAGAGGACATCGTGGTTCCTACTGATTCAGCAATTAATGATTTGATTTTGAATGCCATGATCTGGGGGTTTGGGTTCAGATTGTTGAATATGCAATTTTTCTGGCAATCCACATCTTCCACAACATAATATTTAGGATTGAGTACCAATGCTTGTGCCAGTCAGCTGATTTATCAATTTTTTTAGGATGTTGTTCACTCCAGGAAAGGTAGAACGTGTTGACAGTAGAGTGGACAGGGACATAAAAGGTGGAGCTGTGGAGCACCAAATCCCACACCAGTTTGGAGAAGACGCAACCAATAAGGAGATGGTCTGCCATTTCAAGGGATGATTTGCAAAAACAACACTAAAAAGGACTGTTGAAGCCACGTTTTAACAAATTATCACCAGTTAGCACCTTATTTTGCAAGAGAAACCAAGAGAAAAAATTTACCTTGGGAAGACAGTGCGAAGACCAGACTGTTTTCCAAATCACAGGGGAGAAGCTTGTAAATCAATAAAACCTTTTGCAGCTGTGTAAGAACCAGTTTTTCCCCAACCTCGGCTGTCTTTATAGGAGCTATGAACTAGAGCAAGACCAGAAAGAGAGGAGAGCACCAAATTTTTTTGGGAGCTGAGGTGGTCTAGAATTTCAGGGAAAGACCAACCAACCCAATTGCCAATGCTGTCCCAAGAACAAATATCAGCCAAGCGGAGCAGGGATTTGTTAGTTGACAAGTCCATAATCTCTTTTAAAGAAATAACAGAGGAAAGAGAAGGATTTCCTGAGATTTTAACTTCCCAGAGGATGATCCTCTTCCCATTGCCAGGGATTCTATATAGTTGTTTATCGAAATTGTCGATACCTCTTCTGCAAGAATTCCATATAGCTGTGCCTGTGGGAGTAGTAGAGGTTGTTATATTTCTCAAAGAGTTTCCCTTAATATTTTTCATCCTAAATATCTTGCTGGAAGGGTGAGTTTTTTCCACATATAGTTTCCAAATAAGTTTATCACACAAAGCCATATTCGCCAGACCGAGGTCATGAATTTGTAATCCACCTTTTGAAATAGGTATTTTAAGGATTTCCCAGCTTACCAAATGCATCTTATTCTGACTACTTTTACTGCCATTCCATAGAAATTATCTCAAAAGTTTAGAATATGAGTTGAGATAGACTTAGGGGCAAGGATAATTTTAGGGGCAAAATTTATCCCATGGGCTATTTTCCCATGTTTTTCTCCAAAAAAAGATTCACCATTTTGCATTTTTTGAAGCCCTATTTCGCCAATTTTGATGGGGTGAAATTTTTTCACCCTAAAAATTGCAAATTATTATATAAATGATATAAAATCCTTAGAAATTGATTTTTTTTTATAAAATATCACCAAATATTTTATAGTTGACGTTTTAAGAATTGGTGATATTCGCCAACAATTTTACACTTTAAAATAAGTATGGTTCCTTAAAATCATCCCTGCTTGCGGGCGAGCAGCAAAGAGGACTGAAAGATAGGTAGAGAAGAACGAACTGCCTTTATCAAAATCAATTTTCTAGCCTTGGTTAACCACTGACCTTCCCAAGAAGTGATTTTATCTTTTATCTTAGCTAGCACTTCAAGCCAAATAGAAGGAGGAGATGATCCAAGAGTTAAAGGAAGTCCCAAATACTTTATCTTCTCCCACTTGTCAAAGCCAGGGAATCCCAAGAATTTTGTCATTCGAAGAATTGCCAAATGAACTACATTCTAGCCATAAACAATACTTTTTTTTATTATTGATCAAGGCTCCTGAAATTAGGTAGAAATTTTTAAGAATTTCATTAAAGGCCCAGGCAATCTTCAAAGAGGCCCCTCCTATAAGGAGAGAATCATCCACAAAGAGGGAATGGTTGATTGGGTCCACTCCCCTAGCAATCTTAATTCCTAGGATGTAACCAACTTCCTTTTCAGCCGAAAGTTTTCGATTGAGAGTTTCTACCATCAAGATGTATAGAAAAGGTGACATCAGACATCCTTGATGAAGACCTCCTGTAGATTGGAAAAATCCTGTAGGCCTACCATTGACTAGAGGCACAATCCATGGCCTATCTGTATAAGTTTTGATCAAATTCACAAACTGAGAGCTAAAGCCAAAAGAGAGAAGGACTTCATAGAGGAAGGTAAGCTTCACTTGATCAAAGGCATTTTTCATATCCAACTTAATTAACATTCCTTTCTCCTTCCTTTGGAAACGTGGAAGAGCTTCTTGGACTTGGATTACATTATCAACTAAGTGCCTACCTTTTACAAAGCCCCCCTAAAGAGGAGAGATCAACTTACCTAACAAGATCTTGAATCTATTGGTTAGAAGTTTGGCGAGGATCTTCTAAGAGGCATTACACAACGAAATGGGACATAACCTATCAAAAGAAGAAGGATTAACTTCCTTTGGAATTAGAGCAAGAAATGTAGAATTAGTACACCCTCCCACTTTAGCTTTTTTTTGGAAGGCTATCACCATGCGGATGAGATTTGTTTTTATAATGTTCCAGCACACTCTATAAAAATGGAAAGAAAATCCATTTGACCCATGAGCTTTATTTGGCTCCATTTCCTAGATGACATCCAAAATTTCCTTTTCAATGAAGGTTTTCTTTAAATCATAATTATCCTCTGTGATGACAAGAGAAGGAACATAATCCAAAAATTATGCAGACACTTCACCATTAGAGAGGCCATCTTCCTGAAACAAGAGCTGAAAGTGCCTACTTGCATCCTGTTTTAGATTATCTTGACCTTTAATGATACCCCCTTCTCTAGTGGAGATTTACGAGATGTGATTTTGAGACAGTCTAGCCCTGCATTGACGATGGAAGAAGGCAGTGTTTTTATCTCTCACCTTTAGCCAGAGACTTCGAGACTTCAGCCGAAGATATTCCTCTTCCGGTTGGAAAGATTGCGAGGTTTTAAGTTGAGAAAATGGTTCCATAGTTAACTGATATTTGGTGATTTCGCTCTCTTCCATTGCTAACTGAATCATTGTTAACTCAACCACTGTCTCTTTCCTATTGATAGTTGGAGCATGAAGAGGTGTTTTAACCCAATTTTTCAAAGCATATTTAGTAAATTTAAGTTTATGTTCCCATACGAAATTGGGGGATCCATCAACATAATGAGACCACGCTTGAGACACAATATCCATAAATCATTTTTAGTCAATCCACAGGGGGATGAAACGAAATGGAATTGGCCCAAGGTCATATTCTTTTTCAAACAATAGAGAAATGGGATGATGATATGATGTGAGTTTGGGAAATTTTTTTGATGAAATGATGAAATTCCCATCCATCAATGTGCTATGAATGAGAAACCTATCGAGACAGGAAGCAATGTTGGCCAAACCAACTCTGTTATTGGACCACGTGAAGTGTCCTTTCTTGGGTTTTATATCATTCAGATTGCAATCTTAGATCAACTCCTCCACAGTATCCTGAAAATGATCCTTGCCGCAAAGTCCACCTTTTTTTCTCATTTGGGGCTAATGAAATGTTAATATCTCCTGCTACTATCTTACTTATAGGAGAGTTGGACTCTAAGAAGTATGATAGCGATTTCCAGCACTCTTTTTTTTCAATGAAATTGATTGGAACATAGAGATTAAAGAGGGACAAAGCATTCTTACTTGAGATATGAAAGAGGTCAGTAAAAATACAATGCTGGGTGGCAAACCAAATTTTAAGCTAAAATTTTTCTTCACACCACAGAGTTGCCTCTCACATTGGCAACTTTTCCAGCATTCAATTTCCATTTTGATTTACTTAAGAGAAGTAGATATTCATCCTCTATCTTAGTCTCTTGAAGCAAGAGAATTTCAGAAGGAACCATTCTCATTAAATCTTTGACTGCTTCAGCTTTGATTGGGTTCCCCAATCCCCTGCAATTCCAAGATACGATCTGCATTACTTACCTAGGTGAGAGGGAGTAATTACTCCCTTTGAGAGCCTAGTCCTCTTGCTCCTGCCAAGTGACATTTCAATGGTGGATTGGATTCCTTGCATATTTAGCCTCTCAGCCTATTCTTCTCAAGCTTCCTTTCGATACTTCCTTCCAACCTTTTTGGAAAGTTTCTCAATGGAATCTTCATCAGAGGAGCGTGAGCTATCAACCTGCTTCTTCCTAGTTATATATGCATAAGAAGGAGAATATTTGTCTCCATTTGGAGAAATGTGGTTTTATTGCATGGATTCACCTACCCTAGGTAAATCTGAGTTAGATGCTCTAGCTTGTTCCATTGGTTATGTATTTACTTCAGGTTCAGCATCCCGCTCTTCGAATTGTTGCAATTCACCCTCTTCAAGAATAGGAGCTTCAAGAGAACTGAGAACAACAAAATGATTGGAGGGTGCATTGGGGTATTCTGCAGCCTGAGGTTTAGAAAGATTATTCCCAACAACAGTGACTCCTTTCATAGTCTTTCCTTCTTTACCTTTCTTTCTAGGTTCATGATTGGAAGTTCCTGCTTTCTGGACTTGGGTCCATTGATCATCATTCTCTTTTGCAAGTTCCTCTTCTGATTTTTTCTTACGATTTCAGGAAAAATGGTCATAACCATGGCAGAACGAACACTTGAATGGAATTTGTTCGTAGTCTAGCTCCTGGATATAATACCATTCAATTACTGTTAGCTTGATTACCTTGGGCAGTCCTATCTCCAAATCAACTTCGACACATATTCTTGCACATGAAAATTGATCTTTCCTTTCTGCCCTATCGATGTATTTACCAAGCTTGTTCCCAATGGTTTCAAGGGATTGTGAGTTCCAACAGTGTAAAGGTAAATGCAGGAGCCTTACCCAAACAGGGACAATAGATGGAACATCTTCAGTGGGATAAAAATTAGGAGACCACTTGTTCAAATAAACCCCCTGGGGTCCCATGAAGTATGGACCATTTCTAAAAATGAGGTCATGATCCTCAGCAGAGTCGAAGACAAAGACATAACATCCTCTTCCGACAAAGTGATTTAGAATACCTTCAGATACTAAGGGCCTCCAGTTTCTCTGCACCCATCCATCAATGGCCTTTGGAGAAGGCCAGAAGCTAGTGAATTGCCCAATAATCCCACGCTCAACATGGTTTAGAGTCATTCGACAAGTCCGTTTAGTAGGAATTCGACCGAGGGGATGTCTACTTTCTTAACAAATTTTTGTGAAGGACCCCCTTTCCTCTTGCCACAGGTAGCAATCAATCTCTTGAATGTATCAAGGTCAAGAGGAAGAGGCAATGGAGGAACCCCTCTGGAATCCATTAGGCATAGGCCACCAGAACAAGACTAGAGAGGTAAGTTCTTCCAGCCCAGAAAGGCCTCACAAGAGATATTCACTAAAAAAGACAGACTCCTTCAGCATACTCTGTCTAGAAGCTGAGCCCTGCAAATGCACCCTACAAAACAACAGATTGAGAGATCCCGAGACTTGGAACCTCTCTGGTCTTAAGTTCCACCAAACACGAAAAAGCAGAAGCATCCCTGCAATCGATTAACCAAGAACTTCAAGAGCTCCTTCACACAGGAAAATCCTCCTTCACAGACAAGGAGATCAACAATGATCCAGCCTTGGCGAGCTATCCCACCGAACCAAAATCTTCTAGAAGCAAGCGATCTTTAAATGGATGCAATTCTCAAATACAAGATCTGCAGAGAGGTTTAAAACTCCAGAATGAAAAGAAGTAGCATTTGCACAATACATCCAAGGGAGACGCGAACTAATCCAACCTCCCGATAGAGAGATTGAACCAGAATCGACATGTCTTCAACGATCTAGAGAATTGGAGCACGCAAAAATACAAAAAATGAGCTCAGAGTTGCTTCGTTTCTCTACTCCCCTCTTGATTTTCAATCCACCATAGAGGATGCCATTTGAAGCCTGAGATCTTCTTGGAAGGAACTCAGTGCAAAGAACTCAGATCTAGAGATGCTTGAGCTACAATCCCAACAAGCCAGAGATTGGAGAGCATGTTAAGCCACACACTCCACTAGCAATGGAGAGCCTGATCTCTTCCTCCAACAACCGATCCACCTACAAACCGTCAGCAAGGGAGAACCATATGGTTCAAAACTGATCAAGATTTTTTTTTAAATGTTCTTGAAATAGGGGGTACTCTTGAAAATTAAGTCTCAAACTTCTTGTTTTTCTCAAAAAGGATTAAGAAGTCAACAAATTTTGTTGAAGAGTGAAAGACAAGATAAGTCTTTCTTCCTGCATGTTATTACACATTTGTTGTATAATATTGTATGTGATGGATTTAAAAATCCATGGTTTTTAGTTTAGAGAAACTTTATTCTGGATTGGATCCATATGATGCTACTTTGTGTAAGTAGTTGATTGGTCTTTGAGCAGACCTGTTGTATTTTATGCTTACTACTAAGCATATGTTTGAGTACCTTTGAGGTGCATTAGAATAGGCTCTTTATTGTATTTAATACATGGAAAACCTATTATTTGATTGTGTTATCCAACTATTGTTTTATCCTGAGATAATCAATATAATTTGAGGCTAGTACTACAGAAGCTAAGTGTATTGCAGCTAGTACTACAGAAGCAAGATGTATGCCTAAGAGTACTACATAGGCAAAATGTGTTTTGTGGATGGTTCTACATACTGAGGAGTAGTGTAGCTTGGGAAGCTACTTAATATGGTGAAAGACTTGAGCCTACAGTCATTAGGTGTTAATATTCAATGCTTCTCAAAAACCCTATATCTGTTTTATGATAAAACACATTTGAGATGAAATTTTACTTCATTGAAGTCATGGTCATGAGTTCCAGTACATAGGTACTGATGAGCAGATTGCAAATTTGTGGCAAGCATCTATATGTGACAAAGTTTAAACACTTTCGAGATAAGCTTGGTATGGAAGAGAATGTCTCCCTCACTAAGAGGGAGTGTTGAGATTACAACATCAGAAGTCATTCTCTAGTCTTGTGAGTAATATCAAGACAATAGACTTGTAAGTAATATCAAGCCGTACAAATATACTCATATGATTGAAGTGGTGATGTTGTAAATCTTGTGAGTAATATCAAGTTGAGTCATGTGAGTAATATCAAGGTAGTAGACTCATGAGTAATATTAAGTCAGTAAACCTTGTGAGTAATATCAAGTTGTCTTGTGAGTAATATCAAGACAGTAGACTTGTGAGTAATATCAAGTGAGTAAAGCTTGTGAGTAATATCAAGCCGAGTCTTGTGAGTAATATCAAGACAATACACTTGTAATTAATATCAAGTTATACAAATATACTCATGTTGTGAGGTGGTGTACTTTACTGTGTAAAGTAGATACTATGTGATGTATGGCTAGTCATGGTCAAATAGGTGCAACAAGTCTCCTTTAGGGATTAGCTACCCCTAGAGTGATTTACTTTAGCATGTGATTATATGACTCGGGGTAATACATATGATCATAGGTTCGGACACAATATTATGAGTATGATATGATATAGAATTTATGAAAAAACATATGGACCATGAAAATATATTTAATATAAGCACAGAGATGGAGAGAGAATTCGAATTGCCCATGTTGCCACCAAGTGAACTTGAATTGATTAGATATAAGTTGGGTATTAGTTATGGTAAACAAAGTTTAGTTAATTAAGGAATCAAATCCTTAATTTATGCAAGTGATTTTTGGAAATAAACACTAATGGAGAAGCACTAGTTCTGTTCGGTTACATTGAGTTGCATGCAGTTCTGTTTAGTTCTTGCAGTGGGGATTTCTCCCCTACTACGTGCAGATGCACCAACCTTAGCTCATCTAGAGCATAAGTAAGAGTTCAAGAATAACAATAACGAAACTATAACAAGAAATATTGTTTAATGGTTTTAACATATATATAAACTAACTAATGCAGAAAACTAAAATAGACACACCTTTCTGAAAATGGGCCACCATAGCCATCCATAGAAGTGGTGATGCAGATCCACGTTTTGGTTCTCCAATCTCATCCACAGCTAGTTTTCAAGTGAGGGGAATGGATCCAAATGGGTACGGAGTGAACTCAACATACATCGCGGTAAATGACGTGGCAAAATATGGAAGGAGGAGTATGTGATGTGACTGATGGAAAAATGGCAAAAAGTGATCCAAAAGTGTTTTGGGAGAGTCCTTCACAATGTATTTATAGTATGGTCCTAGGGTTTTTTGACCCAAGGTAATGACCCATGGTAATTTATTGTCCATGGTATTTATCTGTGGTTTTTTTACCCATTCTCTTTTTTAGGGGTTTTGGCCCTTTTGGGGAGAGAGTGGGGATAAACCATAATAAATGCTCATCATTCTTTCATTTATGGGAAGGAATAATGATTCTTTGGACCATTTTTTATGGAAATACAATTCAATACAATTGTGAAGGTAAAAATGAGGGAAATATGGTGGGAATATGATGTATGTATTTGGTTTAGACCATGGAGATCTAGGTGAACACTTTTTAGTGTTAACATATTTCCCCCGGATGTGTGAGGGCAGGAGCTCATCGTATGGCCGATGGACATCATAGGATCATGGAAAAATGGTTACAACAGTGCAGATATTGGAGAGAACCATGGACAAGTGGAGCTTCCTCGTTTGAAATACGGTGGCTTTTGGTTTTTTATTGGTTCTCAAAAATGGATAAGTTACATATAATGTGTGACATGCATATGTATGAGGAGGGCATACCCATGCTCGTAACAATTTCAAAAGAATAAATAATGGGGTCAAGGCTCAAAATATGGGAGCCCATCAATACATATACAAATGATGATACATAATAGTGGCCTCAATGGGAGGATGAATACAATACTGATATGAAGAATTGATACATAGGAACAATGGAATTCTCATGGCATGCAATATCATCATAATTGATGCTCTGTTGGATCTGGAAGTGTACATAACTGGAGGGAATCAATGAATGAGAGTCAAAATATCTATGGTACAATATATAGCATCAAGTACTGAAGATACATGAAAGCATAACACTGGGATCTTCCGAACACTATTGCCAACGCATCCCGGAAATCACAACAGACATGAGAAAGTATGGGTCCCATATATAGACTCACCAATGTTCTAGAGTCAGGTGACAACCAAGGTTTTCGACCAAATACTAAACGGACCAATAACATGCACGAATCTCAATGGTGTGATGATGTAGCTGAAGTTGAGCACGTGCGACACAACCAACTCGAAAGGCACTAATGAACCCTTTCAAGTGGTCCAAGGAACTCATCAATAAGGTGGATGAAACCAGGATACAAGGACCTCCGGGTCTATCCTATGGACTAGACATGCTGATGTCGACAGAGGGATACCTACAACTAATCAAGACAATGATGTTTCCTTGACTAGAAGCACAAGGGGGATACCAGAAGATGTGGAAAAATTATGGAATTGACACACTGAATGGGGGAACAAGGGCAGGGGAGTATGGGGGATTGAAACTTCCTTTATTCAGAGTATGATGACAGGGATGACATGGAAGCAAATGAAACTGACTCATGGGAGAGGGATCATAACTGTAATACCGGGAAGATAACTGAAAATTGGAAATACTGAGGGAGGTAACTGGAATAGGAATATCTAGGGGATCCAAGGAAGACTCATTGCACAATAATCTAAACAAAGGTGACCCAATGCGGGGAAGCTGCCATAATGTGATGTCATATGTGGTGGCACCTAGAGACACCCTTTGGGCCTTTGTCATAGTTTAAGGTGCACAAATAAGGGATAGAAGTATGCGCAAAATGGTACAATGTCGTGGACTTTTAGCGAGCCCAAGAAAGTAAATGCTCGATGGTGATTTTTTTAGAGAGTCTGAAAATAGGAAGAAGACTCCAGTGTGGTTTATTTTTCATTAATAGTCTCCTAAGCCCAGAAAAGGATAAAAGTATAGGAAGGAGAGCTCTCCCAACCTTTGGGGGAAGGCAGACTTCTTTACCATTGGTAGTCCAATCATGCCGAAAAATGCTAAACCTATACTGACTCGATGGTCGTTCAAATAATTTTACGAGCATGAAGGAAACCAAGTTTGCTTGGCAATCTTTTCTTTATGAGAGGGCTAGAAAAGAGCTTAAATACAACCCATAATGCTATTTTTAGTACAATACAATCCCAATGTACGAGAAATCACAAAAGGATACAAAGGGAAACGTTCCAAGCTCGAAGATGCTAGGGTGATCCTTTTCTTATAATAGTCTATGTGGTCTGAAAAAGGAAATAAACAAGGCCACATAGATGCCCTTTCAAATACTTTAACAAGTGTGGAAGGAAGCAAGCATGCTCGATAATCTTTTCATTCTTTTAGGAATCAGAAAAGAGCTTAATAGAAACTCTGTAATGGTCAATCAAGCAAGGAGGACGTGTTCAATGTATGGAAATAGGTTAGGTTGTGAACATGGTTGATAGGAAAAACTGAGGAACACTAATAGGGCCTCCATGAGGGAGGATGGATGGTGGTATAATAAGGCCAACTGTGCAGTATGGATGGAGCAGAGGGCTCATGAACATGCCAGTACATGCATGGGGTGATTCACATGGTGGCACACAAATCGAGGTGAATTCCAAGAGATGGCCCAAAAATTCTACGGGAGAGATCGAGACATGGGTCTCGTCAAAAGATAGAGGACAAAAAACTGAATCTGGTGGTGTGAACGACATCTCAAACGGACACCGGATGACTCTATGGTGCATGGAAGAACAACTAGACGAAATGGAGGCCTATAAATAGGGAGAGATCACATTACATGTGTCATTATTACTGTTCAGTGCAGAGTTGGAGTGGAGGACCCTTGAACACAACTGTTTTTTTCTTACATTTGGATCAACAGTTTTTCAAGCTGTGACTTGCAGGTAAGAGTTCTCAGCGAACCCATCTGTTTCACTGGATTACTTTGTGTTTTTGCTCACTCTGGGGTCGTAGCCGAGCCCAAAGGGTTCTCGGGGCTGGGTCACTTTTTTCGAGGGAAAAGACATGATCTAGGTCGCTCTTATAGGGCTGATAGGTGTGACCCGGTTGCACCTATCGAGGAGACATGCGCGACTCAGGTTGCACCTTTTCAGAGGGTAAAAACGACCCAGTCACTCCTATTCGAGGTTTTTGAGTGACTTAGGTCATACAAAAGGGCCGAACAGGGGAAAATTAACCTAGAATGAGTTTTGTGCATGATTGGACCTAACAGGGAATATGTGTATGTGCAAGATGCGTCAGGTGGAGTGGCGGGAGCAAGACATTGGGAACCTTCGAGGGGAGGTGCAGAATGACCATGCGGTGCAATATTTTCTTGCTTAGTGTGGTTTGTGGAAGTTCTTCCAGATCCCACTTATGCATTCAGCAAAGCTATTGCTAGACAACCTGGTGAGATTTTGGGACCGGGAGGCAGAGTGTTTTATCATCTAGGGTGAGCGGATAGAGATCACATTCCCCAATGTGTACTTTTGTACTAGACTCCCAGTGTTGGGTGTGATCGGTGACAGTACATCGAAGCTCACACAAGGGGTGTCACTGGACAACCTTTGTGATATGCATTGCTATGCCTCAGCATCAATGCACTTGTCATACATATTGGTGTGTGAGATTGAGAGTCTTCATAATCGAGCTATAGTAGTGATGGTGCTGTGTATACTGGGATCATCAAGACCGCACAATATCTCAGGTGATTAGCTCCAGATGGTGGAGCGTGTACTGAGGGGCACCTACTTTGGGTGGGCCCATATGTTCTTAGCTCAAGTTTGGCGTGGGATGAACCATGCTAGTTCGGTGGGAGGGGATTTTTGTTTCCCCTAGTTCTTTTGCTCATTCTTCTTTGAGTGACTACCTACACTACGACCGCATCTGGTCATGCGTTAGGGAGGACCTCGCGAGCCTCACATGAGGAGGTGGAGTGAGATGATGATCAAGGATGGAGGCAGCTTGGTGGGCCATTTTTTCACCCAGGATCTCTTCGCACAATGGCAGTAACTACTAGTCCTTATAGAGGACTATCCATATGCTGGGATGGATTACCGAGGAGACTTGGATATAGCTCGACCTCTCGGCCAGGCTTGGGGACCCGACGGTACATATACATGATGATTTTTGTGGTTGCATTCATATATAGTTTTACTATCTTAGTGGTATCTAGTGCATGTGAAAACATTAGGTCACGTCCTCCAGCAAGCTATCAAAGGCATAGGGTTTGGATCCACCTGCTCATAGGGACAGGAGGGGCTGGAGTGCAATAGATTCACTATGACTCGATGTTGAGCGCTTACTGGAGGGGGTTACTAAAGATGGATGGCAAAATTTCGATGAAGAATTGATCACCGTGTGTTACCATGCTCCTTCAGAGTGGATCCCCCTGATGAGGAGGATCACAGTCGCTGCTGAGTATGTCAGAGCTGCAACACAGGGTGATGTGCTGGTGGAGGAGGAGGAGGACTCCGATGAGGTGGAGGAGGACACTAAGGAGGAGTACTCTGACTAGCAGCTAGCGATGTTGCCCCTCGATGTAGTGGTGCATAGGGATTTTTGTGCTATATGTATGATCAGTCAAGAAATCTTATGGAGCTTCTAATTTTGTACTGAATATTATCGCATGATATATATATATATATATATATATATATATATATATATATATATGCACGTGGATGCACTTTTTATGTGTTTTTATGAGTTTTTTTCTTTGTTTGTTTATGAGTCTTTTTATATGATGATGATGATGCCTATATGATGTATATGACATATGTATGCATGACTAAATGATGATGAATGATGAAATTACTTTCTTATATGCGATAGTTGATGTGCCACTTTAGAACATCATTAGCCATTTGGTATGCTACACTATTGAGACTTATGTGAACATGTATGAATGGAATGGATTCAAAATGTCTAACCAAGTGTCTAGTGCACAAGAACTTTGTAAAGAGGCAAGGATCACGTACCTGGTAGAAATTATTCAACTGGGAGACAAGCAACTGAGAGTCTAGGAAGACACCAAGGTGGCAAATACCCAAGTAGAGGGAAACAAACAAGAGACCAGCAACACCTTCATACTCAGCTTGGTTGTTGGTAGCAATACCAAAACACATTCCATCGATATGGCTCAACTCATGTGACGGGGAATAAATGACCCATGCAGCCGAGGTGAGATTAAGAGACTATCTACTTGCACCGTCAATGAAACCAACGTAGCGAGTTGAGGTAGGATCCATCTGGAACAACCAAGGAAAAAAATTGTGAGACTCATGACAAGAACAGTGCGAAACAAAAAATAAAAACTATGACACAAGTGTACTCATGGTGGATGACTTCAAGCATAAAACCTCTTGAGGTAGAGCCCATTGCAGGGATTCTTCAAGAGGTAGACGTGAGAGTCAGAAAGGATGTATGCCCCCTTGTCGAGACATCGATGGGCAACGTATGGGCCAAACCACATGGAATCAAACTTCCCTTTTCATAACTCATTGTTGGCTTGTTCATAGATGAGGACAAGGTATCCCTCACTAAAGGTGCGAGGGTGGACATGGGAGTCAAAATGGGACTTCGACCGAGTCTTGGTTGCTTTGATCATCTGGAGAGCAACAAGATAGTCCTCATTGATCTATTAGAGCATAAGTAGGCATTTCTATAATGGTGAAGTATTAGGGAGAAGCTCAACAACAAGGAATAGTGATGAAATCTAGAATTCAATGGGAAGAATAGACTCCACACCATGGACTAAGTGGAATGGGGTAAAGCCGATGGTGGTCTTGGTTGATGTCCAATAGGCCCAGAGGGCGGAAAAGCACAAGTGGTGCAAGTTGGATTTGTGTTTTTCCACCATTTGATAGAGCATGGTTTTGAGGATCTTGTTGACAGCCTTAACTTGGCCATTGCCTCGGGGATACGCAGAAGAATACTGGTGTTCAAAATTCAACATGGCAGAAAGCTCTGTCCAAACAACGTCCTCAAAATGAGAACTATGGTCCGAGACTATATGTTGGGGGACGCCAAAACATGTGATGACATGGTTGAAAAAGAAACGTGTCACAGTATCAGCCTTACAGTTGAACGTAGGCATGGCCTAGCCCATTTGGTGAAATAATCAATGGCCACAATGATGTATTTATGACCACTGACCAAGGGGGGATTACAGGTCATGAAGTCAATCGCCCATTTGCAGAAGCGACCGATTGTGATGACAGGATGTAATGGCACAGGAGGTTTCCTTGCTTTTGGAGCAAAGACCTAGCAATTGTGGTAGTGTTTAATTGCATGGATGCAATCAGTAAATATGGTGGGCCATAAATTATTGGCATGAAGTATCTTTTGGGTAGTGCCCAAACCAGAAAGGAGGCCACCACAAGCTCCACTATGAAATTCATTTAATACTTTTTTGGCTTCATCCTGGGTGAGGCAATGACTCAATATGGTATCAACACCGTGACGGTACATGAAATCTCCAATGAGGAGATAACAAGCATCTTGGTGTCAGATGTGACGATCATTTTCACGTCTTAAATGTGACCCAAATTTCTATGTGCATAGGTATAAGAGGATGCCCCCATACCATAGGTCTTCCATAGATATGAAAAAAAATAATTCGTCAGGAAGGTTGATTGTGATAGGTGGTGAAGAAGACGACAAAGGGAAGTCTGTCATTAAGGAAGCTAGCACCAAATCTTGGTCCTTTTTGGGGCAACGAATTCCAAATTGTAGTCCTAGAGAATGACAATCCATTTGGCTGCACAACCTTGAACAAGCCAGCGACTCAAGAGATACCGCATGGGGTTAGAATCGGCCACGACTCAAGTGAGACTCAAGAGGATGTAATGGCGTAGCTTCTGAACTGAAAAGATGACAGTTAGGGCCATCTTCTCTTTGTGCAGGTAACGTAATGGGGGTCCAGAATTATTCTAACTTACATAATAAATCACGTGCTCTTAACGAGCATCATCTTCTTGGACCAAGAATCCAACGATAGCATTTTCAGATGTTGACACATAGAGGATGAACTCCTTAGTGAACTCAGGAGGATACAACAATAGAGCGAAAGTCAGAGCTTGTTTCAATGCATCAAAAACAGCTTGCACATGCTCATCCCAGACAAAAGGAATGTTGGTACAGAGAAGACATAAGAACACATGGACTTTTGTCGCATAGTTCGAAATAAAATGACGAAGGAATTTGTCCTTGCCTTGGAGACTCTGTAGTTGGCACAAAGTACGTGGGGGGGGAAGATTCATAATGGATTGAACCTTTAGCAGATCCACCATAATCCCTTTGTGGGATACGATAAACTCGAGTAAACACCAGATAGGGATACAAAACACACACTTGAGAGGATTCAAGTGGAATTTATATTTGTGACATCACAAGAAGACTTGGCATAAGTCCTCTAAATGTTGGGAACACTTCCGAGATCAAGCCGTGAGGTAGTCTAGGTAGACCAAGATAATGTGGATGAGGTCATGGAAGCAGAACATCATGGCCCACTGAAAAGTGGCTCCAACATTTTTAAGGCCAAATGGCATAACACGATACACAAACATGCCCCAAGAAGTTGTGAAAGAGGTTTTGTACTTATCCTCTTTCTGGATTTGAATTTGGTTATAACCGAAAAATCCATCCATGAAAGAAAAGACTTCGTGTTCGGCATAGGCATCAATGATTTGGTCAATGAACGAAGTAGGCAAGTTGTCTTTGGGACAACCAAATTCAAGTCATGGAAGCCAGTACAGATGCAAATGGTACCTTGTTTTTTTTTACGCGAACAGGATTAGAAACCCAAGTGGTATATGCAATGGGGCATATGAAACCTTCTTTCCACAGTTTTTTGATCTGGACGTTGACAACATGAGATTTTTACGGGTGTATGGGTATTTTATTTTGAAGTACAGGTGCAACATCAGGACATGTGTCAATATGGTGTTCGGTGATAGAAGGATCGATCCCAGGCATCTCGGTATATGACCAAGCAAAAATATCGGGAAACTTCTAAAAATGTGCTTTGTATGAAGCGACTTCTTCAGGGGAGCATGATACTCCGAGTGTAATATCTTCGACTACCCTAGGTGTGGTTGATATATTTACCTTGATGGTTGGTGAAATGTTAGCCATATTTCCCTCTTCAAAGGTGTCGGGTGTCGGAATGGGTTTCTTGAACCAGTCTACCTTTCCATGGATGAAGTCTTTCGCTTCGACCAAAAATTGGTTCAATGATGAAAGAGGCTCATCAGGGATGAAATATGAGAGATGGTGCATATCATATCAAGGGTACCTAGGAGTCGAAAGAGCTTCAAGAATCTCCTCATCATCGTGGAAACAATGTGTAGATAGATTGGATGGATCTTCTGTGGCTGTAGAGATGGAAGGGCTACCGAAACTGCAGATCATGTATATGGTGTTGGTTGTGTCCGAGGAAGAAACTGGAGGGTGGATCTCCTCAAGGACAACAACATCGGACTCATGGGAGTGTTTCCAAAGGTTGCAAAGGAGTGACATATACTCAAGAAAGTCTGGGAAATGGTGAGAATAGTGACCATATAGGCTACAAACTGCACAAGGATGGTTGGTTCGCAATGGATTGTTTTTTACCATTGGTGGATCTGGGATGGTGACTACTAGGGTGTCACTGGTCTCATCTATAGTGTCAAGGTAGGTGCATAGGAGAGGAAACTTGAGACATTTTTGTGTCACATGGAATTGAACATCGTACAAAGTACAAGTAGGAGCAAGACGTGGTTCTGTCATGGCTTTGGCTGCCTTGTTCCCAACCTTCTTTGGAGGAGGAGGGGCAGGAGTAGAGACAAGAGTAGTCTTTGGTGGAACAGGAGGAGGATGTGACATCATCTCAATAGGATGGATGAGAGTCAACATGACCTGGGGGGTCGGGGGTGGAGTAGGTGGATCAAGGCACCACACAGGAATTTCCAACGTGAAATTAGGAAAGTTGAGAGTAACCATGATAGGCTTGCCCACAATGTCAGATGGTGGAAAAAGGAAGGGAATCGTGTGGACCGAGAATGAACCCCAATCATTCTCGAAGGATTGTGTTTGGGGTTGTGAATGAGGTTGTGAGCAGGTCAGACCGTTACCAGAAGTGATAGTGCACAAATATGATATATCAGTCAACAAAGGCATAGGTGGTAAGGACAAAAATGTGTTTGTCATAGGAGCGTTGGAAAACAAGCCCAGTCTAATGGAAGATAGGGATGGAATGGACATGCTGTTGATGGTAATGTCGATAGTGGGAAGGATGTGTTTTGACATGGCTGACCCCATCGGATCATAGTACAATAGCTGGTCAATGGTCATAATCTTTTCATCATGAGGGAACATCAAGAGTCAAAAGATGGTAGAGGCAACGAATCACATATCATACATGTAACTACGTCCTAGGAGGAGGTTGTAATCGATTTGGGAATTGACAACCTCAATGTCAATCAACACTATTTTTTTGGATAACTCAACAGGGATATTTTTTAGAACGCCCTAGGGCTAAGCAAAGTGGGCATTGTAGGCATGAAGGGCGGTGGTGGAAGGTTGAATGGTGGGGGAACCGAGTTTCTGCCAAACAAAGGTTGAAATAACATAGGTGGATGACCCCTCATCAATGATGCATCGATGGATCACCAAATTCTGGTTTGTGACCATAACTTGGAAGGTGACGGATGATGGCATCATGGGTTCTCCTTAATCTAGGTCAAAAGTGATCAACTTAGAATCAGATGGATCTACGACACCTAGCACAAGAAACAACGTGTTATGTTGCGAGGGACAAGTTTTAAGCACTTCCATAGTGGACATGGCAGTGGGGGATTGATCCAAGTCATCAACAATACTATAGTTGAGTGTAGCTCTGGTAGGTGCATTGTTTGCGATGCGACGCATAGGGAACCTTGGGACTTTGGCAGTCCCATCCATAGGGGGTCTCGATAAATGAAAAGACATGTCAGGAGTGGTGGAGGTAGATGTCGCTGATGGGTCAACAATTTCCATGGTGTAACCATACTGGTTACGTCGAGTCTAGAGGTTGACATCGGATGATAACGTCATGAGGTGATGGACACTAACACCATTAGGTTGGACCGTAACAATGGTTACGGGAGATTTTGGGGCTAAGGGTTGGGTTGCAACCAATCCTTGGTTGTGTAGGGGGTTTTGAAGCACCATAGGTGGAGGAACCGGTGGTGTTGGGTTTGGTGGAGTCAGAGGCACCCGCATTGGGATCATGTTGACTATTGTTTCGGAGTAGTTGTTGGACATGAGTCAAGTGAGGGCACAAGTGAGTGTAGTGGTTATAAGTGTTACATATAGCACACATATAGTTAGTCTAAACTGTGGGTTCTTCTTAAGTCGAGCAGGATGCTAAAGAATTCTGTGCAGGGGGTTCGCTCCCATTGTTGTTCGGAGGGTTGGCCTGCTAGCCACCTCCTTGGGATTGGTTGTTGCCTTGATTTCTACCTCTCTTGTTCTTTCCCTTCCTTGTTGGTTATTGGGGGCGGGTTGGTTAGGGAGGTTCTGTTGGGCGTAGACTTGTCCCTTAGAAATAGGAGGAGTCACATCAGAGCCGGAGTGGGTTGCAAAGGTGGTGCATAATAGAACGGAGTAGCTGGTGGGGTTGCAAAGACAATTGTTGGGCCGGTACACGAGTGTGTCAAACAAGTCATTCCATGAACATGAGGAGTTGGTGTAGGAGGTGCGTAAGAAGGGGTGGCTTCATATTGAGCTGTTACACGTGAGTAATCAGGAGCGTAACCTAGTTGGGAAAAACTATGGGTGTTACCAGGATGGGGTTGCATCATGGGAGAGGTCGTATGATATTTAGGATGTTGGGTAATAGAGTCGATGACTCCATCAACAACATGGGATTCCCCCGTCGTATCTTAACATGAGGTGCCGATATGGGGAGCATCGGGTATAATAGTATACAAGTAAATGGATTAAGCGTATATCATATCGAACTACTGAGCCTTAAGGATGGCTTCTTCTTTGGTTTGCGGGTGCTCAGATGTGACGCCCTTGGCTATGGGGGGGAGTAATTTTTTGAGGAACCAATCTAGGAAGATCTTATCTTATAACTAAATATTACACAAGCTACGATGATGACGCCATTCATGGATATGATCCGTGATATGGGTGGCCGTGTTTTGTCGATAGGATAATAAGATCTCCACTCCCTCATCCTAACAGATGGGTAACTGGAAGTATTGAAGGAACATTGAAGCTAACGAGGAGAAGTTAGGGTAGGTAGCACGAGGCAGTTCTATGTACCACTTGGCCGCAACACTAGTGAGTGTGCACATGAACAACCACAATCAGATGGAATCATCCTCTATGTTGTTGTATGAACACCATAGGTGGAATGACATAATATGATTTTGAGGATCCTCTGTCGCCTTACCATCAAACTTAGGGATGACTGAGGGAATCTTGGTAGGCATAGGAGGCCATTATGGGTGATGACAAATGGGTTCATTGGTTAACCATGCTAAATCAGGAAAGTTAAGACTAGACATAAAAGGTAAGCTAGAACTGAGATTGGATCGAGAAGGACCAACAATGGTGTCGGGGGCAGCAGGAACATAGTTCCCGTGCAAAACTGGGGGTGGATAAGTCTGAATTTCAACAACAGGAAAAATTGTTCGTATGGTAGGAATAATCAGAACCGACATGGAATGGCCAATTCCCCTAGGCATAAATGGTGGAATGGTAGTGACAACGGTGGCTGGAATGGGACCACCACTAATGGGTAGTGAATCAGTAGTAGTGTGTGCAGTGACAAGTGTCCCACTAGGACCAGGGCCTATAGGCCCAGTGGAAGAGATGCTTGTGATGATAGGTGGAATGGATGTGAGCCCACTACTAACAATCCCCCCTTGAAAGGGATTAGGATGTACACGAGCCATGGGGCTAGCCAGAGCAGTGAACAAGGTGGGTTCAGACTGATATGAATCTAAATAAGACTCAGAGGCTGTGTGTTGCTACGAAGGTAGTGAGAGACGTCAAATATGGCTTCGACGATGACGGTTCAAGGAACCGAACTGGGGGTATGCCCCCTAAGCCTATGTGATTAGTGTGGTGGAGCTATGATGGCATGATGGAGTGAAATATAATGAATAAAAACTTGAGAGTATCAATCGTAGACTCAAAAAACCCAACTACAACTGAGTGTGTAGAAGGAGAGCGTATGAAATGGTGGCTCATAGGCCAACAACAATCTCTAAAACCAAACTACGACCACGGGTCACAATAAGGCGAGTCTACAAAAAAATGGCCAAAAATCCAACAAGCAGCACTACCGATCAAACAAAAATGACTCACTGACATATGGGGTATGAGTCTAAGAAAGCTCCTAACTACAAGCCGGAAGCCCCTCACAAATTGTATCGTCAGCAGGGTGATGAAATCCCAATTAGACAATATGAAATGGAAGAACAATATAGGCTAAGAGAATCCCACTACTGAGAAGGACCTCTGGGTAAAATATCCCTAGAAGAATGGAAACTAGGCTACCTCATTCATGACACATCTGTTCGGTTTACTAGCACTCAAGCCATTTGGCCCTCGACCCCTGGCTGGGTGATACAAGGAGGACTGCGAAGGTTTATCCTTCGATGCAATATGGAGTGCGGTATTCCACCCTGACTTCCAGAACCCCTTCGTTTGCAGCTTAATCCTGCAGAACAGGGGGCCTCTCGACAAACTGGTTATGACCCTATCAACAAGTACAATAGGATATTGGTACCCTAATGGACAACAACTATATCTCTGTTTGGATGCTTATCACCAAATTGCTAACTTAGCTACAATATTGTTTTGTCCTCAAGCGAGGTTACAATGTTGGTTGCATTAAGTTATTTTTAAGGCTTGCTTGGGGTCATGAACCAAGATTTTCATTTATATGGTGTGAAATGTGTGCAACTGATGTGTATGCCAAATCCAGCAATCCACAATGAATATGTCCCAATCTCACTATCGGGATGCAAATATAATGCAGTAAAGAACAATAAATATGCTACAAAATAAAATTTTCTTCCAGAAATAAAATGTACTTGAAACAAATGAGTAGTAAAAGGAACTAATCAAATGTAGGAAACACGCATGGGGTCTCAACCATGAAGCTCAAGTAGAACGACTCACAAACCAAGTAAGTGGGATCTCAAAACATACAAAGGGGCTGCAAAAAGATCATATCTGGACATAAAATAGGTCGAAACAGGGTTTGGGACAAACATGCGGCCCGAAAAAAGAATCTGAAGCACAAAAGCATACTGAAAAACTGGAGATCACACCCGTCGGTGAAACAGGTGCGATTAGGGTCACATAGAATAGAGGAACAATCACGATTTGAGTAGAAAAATAGCCAACATAATCAGTTCGCGCAAAACAGAGGGTTAAGCACGATAGGTCGCTCGAAACCAAGTCACAGTAGTGACTGGGGTTGCTCCAGAAGTCGGGATAGGAGAAATCTTGATTTTTAAGCTAGGTCTCTCTTATTGAGGCTAAAGGCACGACCTAGGTCATGCTTATCGANTGGCTAGGGTCGGGGGGGGGGGGAATTGATGTAGTATTGGTTCAGATCTACCGTGAGGGGGTCATACCTGTGACAACTGAGTACAGAAGAGAGGAAGAAACTAATGGAAACCTACAAAAACAAAGATCCACATGGATCGACTAAGTGGAGTCACCAAAACTGTAGTGGGGATTTCTCCCCTACTACGTGCAAATGCACCAACCTTAGCTCATCTAGAGCATAAGGAATAGTTCAACAATAACAATAACAAAACAATAACCTTAAATATTTTTTAAGGGTTTTAACATATATATAAACTAACTAATGCAGAAAATAAAATAGACACACCTTTGTGAAAATGGGCCACCGTAGCTGTCTTAGAAGTGGTTCCGCAACTCCACGATTTGGTTCTCCAACCTTGTCCACAACTGGTTGTCAAGTGAGGGGAATGGATACAAATGGGTATAGAGTGAACTCAATGTACACCGCGGGAAATGGCATGGAAAAATATGGAAGGAAAAGTATGTGGTGTGACTAATGGCAAAATGGAAAAAAGTGATCCAAAAGTGTTTTGGGAGAGTCCTTCACAATGTATTTATAGTATGGTCCTAGGGTTTTTTGACCCAAGGTAATGAACCATGGTATTTTATTGTCCATGGTATTTATGTGTGGTTTTTTTACCCATTCTCTTTTTTAGGGTTTTTTACCCTTTTTGGGAGAGAGTGGGGATAAATCATAACAAATGCTCATCATCCCTTCATTTACAGGAAGGATTAATGATGTTTTGGACCACTGTTTGTGGAAATACAATTGTGAAGGTAAAAAATGAGGCAAACATGGTGGGAATATGATGTATGTATATGGTTTAGACCATGGAGAACTATGTCAACATGTTTTAGTGTTAACAGTTCTGTTCGGTTACATTCAGTTGCATGCAGTTACATTCAGTTATGTTCAGTTACATTTAGTTATGTTCAGTTACATTTAGCTACTGTTCAGTTACATTCAGTTCTGTTCATTTACACGCAATTGTATGCAAATACACTCAGTTCCATTCAGTTGCATGTAGTTCCATTCAGTTCAGCTTAGTACACTTAGTTAACAACTCAGTTAGAGTTAGTTAATTAATGTAAGGCACATATCTTCTCATGGGAGATAATTATGGAGTGCCATCTTGTCACCAAATCAATGGGGTGTGCATGATTAAATATGGATCAATGTTCTAAGCGTTAACAAATAACTGATGCATTCAACTATTCTATTTTTGTTGTAAAACCTAATTTGACTTGTTAATAAAGTGTTATGCACTTGGCAAGTTAGATACAATGTTCTATTCAATCTCCACTCTCTGGTGCTCTCGGTGAAAGCAATCTACTATTGTGTTGTAATCATTCTCTGCTACATATCTATCATACTCTAAGATCATTTGCTGGGTTTTTCATCCTCCAAATTAGTGGAGGGTTTTACCAGGGTATATCTTGTGTTCTATGGTTTGATTTACATCTTTGGATTATTAATGAGATTTACATGCACTGTTATTGTGGATTAAAGTTTTAAAGTTCAATTATCTTCACATTTTGCTCAAACACTAACTTTATTCTTATACCTTAGTACTGCATATTGTTATAGTTAATCTTAAAGTGTCTTAATTACATACATTGTACATCTAATTTGAGTTCAATTTCGAAAGGAATGTAAATTTAGAGATATTATATGGGTCCTTATAAATACTTGTAATGATAGGATTACACACAAGATTCCCTACCTTAAATATCTAGGTATTTATATTCATGCTTCTTCTCATAAGATCCCTAAGTCCTTCAATTAAAAGTTCCAATTTTGGACTTAGGAGCAAAAATCTACATGAAGTATTTTCAACATTTTTGGCTCCCCTCACAACAAAGTTGATCCTTTTTTTTTCCGTAAAAAGAACTTTGAAGTTTTATTAATATAAACAAAATTACATTCAAATATGCTTGGTAAGAATTCCATTTAGCAATGAGGAATGGGTGTTCAACTCACATGCTATGGAAAAAAAACTCCTATCTAGAAACCATTTTGTACCAAACAATAGAAACTCCTAAAAAAATAAGTATCCCCAAAAGGTGATGCAAGATTCCATGTATATAAACCAACTGTGCTATGCCTCCTTTTTTAGGAAACAAATAAAACTATTATATACAAAAACATATCATCTAAAAACTAACATATGTCCTAACTTATCATGATATAACTTATCATGATATGTTTCTTATAGTTTCACATGAAAACTATAGGAGTTGAGAAAATTGATATAATTCCATCCTGCCCTTGCCATATTTCCCAAAATCTTGGCACCATTCCTAAGTCCTCTTTTGATATCCCATTTTCTTCCATATTCCTTTCCCTATATATATGCTAAAAATAGATGAATTCAAAACCAATTTTCTAATTAGTAATTTCATTATACATAGGCCTCAAATTAATATTTTCGCAAGCATGTTGTTCTCTCATCCATTTAATGACAATTTGGGAGTCATCAAATACCCGCAACCTTCGAGCTCCATGATCCCATGCAAGTTTTAGATCTTGTTTTATTGCAAATAACTTGGGCAAATTGTTTGATCCACGGCCAATCCCCACTTTAAATTTTAACTAAGTATTATCCAATAAATACATAACATCATTTGCGCTACACAAAGAAAGATTCCCTTGAGTGCTCCATCAAAATATAACCAGAACACTAACTTGTCAATTATTTATTCGACGGGAATTTTAGGACTCTTTAAAGAATTGCACTATTTACAACTATTAAATATATTCAAAATTTGCAAGGCACATCGTAAGGGATAGGTACATTGATCCTAAAATAGGCTATGGTTCCTTGATAACCAAACTCCCATGCAACGATGAGAGGTAGTGATTGATACGACTTTCTATTAAGGTTTCCATCCCAATACTTCAAACAATCTACAACTGAATCACCATTTCAAAAGTTAATGGATCCCAATAAAACATCAAGTTCCTTCTAAATATTTTTAGTGTTTGCGCTATATTAGTTCGATTCTCTTAAGTTTTGTATTCTCTTAAGTTTTGTAAAGAAAAATATATTTTGTAATAGGTCACACATTATGCTTTGTTGAAGCTTGTGCAGTAAAACTATAAGACAATTAGATTTTGATTAAGTATTGTTAAATATAAGATAATGAGTAGGAGTGATAACTATCTATCATATTGTATAAAGACAAAAAAGATGGGACTGTTTTGGGTTCCCGCGATTGATGTTCTAAGAAATACAAGTTTAATAAATGCCAAAAAATATTGTTGTATGTAATGTATTTAATATGAATGGAAATGACCAATGATTTGTTTCTGATGTGTGTGTGTGTGTGTGTGTGTGTGTGTGAGTGATGGTAGAACTATGCATGAAAATGTATTTGATTATGTTGTTACATTGAGTTATTGATGAATGCTGAGGAATATGTTAATGTTGAATACTTATGAAACCTTAGTCTTATTTCAGTCTCAATAATCCCTGTGAGATTCTTAGGGAATGAAAATGTTGATTCTCATAGGAGTATTGCTGGTCTATGATTTAAAACCTAGGGTCTAAGTTTATGCGAACAATTGGTTCTGTTGCTAAGATGTGAAAAGGTTAGGGTTTTATTAAGTATGAGTTGGAAACCTACAAGGGAGGAGCTGTAGAATTGGTTGAACGACAAAGAAGAGGAATTTATGGAAAAGGAGATCTGCAATTTGAACATTGATCCTTAGCGATGGTTGCAAAGATACATAGATATAGATGCCTATGAAATTTTCTTTGCTGAATTTCCTTGTTTATTGCATGAATGGGTTAAGAGGAAAGTAGAGCTAAATATTGTTTGGAGGAACCAAGAAGTTGTTGTGTGGGATCAATACATGCAAGATAGGTTGAAAAAAATAGATAATAAGTGGACAAGAGCTATAGACTTTTGGTTTGAAAGGATTAAAGAAGGTTATGTCATAGAATTTTCTATTAAGAATAACGAAGCTTTTGACTACACGAAGAAGAAGATTGAGACTAAACCTAGAAAAATATTGTTAGTAGAAATCCATACATGGATATATATGGTGTTTGTTGAAAAGGGGATTATGCACCTAGAACCAAATAGTATGGAAGAGTAGAACCATTTACATTGGGGGAGGTGAGGGAGAGAAGAGGGGAAAATCCATGAATTAGGAAAGAAGAAAAGAAGTAGAGATGGACCCAGATGAAGAGAGAAGAAGAAGAGAAGAGAAAAATTAGAGAAGGAATGCACTAAAATAAGTAGCATGGAAGGTTAGGATGGATAATATAGGGAATGATAGAGAGGATATTGTAGAGGGGGTTTTAGCAGTAAATAAAAAGAGGGACATGCAAAAGGGCGATGATGAAGAGAGTGGAGAGCCAGAGGAAGACGTATTCGTAATGGAGGAAGGAAGGAAAGAAGATAGGTCAACAAAAAGTCATGGTGTGGAAGAGGACACATAAGAGGAAGATTTGGAAGAAGAAAGGGTTGGCAGTGCTGAAACTCAGTGGAGAGGATACAAGGTATAATAATCATAAGAAAGTGATAGAGAGTCTTAGCGCGATGAGCTTATGGATAGTCCTTCTATATAAGAATTTGTAGACAATGAGGATAATTTAAGGATGGTAGAAGTGTTTAATAAATTGAGGATTGAGTATTCATCCAGATCGAACAGAGAAGAGTATGGCATAGTTGTGTTGTATAACCCCCCTCTTGAAATGACCCCCACCCCCTATGCGTGTTTTTCAAATAGAAGTAGAAAGTTCAGTTGAAGTAAAGGTTAGGAATATTTTACCGCAGATATTACAAGGAGTAGGAAATGAGAGCAGAAGTGGAAGAGTGGTAATAATGTTGAACATGGCAAGACAAATGAACAATTTGATTCTTAGACTTTTGGTCTTTCATGGGACCGAAAGAGAAAATGTAGAACAACATTGGTCCACATGTGATGTAGTGTGGGCCATGAAGTAGGAGACTAATGAAAAGGAAAAGACATAGTAGATGGAAACAACCCTCAGAAATCGTGTTCTTACATGGTATGTGAAGTATAAGAGAATGGTTGTGCAAGGAGTTGATAGAACACTAGATGAAATTAAGAAAGAGATGTTAAAGGAGTTTCAGAAACCAAAAATGGAGTCTCAATGTATTACAGAGATAAAGGAAATAAAACAACATCCCGGAGAAATAGTATGGGGCTATGATCAAAGATTAATTTTTTTTGGATAGGTTGTCATTCGAGATTTAGGATATGCAACATAGGGAGTGGTTTATTGTAGGATTTTTGTCACACATACATGTTCCATTAACTCAACTGAAATATCTCACGCATTCTGATGCATTGGAAATTGAGATGTGGTCAGAGTCTACTCTAGTTGGAGAATCTTTGACAGGTATGGCATAGGTGCAATCTCAGCTTGCTACATCGATGATGTAGTTGCAGGAGATAGTAAAGGGGAAAGTAAATATCAAAAGTGTTTGGTGTACCCTCAGAAGGTCAAAAGGATACCACCAAAACAAGTGCCCTATGTTAGGAAATGATGTAGCTATTGATGCCCTGAATCCATTCCCTATAGGACCTTAGGAGGATTGGTGTGAAATTTGTAAGAAATTGGGTCATGCACCTCCACAGTGTCCAATGTTGCAAAATATCAAACCATAACTAATACCACTTTCCGCAACTTTTGTAAATTAGTTGGACATGATATGAATGAATGTAGCACATTACAATTAATTAAGAAACATTCAATTGATCTTATAGAGTATAGGGGACTGAGGAGAACATTAAAGGAGGTAGAGGTGGTGGTTTTCAAGGTGGTTTTCGAGGAAGAGGATGAGGATTTGGAGAAGGTGGAAGACATCATGTTTGATTCAACTACGAAGAACCTGGTCATGCAACATACCTCTGTACAAAACCCATAGCCTTGTGTTGATATTTTCATAGTACAAACCATACCACAAAAGACAGTTTGAATTTGATAGCCAAATGGGAATATAAAAGGCATTGCTATAATATGGTAACGAAATAATTGCACAATTATCAAAAGCTGAAGGAACCTATAAATGTATAGGTTGTGACTAGAGGGGGCATAAGGACAGTAGAAGATCATGGTAAGTAGGGATAGGTTAAGAAGATGCTAGAAGATAAGCTAAAGAAAGCAACAAAACCATTGCCAAAGTTTGATGTTGCGCAACAAAGACAGTTTCTCCGTGAGCAACAAGAAGCAGTGGAGGAAACCCAAAGGCGCACAAAAGAATTGTGATCTTATGTTACTATAGAGAATGAGTCAAAGAGTAGGGTTAGTGAAATTCTTCGTTGTTGTGTTAAGTCACTTAGTGATTTTTCTATAATCATGAAATTAACACAGCTATTGACAAAGATAATGTCCAGAAGAGAAGCAAATATTCCCATTGCTCCGCCATTACAAGAGAAGAAAGTGTAGTGTGTTGGGAAAATAATAAGAACAAGACGATAATTTAAGATGAAGTTAGAATTGGGGGGGAATGAGATGCAGGAGGTGATCTTAGATATAGGACCTAATGTGAAAATATTGCCAAAGAAATCTTGGAAGTAATGGGGAAACCTAAGCTGGTATGGTCCCCTATTCAATTAAGGATGGTTAATCAATACAAAGTATATACAGTAAGTATATTGGGATTTATTGACGTTGACATTGATGTAATCAATACTAGGGCATATTTTGAAGTGATTGAATTTTAGATGTGTCAGATCCTTACCCAACATTGTTGGGAATTGATTCGGCCTTTGAAAATAATGAAATTTTGAATTTAAGCATGGGACTATGTCCTTTGAATCAGAAGAGACAAGGGTGATTGCTCTCTTGGATCTAAAGGAGGGAGAACATGCATGACTTAAGTTGGTAGTCAAAATGTTTTATTGAGCATAGAAAACATGGATTAGATGATTCATATTGATAGTCAAAGCATGTAAAGGGTCTTAAGGACTTGAATGTGAGATAGAAACAAGTTTGTAAATGCGTTGTTTGCTTGAGAACAATATATAACAATAGACATGTTTATTTCCTTGTGCAAGTAGAAAGTTATGGCCACAAAGAAGTAGGTCTACTTGGAAGTAACAATTATCTTCTTTTATAGAATTTTATAGACAAGGAGGAGTGAACCATAAAGTACCATGAAACTGTGTAAGAAGAATAAAGTGCATCTACAATATCGGTATGATGTAGTTGACTTGATTAGGAAAAGAAATTTTTAAAACCTTTGAATTCATAATGTTGAAGATACAATGAAAATGGATATGTTGAAACATGATTAATTCTAAGTATGCTTTAGAATAACATGACTTACATTGATTACTTGAGAATGTTTATTGATCATAAACAACATAAACTATATTTTATGATTGATAGTGGCCTCAAAAGATTCCCAAGAACTCGACATGTTTGGTTGACTTCATGGAAGTTGTAAGTTATCATAAATGTAGATGATATGTTTATTGATGCATATTTGGTTACCTTATGCCATGGACATTTGAATTATATGTTGAAAGTACGAAAGCATGCAAACAAAACGAAAAGCATTATAATGATAGAAGAATGTCATAGTAATGTCAATTGTCATTCCTATGCAAATATTCATGATTTTTTCACATGTATAATGTTGAGAACGAAATGCAAGCTTATGTATGTCTTGTTGATATTATGCTAGAAATGATATTAATACATGGAGTCAAAGATGGTTAAAGAGAGAAATGATGAATTAAATCTAGTAGTAGCATTAAAAGTATAATGTATACTCAAGCTTATAAGAGAGTAATGTATGAATTATGCTTAAGTACCAGTAAGTGAAAGATACATGCAAGTATAGTTATGACCATGTTTGTCGAAAAAATAATGCATTGGGGTAATGCAAAGAACATTTTTTTGTATCAAGAGTTTATGTGCACTCAAAATAGGAATTTGTTGTTGTATTTCATGTCTTTCTTTACGGGATTATGATATAAATAACTTATGGAAATAAATTGTGAGTGAAGCATGCAGGTGCACATGGGTGCAAGAAGCTTCACCAAGCTTAAGAAAATGGAAATCAATACATGAGGTAACTTCTAATATGAGGGTGATGATTGTTTTTGAAAAAACAATAGGATGCTATTAAAAGTTGAAATGCTAGTCAATTATACAAATGATTAGGCCAAGTAGATAAGAAACCGAATAGGAAACAAGTTAGTCGAATTGAAATCCTATTAAACACTTCTAAGAATATTAAGTTTAATTGATGGAATATGTATGTTAAAGCAATTGATTTGGGAAATCAAGAATTGCTGGAATGGTTTGCACATGTTTTACAAGATACTAGAAGTATCAAGTTTATGAAATGGGTAAAAGATGATGTTTAACAGACTTGATGGGTATGGGTATCAATCAAGTATTGAAGGACTTAATACAATTATTGATGCTAAGTCAAAGGCCTTTATAGCATCAAGACTATTGACTATGACTTGATGTTGAGTTGGAGGAACTCTAGAGCATCGAGATTTCCTAGATTTATTGTATTTGATATGATGTTGAGTTGGTGAGATTTGGAACATCAATACTATTTAGAGTTATTATGCTTGATTTGATGTTGAGCTGGTAGGATCTAGAACATCAGGTATAATTAATGATTATGAAATTTCATTTATTCAACGTTTTAATTATATATCGTTGTGACCGAAAGTACATTGAGGTTATTGCGGGTAGTGGAAAACGGCAGCTTCAATAAGACCATAAATTAAGAACAAAATGTGAACTTATGAAACCTACAATAAGAACAATAAAATTAATACCAACAAAGACTATTCAAATAAATAATTATGAAACCATTGAGCTAAATGTTGGGGATTCCCTGGGTTATAAGGCTCTTGAACTTTTAATAAATATTTCTACACTAAAAAAATCTCCTTACATTTGAGAATTAACCAATCAATGAAAAATGAAGAAGAGATTGAATAATAAAAGTATGAGTCTAAGAAAGAGAACCTGAATTTGAATAAGAGCCTTTCCCAAAAAGGAAAAGTGGAAGAGAGTGGACATTATAGGGGGTAATGGTCCCTAATACACTTTAGGGTTGAGTTGAAGGTCCTTGAGCGCTCAGTTTTTCCATGATATAATATATGGCTAGTCTAGGAAGGACTCTGTAAAAACGGAGGATTTTATTATAGGAATCTACATAGAGCTCGTAAAACACCTTGTGTCTACTACGAGTTAATAATAAAGATAGGAACCAAGCCTAAATTTTTGACCAAGTCTATGAAAATAAGGTAAGACTCTTAAAAATATCATTCTTGTATTGAATGATTCGATGCAGTACTTGGTGTACTATGAGTACCGAGAATACTCTGAGCACTTGGTGTGATAGATTCTTGTATTGGATAATTTGATTAAGTAGTTGGAGTACTTGGTGTTGAGCTGGAAGGATATGGAGAACCTAAACTACCGAGAACCAATAAGATTATTGAATTCAGTGTTGATCCTTTAGGCTCTAAAGCACCTGAATGACTTAAAAAATCATTATGATGTTTGAATTTGGTGTTGAGCTTGTGGGCTATGGAGCACCTAGATATGTTTAACTGAATGAATCATTGAAGTACTTGGTTTATCGTGAGTACTTGGTGGACTCTTAGCACTTGGTTTATTGTGAGTACTTGGAGTACTCTTAGCACTTGGTGTGTTAGCTAGTAACACTGGTTGTGTTACCAACCTGAATAACACAGATAGGAAATATGCCAAGGAAGGGTATTTTCCTCGTGTTGGGTGAGTTATGAATGATGTGAACACTGTGTTTTAAGATTTTGTTTATAAGCACGTTTTGTTGGTGTTATGCTTATCTTATGTTTATGTTAGTTTTATGTTATGTTAATGTTTTACTTATGTGCTGAGAATTGATACATGCTGAAACACAATATGAAAGTGGTTGAAAGTACTTGGCAAGAAGTACTACCATACGGGGGGTATGGATGAATGTTTTAGATGCCATAAAAATAAAAATGTGATAGAATGTATGGAAAATCTATGTTCCCTGAAAACAATTTTGTGAATATTTTATGTTAGACCATGATTTAGATATATCATGTATGATTAAAGTATATTGTAGGTGCAAGAATGCCACAAAGTAAAGATTTGTAAGCCAATTGAGCTCAGAAAGTGCGTTGTTATAAAAGGGCAACAACAGGATGTTGCAAACAAAATTATGATATGTTCCTCTTGATTTTGAATAATCATGTATATGTATATGTGTTATGCTGAAAATTCTAGAAACAGTTTGTATTTCTTGTGTAAATACATATATGAAAATCAAAGAATCTTGAAGGAATTCAAGAAAAGATGTCAAGGAAAGCAAAGAAAGATGGAAATTATAAATTGTAAAGACAATTAAAAGATGAAAGAAAACTTCTGAAAGGTACAAATACTGAGGACGACATTACTCTAAAAGGGGGGGAGGATGTAATATCCCTCTTTTTACCCTTGTACTTATATAACTGCAAATGTAACAATGTACGAGTTCTTGGCGAGGACCTCAAGGCCAAGGCCCTACCAGTAAACTTTGTAAGTGTGATTGTAAATTCCTAAGTTGTATTGTGAACTTTGTAGATTTAGGAGACTAAATACTTAACACAACAAACAATACAGGCATGGAATCCACTAGGGGGTACAGGTTGAATGGATAGGTCGCCATGAGTTGATGATGGGTATCATCTTGGTGCCATGAGAAATTAATGAAAGTGAATTGCGATGTTCACTAGATGACACTTAAGTTTATAAGTGTCTTATAAGTTATGATTAACGGTCATTCCTAGGTGGGGACACCAAAGAAACTACTAGTCATTGCAAGGTCGCCACTAACAAACACCTATGACTTAATGCTTATCATGAGTCTAATTATTACTATGTTCTTATAAGTAAAAGTAAGAAGTTAGTCTAGATTTCATTGATATCTTGGTCTTGACAAAGGCTACCGAGAAAATACTGGAAATTAACGAGTTAAGTTTAGATTAATTATCTCAAGATAATTAATTAAGTAAGTTAAGTTAAGTTAATTATTTTGAGTTAATTATTTAAGTTAAATTAGTTGAGTTAAGTTAAGTTAATTATCTCAAGATAATTATTTAAGTAAGTTAAATTAAAAAATTAATTATCTTGAGATAATTAGTCAAGTTAAATTAGTTAAAGTTAAGATAAATTAAATATCTTAAGTTAATTAGTTAAAGATTAGCTAAGTTAACCTAATTAATTAATATCAGCAAAGTTAAGTTAAAGTAAAATACAATGATTTCCTTATTAAAAGGAAACTATTTATTAACCAATAGTAAATAAAAAGAAGGGGGGAGAGCGCTCTTGGGGGAGGGAGGCGACTCTAGATTTTTGTAGAAGGAATTGGTCGCAAATGGGAAGGAAACCTACATCCTTTGACGGAGAAAAAAATTGTTTTGATGAAGGGAAATCAACCATCCAACGAATGCAGTGAGCATTGAGGGCTGTCAAACTCCCCAATATGTTATTTCAGCATGAAAGGTATGGTGTTCCCAAGCTATTTATCACAATTTCATATATATTTCAACTTGCATTCCAAAAGAGAGTCAGGTGTTTCCTTTGGGAGATCTATCCCATGCTAAATAAAATGTTGACTGTGTATTAAAATTTGTATGCCACAATAGGCTAGGCGTCTCCTTGGGAGATCTATCCCATGCTAAATAAAACATTGATTGTGTATTAAAATTTGTATTCCACAATAGGTTGGGCATCTCCTTGGGAGAGTGATCCCATGCTAAATAAAATGTTGACTGGGTATTAAAAATTTTATGCCACAATAGGATGGGTTCCTACTTTGGGAGATCAATCCCATGCTAAATAAAATGTTGTCTGTGTATTAAAATTTGTATGACACAATAGGCTTGGTGTCTCCTTGGGAGATCGATCCCATGCTAAATAAAAATGTTGACTGTGTTATTTATTTACATTTTTCATTCTAGAGGAAAGTTGGGCATCTCCTTGGGAGAACGAACCCATGCTTAAATAAATTACTTCCCGTGTTAAATTTATAAACTATGCACTTTAAATGAGAGATGGGCGTCTCCTTAGGAGATTGATCCCATGCTAAAAACATTGACTAGACTATTTATTTACGTTTTGCATTTTAGAAGAAAGTTGGGTGTCTCCTCGGGTAGCTCGATCCAATGCTAAAAGATCATTGACTGTGTATTTATTTAAATATTGCATGCCATGAAAGAGTTGGGAGTCTCCTCGGGGATATCAATCCCTAGGATGGAATACCCGTGCAAAACATTTAATAGATGATGAGAGATAGGAAACCTACTATTTGCAAATCAAGTGCTAAGATTAAAAGCAAGCCCTAATGATTGAGTATTTTGTTAGGGTTAACCTTAACTAAGGAATGAGTCAAAGGTGGTTTAGTTCTAGCACATTTATTTGGGCCCATGGCAATTGGTGGCCAATGATATTTTTCCATGGTATTTGGTTGCCCATGGTATTGCATGTAAGGAAGTATTTATAAGTATTGAGGAGGATTCATTGTAAAGTGACCTGGAGGTGAGTGGTGGCTAGCTCACTCGGTTCGACTTGGCCGGTTTAGGTCAAGGGAAATAATAGATCTATTATGGTGGTTTTTCCTAGTTTTGGGTTTTCGACGTAAACATCATGTGTCTATATTAAATGTGTTGCTATGTGGATTTATGTTCTCTCGTTGTTATTTAATGATGCTTGTTTAAATCCTAATAAGTGATATAAGAGCCATGGTTTGGCATACATTTGTGCTCATTGTGTTGTACCTAGTTTTTTTAATTAATTGTGGGGTGCATGTTTGGTGGTACTCGACACCATAGCAGTATTTTTGGGTTCCTAGTTAAAATGTGATTTTCCTAGGTGTTAGAAGCACAATGTATCCCTCTTATGCGCAAAGAAGGGATGTTGCATCAAGTATGGAATGAATCACTAGGTATGTATGAGGGTGGTAGGTGTACTCATAGCCTAGATTGAGGTGGATCAGAGGGGTTGAGTCTTCAATTATGAGAGGAATGTGAGAATTCCTATAGAACTGGCACTTACAATGGCTGAGGACCCATGGATTCTGGTATATGGGTTCTTCTTTATATGGACATCAATGACAAGGTTGGATGCAAGTACAAAAGGATCATGACACAAGACGAGCAAGGAAGCGAGCATGGAAAAGCAAGAGAAAAAATCAACAAATAATGCTGGTGTAGTCACCATGAAGACACGTGAAAACAATTAATGGAACAGTTTGCATGTAAATGGGCATATGGATGTAAGACCTGGTAAGGAATGCATACCCCTGGTAACTCATTGGTAAATTCGAGAGATAGACCTAGGTGATAGGTGGTGTATGTGAGATTCCTCGTTAAAACTTTTAGGGGGGTTCTTGTTTACTCCAAGTCAATTTTAAAGGGGGATTATTAGGGTTAACCTTGAATCAGGAATGATTCAAAGGTGGTTTAGGTCTAACACATGTTTTTGGGACCATGGTATTCTATGGCTAATGGTATTTTTCCATGGTATTTGGTGGCCCATGGTATTGTCTCATGGTATTGCATGTAAGGAATTCTTTATAAGACTTGAGGAGGATTCATTGTAAAGTGGTATGGAGGTGAGTGGTGGCTAGATCACTTGTCATGGATTGGACGGTTTAGGTCAAGGGAAATAATAGATCTATTATGATCGTTATGTAGATTTATGCTATCGCATGATTATTTAATGATGCTTGTTAAAATCCTAATATATTTAACATTATTTCTTTATAAACTTAGTCTTATGTTTAAAAAGATAAGCTCTACTATTAGAAATAAAATTGTATGATTTTTTAGGAAGAACTAGCTCTAGTATGAAACAGAAAGAAACACCATACATATATATATATATATATATATATATATATATATATATATGAGAGGATCAATCCCATCTTAAATATGTTGTGAAACATATAAGTATTCTTTTACAAAAAGGAAGGTGTGGTCCCACTCCTATGCAAGTTAATATATATAATTATTGATTGCTTGTAAAAGCCAAGACATAACCTGACTAAGCTTATAGGAGTTTTGTCGCAATATCTTATGATTCTAAGAGTTGATGTATTTCTTAATAAACTATTTATTTAATAATTAAACAAAATTATGTGAAAGTTTATCTTAAGGTGGGAATCTACAAATTCTAGTTATGTATGGAATTGCTTAAAGAACTAAAAACTTGTACTAAATTAAGAATAGAGCCTATACCTTTTGAAAGCCAATAATACAAGTATATTGTGTACGATTAAAGAATATTTGAAGGATTATTTTTGGTCTTTCCTATCCTAGTGGATTTCGACCCAGCTTGGGGGTGGCCTTTCGACAGGAAAACATATGCCAGATAGAGAGTTAGAAGGTTGGGAGGAAAGTTGTACTTAGGTCTTCAATCACAAAATCCTACATGGTTCAAATAAGTATCATTTATATGTAATTGTACTGGTAAAGACCTATTAATGTATGTGTTAAGTTAATGAATTTGTTCATCTATTTGATATTCCTTCCATATTGAAATGCTTAGGATAAATACTGTAATCTAGGAATATTGTTATTCTTTGATTAGTATGCAGATAAGAAAATCTAGTGGTTCCTAGTATTAATGATTAGGCTAAACTTTATTTTGGTTATGCTTTTATATTTTCTAATTAGTTTATCTGGATTATAAAATTGATAATCATTAGTTAATTTCATAAAGATTAGTATAGTAATTAATTCATAAATACTGATGATAAATTTTGATATTCCTATCCTCATAATGATAAGTTCCTAATGGTGTAACTAAATGGTTATATGTACAATTGAAAGGAGAAAATTGAAAAGAAAGATATATTATAATCTTGAACTATGTATGGATATAATTAAATTAAATAGTTGTCGTAAAACTATGATATTTTGTCTTGGAATGGTTGATCCAACTAACCTTAAATATCCTTTTAAAGCAAATAACTATAACCCTTGTGTTGATGGTTAAAATAAGGGTGTATGGTATGCATGAATCGTTATGTGAATATGCTTTGAACCTACTAAAATGGATACATTAAACTCTTACCAATTCAGTGTCAAGGAGCTATATATTGTTTGCATAAACAAAAGTTATTGTTTGTTAAAGACTATTATCATGGTGACATAACTTTATGAACTTGTAAATGTTACTTTAGGAAAATTGTATGAGCGCAAGACCCTTGGTTCATAATAAGGAGGCCATGATTAGCAAGTTACTGGTATAACAAAGAGATTTTCTCTTGGGATGGGTTAAGGAAGGTTAATGTTAAGGGTTCAAACCGTAACCTAAGTAGAGTACAGATGTGAATACAAATGGTCTCTATTAGTTATCAATACTATACTTAAACTATTGCATAACAAACTAATAACTAAGTGATTTATATGTATGAACATAGTTATTGACAATGAAACTTGATTATGATGGCTAACATTTTGGTTGGATAAATGGAGTTAAAGGAAAAATTTATACCCCATATCCTAAAATTCCATGGTCGGTATCAAGTATGTTACATTTCATTGAATTTGACAAAAAATCCAGAAAATAATTCCATCGGTGGAGGAATAAAATATTATAACATAATTTATAGGGTTCATGTCTCCCTCCCTACAGTAAGTTACATGAAATAATTTTCTCATTTTAAGGTATCATCAAACATTCAAAGGTGCAACAAAGGGGGATGAAATAGAGCAAAGAGACTGTAAGAAAATGAAGATATGCCCGAAGTATTAGTATTTTTGTTGAAACAAGAAATTCTTCTTCTTTTTCTTTCCTTTGTCCTCCTTCATTATCATTCTATTCGTAAGCATTACCTTATAAATAAACTTCCTAAAGGGATGAAACAAGGTCCGACATAATGATTTTACAGTCCCAAGCCTAAGTGCACTTGTTGTATAAATGAATGGTTGTTTTAGAACTAACATTTTACATTCCCCACCCCTAGAGATACTATTTTAAAACTTCATTATTCGGATTTTTAATTTTATTAGAACTAAGGCTATTTCCATTGGTGAATACGAGATTCATGCAAGTTATTAGTGTTTCCCTCTTCATTTTCTATGTCACGTGTTGTTTAATAAACCAATGGATCTATGTTTTCCTAGCTGATTTAGTTTTTGTTCTAATGCATATGTGTGTGTGTGTGTGTGTCACGTACCCATGCCCAATTTTCATGCAGAATTAAAAAATTTCTTAAAGAACCTTTGTCCTTTAAATCACCGAGCATGGCCGCAAAGACACTCTTCAACATCCCTGATCTGAATATAAAATCCACTGTTGAAATCCACCGCGATATCAACGGCTGAAAATCAACGGTGCGGAAAGCCTGTATTGCGGAATCAAAAAAATGGAAAACGCAATCCCACAATCCCGCATTCAACATGCAGAAAGAAAATTGTGGAGGGGAAACTACGGAAGCTGAGATCTGTGAAAATGTATTTCTACATCCTGCAACCCACAATCCTGCATCTCGCATGCGGAAAGGAAATTGCGGAAAGGAAACCGCGGAAGTCCAGATTTGCGAAACTGCAATTCTGCATCCGGCATTTTGCAAATTGCAGAAAGGAAGATTTTTAGCAGGAATTCAATTTTTTTCACTAAGTTGAGGATCAATTCAACCATTCAGGCCATCATCACTTCGACCATCCAATTTCCATAACTCAGCTAAAAAAAATGTATTCAAAGAAACATACAATTACTATCATACAATTGAAGCAATTCATCAATTCAACACGTTAACATGTTCATCATATTTCCTTGAGTAAATACAAATGCAGAGAAACGTAAATGCAGAGAAATTCAACTACAAGGATTAATCATATATAAGAACACTTATCTTGAAGAAGTTTACTCCGAAACGAGCTATGTCACTGCAACGTTCCACCCAACCATAGGCCAGTGCGTTCATCAATCTCTCAGCAGCACTGCCACCCCTGAGCTGGGAATGATTTCCCCAAGGAATAAGGAACACTAGTAGGCTCAAACATAGCCAAGGGTTCAACAAAACTCAGCCAAGCCAACACAGTTGGTTTTATCAGGCTGTAGGAAACAAGCCAATATACACACTCAAGACCAGCCAATCCAACTAACCGATGGGTTTATCAGGCTGTCCATCCAAGAATCACACACAAGGCTAATCACAACAAGACACAACCAAGCGAACAAATGGGTTTATTAGACTACAAGGAGATGAAAAGGATAACTACTAAGATAGTGAGCTCAACCACAAATCTATGGACACCTGCACCAAATATAGTCTGGTTTCTAAAACATCTCCACACCCAACACAAGGAAGCATCCCCTTCTCTGTTACATTGTCCCTCAAGCTATGCCTTCCCTTTTTAGTGCTATTCAGGGTGGTCAAAGAAGAACACCAACCCCTAGATCTGTCTGTGAGGTTCCTTCTCACACTAGGTTTATTAAGCTAGTTCGGGATCCCCTTTCCACTCCCAACCAGTTCAGACCAAAACAACAGAGGCATACACAGCAAGATACGAGGTTCCCCAAAAATCGTAACTCCTTCCTGATCATTCGCTCTGTCACACCAAAAATAGATTTCCGGGCATGCACCAAAATAGAAAAACGCTGGAATCGTGAAGGGTAAACACAGGAAATTCAGCTGTGTGAGCTTCCAAGGGAATGAATGATCCCATACCAGAACGTCCAGACCATTTTTTTCCAAAACGTGTGTGAAGAATGAAAAAACGTTTTTGCCTAAGGGAGAAGCATATGTTTTATGTGTGTTTTCTTTCCCATGAAGTCAAAATGCGTCCTTCAAAAATGGATGCTCTGCCCAATTTGAATTATTTCCCCCACTCTTCCCATTCCCAGGTAAAACAAATAACTCCTGAACTAGATTCTGGCAGAAATTAGTGGTTGGGGAAGAAAACAAGAAAAAGGGTAGTTGACAGTTTTGATGGTTTTTCCTAACACATGGCATTCCCCAAAGACTCAAGTTTAAACATCCCCCCCACCTTATCCTTAGGAAAAATCATGCCCTCATCTCATTATTCATTGCATTGATATAGCTAGTTGTGGATTTTTGTAATAATTTGCATATTTACATGATGTTCAAAATCATAACGTGTTGACTAGCACAAAATACCATCAGCATCTATTTTAATCGCCAAACCATAAAATACTAAATCAATGGTGGGGATTTTTCCTTTAGCTCCACACCATGATTAATTACATCATATATATTTAATGCAACGAGGTTGAAATTGGGATGTTACATTCCCCTCCCCCTTCAATAGCATTGTGCTCATTGCTTTACAAAATTTGAAAAAAATGCTACACTGGTATCGCCTCAGTGTTCTGTAGAATTGAACAAAAATGGATGTGCCAATCACATGGCATCCTCCAGCTCCCATGTTGCCTCTTCAAAACCGTAGTGCTTCCATTGCACCTTTACCTGCCCCATGGCTCGGTTCTAGAGCATTGTGACCTTCTTGTCGAGGATGCGCATTGGCTCGATTTGGAACTCTCCCTCGGGTTCCACCTGAATCACATCCCAATTTATCACATGGTTAGGATCATGTACATATTTCTTGAGCAAACAAACATGAAAAACATTATGAGCCCTAGTGCTAGAAGGAAATGCAAGTCTATATGCAACTGGCCCTATTCTTTCAAGCACTTCAAATGGCCCACAGTATCTAGGCGACAGCTTAGCACAACTTCCCAGCTTCAAGGAAATTTTCTTTGCCCTCACTCTGAGGTAAACATGATCCCCAACATTGAACTCTCTATTCACCCTATGCTTATTTGCATAGCTTTTCTTTCTGTCTAGGGAAGCCTTCAAATTCTGCCTGATCTTTACAACCTCTTGCTCCATCTCCTTAAGCAATTCTGGACCAAGCACAACCCCATTCACTGGATTATCCCAAGTCACTGGTGTCCTACACCTCCTGCCATACAAGGCTTCATATGGACTCATCCCCAAGAATGATTGTTGTCCATTGTTATAAGAAAAATCTACCAAGTGTAAATAACCTTCCCACTTGGTGGGTTTGTCCATCACATACATGTGAATCATGTCTTCCAGCACCTGGTTAACACTCTCTGTCTTCCCATCAGTCTGAGGATGGTAGGTAGTGCTGAAGTTTAGATTTGTACCCAAATCTGTAAACAATCCCTTCCAAAAATGGGAAGTGAACTTGACATCTCTGTCAGAGACTATTGCCTTAGGAAATCCATGCAATTTGGAAATCTCTTTCATGAAGATCTTTGCAATGTCACCAGTCTTATGCGTAGACTTAACCAGTATAAAATGTGCTGCCTTTGTCAACTTGTCCACCACAACCATGATGGAATCATGTTGTCTCCAAGTCATTGGAAATCCTGTAATAAAGTCCATGGAAATAACTTCCCATTTCCATTTTGGAACTGGAAAAGGCTACAAAAAACTTGTTCGGTGTTGATGCTCAACCTTCACCTACTGACATTTCATGCACCTTGAAATATATTCATCCATGTCCTTTTTCATTCCTGGCCAAAATTATTTCTTTATAGCTGTAGAAATTGTCTTTTGATATCCTGGGTGACCAGTCTATGGAGCTTGATGGATCTCATCCATAACAACCCTCCTTAAATATGATACATTTGGAATATAAATTCTATTCTTATAAGTAAGGATTCCATCTTATTCTAATTTATATCCCTCACACTTCCTTTCAAGGATTTGCTTCCACAACTTGTGTTTTACCTGCATATACAATTCATCTTCAGCAACACGATTAACAATCTGCTACCTCAACTCCAATTGGAAAATACTAATGGATTCCACATGCAATTATTGCACCTTTCTGCTGAGTGCATCAGCTACCTTATTCTCTTTTCCTTTTATGTGCTTGATTTCAAAATCAAATTCACATAAAAACTCCAGCCATCTACCTTTCCTAGCATTTAGAGTAGGCTGATCAAACAAATACTTCAGACCATAATGGTCTGTCCTTAGCTCAAATATTCTACCCATCAAGTAATGCCTCCACATCTTGAGAGCATGTACTATGGATGCAAGTTCTAGATCATGAGTAGCATAGTTCCTCTCATGCTCATCCAACTTTCTTGACTCATAACATATCATGTGACTGTCTTGCATAAGGACTCCTCCAAGGTCTTGACCGCATGCATTGGTGCACACCACAAAATCTTTTTATGGGTCTGCAATCTTCAACACTGGTGCACCTGTGAGAATATTTTTCAACCGTAGGAAGCTTTATTCACACTTCGGTGTCCATTCAAAATTTATTCCCTTCTTTTGCAAAGAAGTGACTGGATGTGCAATCTTGGAGAATCCTTCAATGAATCTCCTGTATTATCCTGCAATTCCCATAAAAGATCTTACATCTGTCATGTTTCTTGGAGTAGGCCAATTCATAATAGCTTCAATCTTGTCAGGGTCCATAGATATACCTTCTTCTGAAATAATGTGACCCAAATACTGAATTCTATCTTTATAGAAGTCACACTTGCTCAAATTTGCATACAACTGATGCTCCTTGAGAAATTGTAATGCCAATCTGAGATGTTCTTCATGCTCTTCCTCATTCTTAGAATAAACAAGAATGTCATCAAGGAAAACAAGAACAAACTTGTCCAAATACCTGCTGAAGACACTATTCATAAGGCACATAAATGTAGCTGGTGCATTTGTGAGACCAAATGGTACCACTACAAACTCATACTATCCATACCTTGTTCAGAAGGCCATTTTATGAATGTCTTCATCCTTGATTCTCACCTGATGGTAAACCGACCTCAAATCAATCTTGGAATATACCTTTGCTCCCCTCATCTGATCAAACAGGTCATCAATCCTAGGCAAATGATATTTATTCTTCACATGACTTTGTTCAGCTGTCTAAAATCAATACACAACCTGAGCGTACCATCTTTCTTTTTCACAAACAGAACTGGTGCTCCCCAAGAAGACATAAGCGGCTTGATATACTTCTTCTCCAATAACTCTTGCAACTGCACCTTCAGCTCTATAATTTCTGGTGTGCTCATTCTGTAGGGTTCCCTTGACACTGGTGCTTCTCCTGGCACAAGTTCAATTGTGAAATCTACGTCCCTCTTTGGAGGGAGACCTGGAACCTCATTAGGAAAAACATCCCTGAATTCTTGCAATATAGAATAGTCCTCCCGCCAAATAGTTTCATTCTCTGCTGCCTCCACAATGTGGGATGCATACATCTGGAAACCTTTCCTACAAAACTTCTTCAACTGCATTGCTGAAATCTACCTCACAGAAATCACTTTCGGAATGCCTTTTACAACTGTTTGGTTCCCTTCTCCATCCATGCATTCAAACGTCTTATTGTAACAGTCAAGCTTTACCCTAAGAGCTTCTAACCAATCAATTCCAATAAGAACATCATAGGAACCTAGTGGTAGAACATTCATATCTACATAAGTGACCAATCCATTAATCACCAATAGGAATTTCTCTACCACTTCACTAACCTTTTTGTTAGTTCCAGTGGCTAGCTGAACTAACCACGATTTGCCATGCTTTACTTTCTTAAGAGTGCAAATTTCCACTACTCTAGGAGAAATGTAGCTGTGAGTAGAACCAGGGTCAATCAAAATAGAAATAGATTTATCAACAATCTTACCTGCAACTTCAACCACAGTTGACTAGTGATCTTCCTGGCGGTCCTCTAACGCTGCATAAATCCTAGGAATGGCTCTTGCCACTTGACCCACTGTTTCTGCTTCTTGGATGTTATACGTTGGCCTTGCGTTCTCATTTTCAAGTGGACAAAACCTCCGTATATGGGGTCCTCCGCATTTCCAACAATGGAGAGGCTCTTTGTTCTACTGCGTATCTTTTGGATTGTCCCCCATCGCTCTAGGAAACTGCTTCTCTGCTTGTGCTGATTGCTTTTGTTGATTCCTGAAATTAGAAGGTTTGAAACCTTTCTTCCTTTGCTCAAACTTCTCATTCTTCTTGTCCTTCCATGTCTTATGATAATTAGGTTTTCCTTTGCTTTGCTCATAGAAATACTTAGCTTTCCTTATCGCTTCTTCTAGAGTTCTAGGTTCATAAATCTCAATTCTGTCTCTATAAGACTGAGGCAATCCACTCGGGAAATGTTGGATTTTTACCTTTTCTTCTTTGATGTACCTGACATACCTCAACAACTCCAAAAACTTGTTTGCATACTCTTCCATGGTATACTGTCCCAATCTCAGCTCATGGAACTCTTTGATTTGATCATCATAGTACTTGTCAGAGAGGTACTTCTAGTTGAAATACTTTTAGAACTATTTCCACACCATCTTCTTCTCATTAATCTTCTTCACTTGTCTAAGGTGATCCCACCAAATGGATGCTCTCCCATTTAGATTGAAGACAAAAACTCTTGCCTTCATATTTCCTGAATAGTCCTAGACTTGGAAATATTTCCTCATCCCAAGAAGCCAAGCTTCAGCTTCTTGACCGTTCTTTATCTCACCATTGAAGGTAGGCGGTCTTGCCTTCTTAAACTCATCTCGTGAGTTGTTTCTATAACGCCTCTTCCTCTTCTCTCTGAGAGACGAAGAGATGGAATCCTCAGTGGATCCTCTCAAGTCAGGGGATCGACTAGAAGACCTTCTTCTTCTTCTTCTTCTTCTTCTTCTTCTTCTTCTTCTTCTTCTTCTGGTACTGCTCTTGCTACCTTCTGGTTTTACTGTATGTCACCCTGAGCTCATCTGTTGTTGGATGTTTGTCAAACTTTACAACATGGTAGCATTCAGCTGATGCTTCTCTTCCTAAGCTTTAATCAGGATTCTCATGGTGGCTGCAATGTCTGGCGGCGTCTCTGGAAATCTCCTTCCATTAGACTCAATGTAATCATTTCCTACTTGGACGTTGTTCGGATGCTGCTCTTCCTGAGCTTTAATCAGGATTCTCATGGTGGCTGCAATGTCTGGCAGTGTCTTTGTAAATCTCCTTCCATTAGACTCAATGTAATCATTTCCAACTCAGACATTTTCCCCCATAGCGTCTTGTGCGCACTCATAGGAATTCCGTGCATCATACCCATCATGGGTTCTCATGGCTTGAGTTAAAAACTCACCTTTCTAACCTGTTCCGTGACTCTATAAAATGTGTTATCAAACACCATTTATTATATCCATAACAATCCCAAAATTAAAACCATTACCAACAGCTCTGTTACTGTTCAACTTGGCCCCCTTTTTGGCCCAGCGCTGCAACTCGCAGCTCTAGTTTTCCTCTTTCTGGCCCATCAAGGCCCAATGCTGCAACCCGCAGCTTTGATACCACTCCGTAGTGTACTACAAGTTGGTATCGGAGGCTACTCTTATCTTTCTAACAACTGATGTCGTCCCATCTAGGCCCAATGCTGCAACACGTAGCTCTGATACCACTTTGTCGCGTGCCCATGCTCGATTTTCATGCAGAATTAAGAATTTTCTTAAAGAACCTTTTTCCTTCTTTAAATCTCCGAACATGGCCATGAATCCACTATTCAACATCCCTGATCTGAATATAAAATCCACTGTTGAAATCCACCGCGAGATCAACGGCTGAAAATCAACCCACAAAATAAACGGTGTGGAAAGCCTGTATTGCGGAATAGAAAAAATGGAAAACGCGATCCCACAATCCCACAACCCAAATATCCCGCATTCTGTATCCCACATTCCACATGCAGAAAGGAAATTATGGAGGGGAAATTGTGGAAGCCAAGATCTGCGAAAACGCATTTTTGCATCCTGCAACCCACAATCCCGCATCCTACATCCCGCATGCGGAAAGGAAACCGCGGAAACCGAGATCTGTGAAACCGCAATCCCGCATTCCACAAATTTCGGAATGGAATATTTTAGCAGGAATTCAAATTTTTCACTAAGTCTGGGATCGATTCAACCATTCAAGCCATCATCACTTTGATCAACCAATTTCCATAACTCAGCTAAAAAAATGCATTCAAAGAAACATACATAGATGCATACAATTAATATCATACAACTGAAGCAATTCATCAATTCAACACATTAACATGTTCATCATATTTCCTTGAGCAAATACAAATGCAAAGAAATTCAACTACAAGGATTAATCATAGACAAGAACACTTATCTTGAATAAATTTACTCCGCAACCAGCTATGTCACTGCAATGTTCCACCCAACCATAGGCCAGTGCGCTCATCAATATCTCAGCAGCACTACCACCCCTGAGCTGGGCATATTTTCCCCAAGAAATAAGGAACATTAGCAGGCTCACACATAGCCAAGGGTTCAACAAAACACAGCCAAGCCAACACAGTTGGATTTATCAAGATGTAGGCAACAAGCCAATATACACACTCCTGGACCAGCCAAGCCAACTAACATATGGGTTTATTACGATTTCCAGCCAAGAATCACACACAAGGATAATCACAACAAGACACAACCAAGCCAACAAATGGTTTTATCAGACTACAAGGAGATGAAAAGGTTGACTGCTAAGCTAGTGATCTCAACCATAGAGCTATGGACACCTGCACCAAATCTAGCCTAGTTTCTAAAACATCTGCACACCCAACACAAGGAAGCATCCCCTTCTCTACTACACAGTTCCTTAGGCTATGCCTTCCCTCTTTAGTGCTATTCATGGTGGGAAAAGAAGAAAACCAGCCCCTAGATCTGTATGTGAGGTTCCTTCTCACACTAGGTTTATCAAGCTAGTTTAGGATCCCCTTTCCACTCCCAACCAATTCATACGAAAACAACATAGTCATACACAACAAGCTACGAGGTTCCCCAAAAATCGTAACTTCTTCCTGATCATTCGCTCTGTCACACCAAAAACAGATTTATAGGCATGCACCAAAACAGGAAAACACTAGAATCATGAAGGGTAAACACAGGAAATTCAGTTGTGTGAGCTTCCACAGGAATGAATGATCCCATACCAAAACGTCTAGACCGTTTTTTTTCCCAAAATGTGCGTAAAGAATGAAAAAATGTTTTTTCCTGAGGGAGAAACATACATTTTCTGGGCGTTTTCTTTCCCATGAAGTCAAAACGCGTCCTTCGAAAATGGGTGCTTTGCCCAATTCGAATTCTTGCTCCCACTCTTCCCATTTCCAGGCCAAAAAAAAACTTCTCAACCAAATTCTGGCAGAAAGTAATGGTTGGGGAAGAAAACAAGAAAAGGGGTAGTTAACAGTTTTGATGGTTTTTCCTAACACATGACATTCACCAAAGACTCAAGGTTAAACATACCCCCCACCTTATCCTTAGCAAAAATCATGCCCTCGTCTCATTATTCATTGCATTGATATAGCTGGTTGTGGGCTTTTGTATTAATTTTCATATTTACATGATGTTCAAAATCATAACGTGTCGGCTAGCACAAAATACCATTGGCATCTATTTTAATCGCCGAAACATAAAATGCTAAATCAATGGTGGGGCTTTTGCCTTTAGATCCACACCATGATTAATTACATCATATATATTTAATGCAACGGGGTCAAAACCGGGGTGTTACAGTGTGTTTGTGTGTGTGTGTTAGGAAAGTAGTTCAACCTCCTTTTTTACTCAAATTGTTCATTTTCTCTAAGTTATTTGTCAAGCAAAACTATATTGTGGTGCCTATGGTTCAGAAGACCATTCCTACGGTTGAAATATATTGAATTCCCCTATTGTTTGGCTTCTTGTGCTTCCCCAAACTATAACTCCATACCTCTCATTTTTTAAAATAAACTATAACACAATGCTCTATCCTACTTCTACAATAAATATAGTTAGACCCTCATATATATAAAAAACTTGCATGATAGGTGATAATAATAACTTTAGGACAATTTATGGTACCCCCCTTTTGTTGAAGGACTAGATCAAAGGCATAATGTGGCATGGGAAGGTGATCTTGCATGTTAGTCCCTAATATCGAGACCCTAGTGAAAGAGGGAAACAACCCAAGGGAAAACACGCATGAATCCTCCATTAACACTTGGCTTCCCAATGTCTAGTTAACTTGTAGTGCTATGTTGTTGCATGTATTACTTGGCATTATTTTTGTTCATGTTCATTTAAACTTGTTGACGTTTTGTGGATTTTTTCTTGCCATTCTTTCCCCATAAATATTTGGGGTTTTGGTGTGCGTCTTGCTTCTTCCAACAAGTGGCCTCAAGATATCCTTTCTTCCTACAAAATGAACATGCACAAAATTGCCAACATTCATCAACCTTGTGACCTTTCTTATTGCAATAGAAACAAACAACACTGCAAGGAAAATACCTTGTTGTGGAGGCTATAACGAAGGTTTTTAGTGTTACAAGATTGAAAAAAATTGTGAAAAAAACCTTTTCTACAACCTTCGTTTTTGGTAGCGAAGGTTTTTACAGAGGTTAGAACAAATATTCACTATAACTAAAAAAATCTAGGTAGCCACAGGTTTTAGCGAATTTAGAATGTTATAATGTTGACATGTGCATCATGTATAAATAAACACACCAATGTGTATACACAATGGCAATGCACTGATGCATATATTTTATTACAGACATACTAATTCCTATGTAATATTGTAATTGCACCAGGGAATGCTATATATACACATGAATGCGTACGTTCATTGTCAATGCATCGACGCATATATTACGTTGTTACAACACCGATGCATTTCTTACATATGCACTAGTGCGTACACTTTCAAAGAACACGTGCATATATTTTAATCCAAACATATCCATGCTTTTATTATATTGTATTAGTTTCGGTGCGTGTAACATTCACATCCACACTAGTGCCTCATATTTTTTATAAAAGCACTAGTGCATTTGTATATTTAAACGCACAAGTGCTAATATTGTATTATATATGCACTATTGTGTATTTTGTATTAAAATATAAATGGTGCATATACTGTACCAATAAGCACTAGCATGTATATCATCCCAAAGAGCACTAGTGTGTATGGTTTGGTAAAAAGCACCGGTGTTGATATTGTATTATATATGCATTGTTGCGTATTTTGTATTAAAAGATAAATGATGCATATAATGTACCAATAAGCATCGATGCATATATTATCCCAATAAGCACCGATGCATAAAAAAGTGCATCAGTTCCAATGTTCGTGGAAATGAATATAAGTCATTGGTTAGTTGAAATAAATAGGTTGTGTATTGTTCTATGTTGAATTTTTCCATGCTGTGGATACGCAAATATAGTTTTTTCTTTTTTATTTTTACAATTTTTCGATTAATCATTAAAGAATTAAATATTTTTTATAATAATATTTATTTTTATATTCTATTTATTGCATTTAGATATTGAGTTTACACATATGTTTATTGTAAATATGTAAATAATTCATATGTTTAGGATTTGAATTAATCATAAAAAAAATCATTTTTTATAATATTAATTTTTATATTTAAATGTTGTGTTTCGATGAGTGTGTTGATTACACCTTTGTTAATAGTCACAATGTAAATCATTCATATATTTAATCAATAATGAAACATTTTGCGACATTAGACAATCCAGTAGAACAAGAAACCCAATTATATATATATATGAATAAGGATCTAAAATATGGGACAACATAAAGGTCCTCGACAATCAAAATGTCATTTTGACATTGTTACAATTATTGATTACTTATCCTCATCCAATTGGGGTGATATGTCCACAATAAAAAAAAATGTTTGTTTTTCATAGAAAAAAATTCCAAAATATACAACTTGCAATAACAACATTCAAATGTATTGAGCATCGTTCTTTGCTCAAACTGTTGTAGTCGCTCAAGTTGCTTCCATGCTCCATCTCTTCATCAACTTCAGGGGATATTGTTCCTGAGTTCTTTGAAATAATTTGTTGATTGACTTCATTTCATTCCATATTTTCATGTTCCATTTATAAGCATAAAAATAAAATTTGATGAGTATATCTACATTTATAGATAATATAATACACATAGTTGCATAAATGAAAAAGTGTACCAGTTCAATGAGTGGATCATAAAATTCACACATATTTTTGAAACCATTCCTCATTCCATGTGTCAATAAATTATTTGTTGGTTGTATTCCATACTTTGTTTCCTATGGGTTTCATATGCCATGAACAACCATAGATATAAATAAAGTTTTTTGTTTTTTCTTATAATTATAAAATAAGGTACGTAAAACAATATAGCTACTTACACATTTTTCAATTAACCCTTGATATGCAACCATATACTCACAACCCTTCCTTAATCCATTGTCAACCAAACGATAAGCTCATCACCATAGGTTAACACATATTAGAAAATATCCATGTATGATTTTAAGTTAATTAAGATTTAAATATCACACTAAATGTGAAATTTGAAGAAAACCACAAGTACTCACAAACATTGCGATCAACCTTTTCCTGCCTTGTTGTCTCATCTTAAGCACTGAATGGGTGCCATTTCCTTTTCATTTTTCAAACAACAAAACAATTGAAAATTAATATTTCATGTGATAACTAAACTCTATGCACATTAAAAATATTTTGAAACAAATACATACATTTGATGCACGTTATTGTTGGGATTGATCCCTTTGCAATGTGGTTATGTTCATTCCTTTGACCATCTCATGGTACACCTTTCTTGACATCCCTACCGACATATTTAGGATATCGCATAGTTCTTCATCTGGAATTTTAGTAATCTTCCCAAGAAAAGAAAAGCACAATGAAAAAAATGATAAATATTTATATGAAAATAAGCATAAACAAATATTAATAAATTATGTTTTAGAATAGTATATACATATTATAGAAAAAAATTCAGCAATAGAACCTTTTAAATGATTCCTTTTTGTTGTTGTTGTATGTTTTTGCAATTATAAGTCTCGTTGGTCTGAGCGCCCAGTGCTCCAGAATTGCTTCTTGTAGTTTACTTATAACCTGATTCTTAGAGCCATTGGATTGAAAGTGTGTTTGTACATTCTTTCCACTACATCCCTTAAAGTTTTATAAAACTTTTCCCCCTCTCATTAACTTCAAGAACCACTCCAATTGAACTGATGACCAAATCATCGTCATTTACATTCTTCTTCATTTTTTATTTTTTAGGGCATCCTATTTCCTCTCTCTCTGTCTCTGCACAAATTTAAACAAATTTAGCATTTAAAGTTTGAAACATGCAAGAAATTATTGTTGAGAAGCATTGGCAGTAAGATGTTAAACAAAAACCTCTTGTTAATCACATTTTGATCCACATAATTCCTCATTTTGCAATAATTTCTTAAAGATATTTTTCTCTTCTTCACTAAGATTATGAACAACCTTATAGAGTTCCCTGAAATTTTTTCTATGCATGACACACATAAACCAATACACATCATTTAAGTATACATATAATTCAATATTTTACAAGTTTATATTAAAATTACAAAACACTTACCATGTTCTTTGTGTCAGATGTGTTTCCCTCACTCATGTTGTTGTGATTTTTATTCCATTATATTTATCGGCCACTTTTTTATCAATAAACACCCTGCAAAATGAAACACATAAATTATTAAAAAAAAATTACATAATAAGTAAAGAATTTCAGGTAAAAATATATTAGGGACAATTGGTGCACACTGCACAAAAATTCAGCACTAGTGTGTCTTATATGTTATAACACACCGATGCGTATGCTGTATAGTACACACCACTAAAGGTATTTACAATTTTCTAACTAAAACAAATCTATATGGTGCATCATAGAAATATAAAAACACCATCGCATATGTATTGTAATTTGTGCATTGATTAATATGTTGACAATTTTTTATCATCCAAAAATGGTGCACCTTATAAGGAAAAACACATCGATGCAACTATTCTTTAAAATGCGCACCATGGACTGTGGAACCATTTTTTATTTTGTTTTAGCAAGGACAATCTCGACAAGTTGACTTCAAACTGAAATGCATCATAGTCTCGGTCCAAGAGCCACTCAAAGCCCCATATATTAAATACATATAACCAAAACGTTTACATTGCTAAAAATCAAATATTATTTTGAAATAGAAAGAGAAAACAAAAGGAAATCAAGAAGAACACTAGGGTTTACAGTAATGAAGGTAACTTTGAAGGAAGAAGCACACAAGGGTTCATAGCATTGAAGGTAACTCATATATCCTCTATTTTCTTCAAAAAATCATTGAAAATTTAAGCCATTTTTATTCTATCAAGGGAAAAACTACATGGAATTTCTCCTCTACAGAGTTGTATGTGTTCATGGTGATCCCCTGCAAAATTTCTCTTCAAATAATACTACCTCTCCAAACTCTTCTGTGGTAAATCATTATTGCATAAGTCACTCTTGAAAATCTCAGCCAAATTTTTTTTAGGGATTCGGGTTTCCTTTTATTTATAAGCTCGGTATCTTGAAATTAAATTCTCGCTCTTTTTTTCATTTGATATTCTGACCCATTGACGACAAACTTGCACATTTAAAAAAAATGGGAATTCAATGCGCCACTCAAATAATAATGCATCGATGTTCTATAATCATACAAGCACACTGTATAAATAGTAAAAAAAATGAAAGAATAAACTTTCACTTTTTTTTCATCAAGATAATGGTGCATTGAATAGATAATAGATCACCGGTGCATATTACTGATCACACAATAAAACCAAAAAAATGGAAGGGTAAACTTCCACAATTAATACTTTGTGGAGGTTTGTCCTTTTCATAGGTAATTGCATAGAATTTTCTTGGTATGTCTCTGAAAATATCACACCAGTGCGCTAGTCTTGTTAAGCTGCATTGGTGTGCCAATACTTTTTAAGGTGCACCGATTAATTTATGTCTATTTCCCATTTTTTTAAATTATGAAGACATGTATTTTTTACTCAATTGCAAAGGAAAAAAGAGTAATAAATCAAATTGTCGATTCTTCAAATTCCATCTCATTCCATATTGTCGCAAGTTCAAGTTATCTGTTACCATCACCAGTAAGTCCACATTTATTTCTATTTTTATTATATGTTTGAATTTATACTATATTTTCACGCGCATTTGAATAATTATGCATTGAATTTTGTAGGATCTTGATTCTAGATCAACTTTGGCTGCACATGATAGTAAAACACTCCTAAAAAATCGCAAGGTATTATCTGGAGCAACATATCGTAGGAAGATGGTAGATGAAAATTGAAGGCCACTTTACCCCACCAACTATGACATGCCTTTTAAGATTTTAAAAGTTGTTATACCAAAAAAAAAAGGATCTTTGAAAGAATAACAGGCACAGTAGAACAAACAAGAACACAAATATTTATCCTGGGAAACCCTTGTGGGGAAGAAAACCCAACAAAATTTCCTCTATATAGAATTCAACCAAGTACAATGTAAGACCCAAAGAACAAGACTAGACTCCTTCCTCTCCTCTAGATGGACTGTCTCTTCTCTCTCTAGTGCAACTTCTTGAGTGTTCTACTTGTCCAAATGAGGGAACCGCCTCTCCTATTTATACTAATCAGCCAAGAGGCCCTATAAACTAACTGGGATGACTTCTTCTTGCTTATAGGGCTGACTTGCCTTGGAAGAATCAAAATAAATTTTAATAATAATTTTGTGGGTACTTTGATTAGACTTACAATGGAGGTTTTACCTCAAGAATTTACATGAATCTACATCAATGACATCCCTCATCGAAGGAACAACATCTCCTGAAGGGGTAATAAAAATAATAAGACAAAATAGAATATCTTCCACAGTTAACACTCCCTCTTAACAAGGAAGGTATTATATAGTACAACAACACGTCTGTACAACTGACTGATGAATCTATATGGCATAGGAAGTTTTCACAATTACATCAACATCATCATCATCACATACATCTCTATCATCTGGTATTGTCTCGAGCATTAGCATCATCTCTGGCATCATCTCGAGCATCATCATCTTCAGCATCATCTTGAGCATCATCATCTCTAGAATCATCTCGAGCATCATCATTTCTGGCATCATCATCTCTGGCATCATCTCGAGAATCATCATCATCCCGAGCATCATCTCTTCGAGAATCAACATCATCTCGAGCATCATTTATGGTGTCATTTCTAGCCTCATCATCTTTGGTAAGGAATGCACGAACTCGTTCGTAAGTGAATGCAGGACCACTCTCCATAAGAGAGCACTATCATATGTAGGACCATCCTTAGTCGGTAAGTGCTAGGACCACTCTCATCAAGAGAGTGTTCTTGTCTGCAGGACCATCCTCAAAGATGATACTATTGTCTGCAACTGAATGCAGATCTTGTTCGCAACTAAATGCAAGACCACTCAACATATGAGAGTACTATCATCCGTAGGAACATCCTCAGTCGATAAGTTCTAGGACTACTCTCAACAATAGAGTGTTCTCGTCCACAGGGCTATCCTTAGAGAGGATATTGCTGTCTACAACTGAATGCAGATCTCGTCCGCAACTAAATGTAGGACACTCAACATATGAGAGTACTAACATCCATAGGACCATCCTCGGTTGGTAAGTGCTAGGAACACTCTCAACAAGAGAGTGTTCTTGTCCGTAGGATCATCCTACAAGTGAATGCAAGATCACTCTCCAGAAGAGAGTACTATTGTCTGCAGGACCATCCTCAACTGGTAAATGCTAGGACCACTCTCAGCAAGAGAGTGTTCTTGTCCACAAGACCATCCTACAAGTGAATGCAGGATCACTCTCTAGAAGAGAGTACTATCATATGCAGGACCATCTTCACTCAATAAAGGCTAGGACCACTCTCAACAAGAGAGTGTTCTTCTCCGCAAGACCATCCTCAAGGAGGATACTATCATCCACAAGTGAATGTCAAACCTCATCAACACTTGCAGGCACACTGTCCTTTTATGCACTGGAGCATCACTGCCATCTCATCCTCAATAATAATCTCATCATCACTCCCTATTTCTAGGGAGGTCCTTTTAGACTACTCCAAGCTTGTCTCGAAAGTGTTCAAGCTTTACATGAGACAGATGCTTAGTCAGCACATCAACAAGTTGTTCCTCTGTAGGAACATGCTAGAGCTTCACAACTCCTCCCTGTACCATATCCCAAATGTAATGATACTTTATCTCTATATGATTTTACTTATCATGAAACACTGGGTTCTCTATTAACTTGGTGCAATGTTGGTTGTCACAATAAATATTAGTTGCATCCATATCAATATCGAACAATCCTTCCAATAGTTTGTGAAGCCATACTACTTTGCTACAGGATGAACATGCTGTAATGTACTCAACCTTGGTTGTACTAAGGGAAACACTTGTTTTCTTTTTGCTAAGCCATGAGATCATACTTGGTCCCAAACTAAAACGAAATATTGAAGTGCTCTTTCTATCTTCAACACTTCCTGCCCAATCCAAATGAGTATAGCCACACAATCTGAACTCACTGTTGGTTGTATATCTGAGTCCGTAATCCAATGCACCTTTCAAGTACCTCATCACATGTTTTGTTGCAACTAAATGAACATGTCTGGGCTCCACCATATACTGACTCAAGGTGTTCACAACAAAACATATCTCTGGTCTTGTATTTGTCAAATACATCAGTGAGACAATAATATGTTATTAGATAAATAAAGGAGATTCCCCCATTAAAGAATCTTTTTATTCATTCACTCTTTCACTTGATTCAAGTGTGGCATCACAAAACTAGGTCGTTTTATGCTTATTTAGTTATTTTGTTAGTAACAATCACAAGGATGATGGTTTGTCCAAGGGTGTTGCTTTTGGGGCTGTCAATTTACCTAATCTAGAAGGGGTTTAGAGATGGGGATAACCCCTCCTCCTCTCTACAATGTTGCTTCTTGCCATTGATGCTTGATATCCCTCTAATGGGTCATTCCTAGAGGTTTTCTACTATTGTTGTCATGTATGGTTTGTTCTAGTCTAAAATTTAGTTGACATGTATCCTTTTGTGAAATCATATCATTGCCTCTAATCTCTAAAAGGAAATCTCTTTTTTGTGTGTGCTATAATATCATAAGACAATTGCCCTAGATGCGGGTGATCCACTTGCGATGACATGGGGACAACTCACAGTGCAACCACCGATGAGGACACTTGGATAGATCACTTCGTACAAGGAGGTGGACAAGGTGCAAGGATCTCGGTTTATGTGGGAGTTAAATGTCTAGGACATCGGACATTAAGTCACCTCCCTTCTACAGCTAGAACGGTGCTAGAACACCATTTCATTGAGTTTGTTTGAAAGGATGAGGAATTATGGATTATGTGCAAGATTTAATGAGCAGAACCCTCTCGTGTGTGACCGGGCTTGGCTTAGGAAGGATAAATATGGAGGATGTGGAGCCTCTCGACCTCAGGGAAGCCAGAATGTTAGTTATTTTGGTGTTATTGGTTTACTCCTCTATTAACGAAGTTGTTAACCAGGACTGTGACATGCCAAGGAAGAGGGGCATCCCAAGGAGGGGAAACACAAGGCATGGAGGTGCCAGGAGAAAGGCCAACTTAGACGCAATGGATGGCTATGTTGCGCATGTTTCTATGCTAGTGCAGTGTATGATTGATGACTGGGAATCTTGTGTGGTCTCTAGGAATTTGGCTTCTAGAAGGAACATGGGTAGGATAAACCATTACTGGATGGTGAAAAACATGATGGGCATGTTGATGGAAGACTTGAAAACAAAATTGAATGGGGCCAGAGATACAATGCAGTGTATCAGGGAAATCCTGGTACAGACTAACGAGAAGCTGAACATTTTGGAAGCCAATTTCATCTGGAGGAACTATGCCATTATTCATTGTGTTGTGGATACAGAAGGAGGTGGAAAGGTAGTGGGTGAGAATTTTGGCATGACCTAGAGTTCTGTGGCTCCTACTGGGGAGAACCTGGAAACCCTTAGCTCATGACAACATCAATGGCTGCCTCCTTTCTCGCAAAAAGAGTTCGCGAGGAACCCAAGGGAAACACATATTTGAGACCTCTTCTAGAGCCTCAACTAACTAACCAACCCCCTCAGGCGTAGGATGATGGAAATGGTTCCTTCCCAATTATGAACTCGATGCTGGACTTGACACGTGAGGATGCAACCACCTAAAATGGCCAAGGCGGTCTCGATTTCTCCTTGTGACTTTCATCTTTTTTTGTTTTCTCTACTCACTAGTGGATTTACTTTCATGTAAATTAGTAGTTTTATTTGTCAAAATTGTAAGATGTCAGTCGGGTGGCTCAATTCTGGACATGGTTTTTTGATAGTTTTGAATAGAAATGACCATTTTTTTAACAACTAGGTGAGTGGATAATCAGTCTCAGACCCCTGTAAGATACAAACACATATTTCTTTGTATTTTGTTATCTTTGTTAATGGAAAAATGAAAAACTGCAGATTACAATATGTGAGTGTGTGTGTGTGTGTGTCTATACACGTATGTATGTATGTATGTATGTATGTATGTATGTATGTATGTATTTTATGATGGGACAACGCTTGGGAAACCCTCAGGTACTTCCCCATTTTTTTAGGATGGCACCCTAGGTAAAACGTTGGCCCTGATTACCGGGCCTAACCTGCTGGGGACATCGAGTGAGGCACCGGTATAGNACCCTGAGACCTTCTGCTAGCATAAAAATCTCTCAACCACTTGAGCTAACCCACCGGGCTATATATATATATATATATATATATATATATATATATAGATAAGCCAATTGTATATGATTCCCTTCTTACAGTTGTAGTGAAAATAGGTCTCTTTTATAATTTTTCCAGGCTTTATGTTTTTGGATGCTTTCACACATACAAAATGTAAATCCAATTTCTTATTGAAATAAAAAGTTATGAAATTTTTATTTGGAAAAAATGTATTGGATACTAAATTATGAAACATTCTCAAATAAACTATAAATCCTAATAGACAACATTGACTTCTCTACAAGGCATGTATCACTATAGGTCATGTAGTTGATAAATGTTTTGTGATAATCTAGCTTTTTATATTTGCAAGTGATTAGCTTTCCATTATGTGTAATAAACCTCATAATCCTTTTAATGAAGCATTAACAAAAACTATAAAATGTCAAGTTGGTTTAGGAAACTATCATCTGTTTGTTGTTGTTAGAATATTTTGAAGCTTCTCAAAATCTCTTGCACACTTATTTGTCTATTTGAATTTCTTTCTCTTTTTTCATAATAAGGTTTAATTGGCATGGAAACTTTGGAAATCATTCCGCAAACCTAAAATAGTAACTAACCAAGACAATAAAATGTATGACTCTAGTGACATTGGTTGGTATCAACGACTTAAAATGATCCTTAAACACAACGAGATTTATAAATATGCGCTCTCTTGATACATAATGTGTAAGATAATGCACTTTCTTATTGTTTAAAAAACACTTACATAGATTTGAATTTAGTTTTTCTTTTGTAAACAATTTAATAACAACCTTAAATATTCTACATTCTCATTTTCATTATTGAAGAATACTAAAATCACTCAAAAAAGACTAATATAATTACATTCATGCATTCCATGAACACATTAATCATCACTTGCATGAAAACTACATGAGCATTTGATAATACTAAGGACGTCAGTATGAACTAATAATGCCCATATTTAAGTTATTATCATAGTTTTGTGTACATATCCCTCTTTAATTCCTACTTGATAATACTTAACTCTTAAATTAATTATGGAAAATGCACTTGCTAGGCTTCAAGTTGGTAAAAACCTTACTGAATTGAAGTAAAGATATATTTTTTCTTAATAGTCACTTTGTTAATTTGTCAATAGTTAATGCACATTCCCGATATGCTATCTTTCTCCTTGATAGATAACATGGGGGCTCTTTAGATGATATGATCTTGGGTATTATCAAAATTTTATCTGAAAACGCTTGTAGATACATTCTAACTCTGTCAATTCAAGCATAATCATTCTATAAGAAATTTTGGACATTGGCTTTGCCTTAGACATCAACTCAATAGATGATAATGTAGAAAGCTCCTTAAAAAATTCAACTTAAAATTATTTCTTCCAGGGTTTCACAATTTCACAATCGCGTTATTTTTCTATGTCTATTAATTTCACCACAAATAATATACAAACTTTTATAAAATCCTTTTTTAGATACATTTGAATAATTCATATAACAATCAATAGTCTTAACCATCTTTGTAATCTCATTGGTTGCAAGATCATCAATACAAATTGCTATCTTATTCTTGTAGTGAATGGAGAATTTTACATCCTTAGTCAATCTATTCTTTTTTGCTAGATAATTCATACAAATTGCTCTCTTATTCTTGTAGTGAATCAAGGAATTATATATCCTTACCCAATCCATTCTTGTTACATTGTTAGAAGTACCACGAGATATAACACCCAATAAACATTTAATTGACATTCTAGATATCTCTCACATACATTTTTTAATGATTTTTCTATCTTTTATTTAATCCATAAAATGGCTCCACCTTCTAAAGATAAATTATATTTCAACATTACTTTACCTCGAATAAAATTATTAATAAGTATATAAAAAATATTTTTTTTCATTTAAATAATGAACTTTGATGCTCCACTTATCTATTTTAAATTCCTTCCCTTTTAATAATCTCTTGCACAAGACATTTTCTACATATAAAGCCATTCCTAAGTGATCTTATTTTGGTTGTCATATGATGCACCTTTCTGAGTTGATGTTGCTCATCATGATATTTATGTGTTTTATTATTGTCCATTTAGTTCACTACTTTGCTGATTATTGCTACATAACTTTAAATGTAATGAAAAAATGATTTTACTATTAACCTTCCACATCTTCAAAATTTTTGGCTTTGAAGTGGGTTAACGTTTATTTGTCTTACATGACTAATTCTCATAGCATATATTTCAATATGATAGTATTGATATACTATATATTCATGTAGTTTATTTAGCTTAAATTATAAAAGAAAAAGTTTTAAATATTATCCTTTGAACTTCAAAATTTTCGAAGTAAACCCTTTTCACAACTTTATATTAAAAAAAATGAAATGTTATTACGCCATAAGGTGTTTCAACAAGTGGGAGTCGACTCCCCGAAGTTAATGTTTTTTTTTCAGCCCTAGGATGCTTTCATCCGACGATTGGGTTAATCTGTTTCGTTGAATTTGATCTGCTGCCTGCTGATCTGGCGATCTGGCACCTGCTCCTCCTTAAATGCACATCGCACATGCTCTTGTACTATCTTTTTCTGACCATCTTCTTTAGGTTGTAAATTTTTCAGTGGAGAAATGGGGCGTGCATCAGGAAGTAGCCATAAGACTTGCTGCTCAGATCTTCAACTTTATCTTTACGGTTCTTTGTACAAGAAATTCCCCATCACTCGCATTCAAAAACACCCCAATACAAAAAAAAATTACAAAAACCAAAATGGAGGTGATGAGGAAGGATTATGTGTGGATTATTACAGAGCTTTAGCGCCGTTCTAGATGTCTTGAATGAAACGAATCGAAATTGATTCCATGCAAGGTGTTCTGGGAACTAGAACTTATATTCCAATTTCCAATCAATCGCTTGATTTTGGTGGCAAGTGGACGTCACAGTTCATAGCTGAGAAAACCCACCCTTGGATGGGATTGTTCCGGAGGAAAACTCATGGAGAATTTCTTTAACACATATACTTCAAACCTATAAATTTGTTGAAAATACATAGATGTAAATAGTTACTATGTTCGTGGAGAATGAAGGATAACAAACCCACTGCAATCCACTACAAATTCAGAGTGAATTGATGTAACTATACAAAATTGATGAGAAAACTACAAATCGCCTCAAAGAAAGCATGTTCATGGTGTGCTAAGCTCTGCAAAATGATGGAATAGCTTACTTGAATTAAAATTGATGTAAATACACACAATTCATGAGAAAATTGCAAATCACCTCATAGAAAGCGTATTCATGGTGTGCTAAGCTCTGCAAATTGATGAGAAAAATGCAAATCACCTCAGAGAAAGCAGAATTTCATCTGGGATGTCCCGCTTATCTCAATTTATGATAACGTCATGGAGAAGTCAAAGAAGAGGGACTGGAGGAGCTCCAGCTTCGTGGGGTTGCTCAAGGAAATTCACCAGATTTCCACTTGTGTGCGCCCTTTTTGATCTAGCATACACGGTGAAATTTCCTTTGACGGAGCATGATCAGGAGGATATGAAAGTCGTTCTGGAACTGGAACTCATGCATCTTTGGGCTTCTTTGAGCTGGTTAACGTAAAACCAACACATTCTAAACTTCTAATAGAACTGATATTGAATCATAGATGCCAAGCCGAGGGACTGCCAAATGTTATGGATTTCATTTTTCAATATCGTACATGCCTAACCAAGGGACTGCCAAATGTTATGATTTCCTCCATCCCAAGGACTGCCATATGTTATGATTTCCTCTATCGCAAAAGCCTACCCTAGGGACTGCTAGAGCATGGGATTGTCGAGCCGAGACCGCCAGGGTCGAGACCACCGCGTGTATTTTTTGTTTCAATATTTATTTTTCGATGCCATTTTCACCTCATATACATTTGGATCATCGCCAGGTGCATGAAGAATAGGAATGAAAACATGGCCATATGGATAAACACTTAGTTACCACGTTTCGAATGTAAATTTCATATAGTTAGCAAGCTATAAATGCCCATAGTAAAAAGAAAAGAATGCCTTACCACTTGCAGCTAGACTTTTCTTTCTTTCTTGAGCTGGAAACGCTGAACACTCATTCATAACTCCATGTTTGTTAGGTAAACACTAGTTTGTGAGGTCTGCACAAGCTGCTTACAAAAATATAGTGTTGCTCATTTTGCATCTCTTTTGCAGGAAAGGAAATACGGAACCACCAACCAACAAAACGAAATTTAACACAGGTAACAATCAGCCAGATTTTGCAAAGTTCCAAGCATATGTTTCAGCAAAATATTGTCGATTAGGGATTGAAATACCGGAGACACAGCCTTTGAAAACTTCTTTGGGAATTCCAACCTAACACTAGGGACAACTGGCAGAATTTTGACAATAACCCTACAAACAACTAGTAGGATTCCAACAAGAACCCTACAGTCCACTGGCAAAATTCCAAAAAGAGATTTACAGAGGAAGAATAAAAACACGATCTCCACAAGCCCTTTTTTATTGGGTCGATGTGTTAGATGGGAAATGCAGAGGTCTGGGGCTGTTGTTTAGTGGTAAGTGCAGACACTTATCACCACAATGGTCCTTGTTTAAATACTAGCAGATGTGTCGCACCTGATCGGGGCCAGCCTTGAAGCAGAAGAAAGAGGGGCAGCCTTAGGGCGGGGAAACGGGGATGCATTTATGCAGTCAATGTACCCAATGTGTTCCAGTTGTAAACAAAATGGATTATCATGGTACCTTCATCTGAACAAAAGGGAGTTTCACTGGAAACAAATTCACAGTTCCAGGTTCTTCAAAATGATGGAATAACATCCGTTAATTGATGTAACTACACAAAATTGATGAGAAAAATGCAAATCACCTCACAGAAAGCGTATTCATGGTGTGCTTTGATGGAATTGATGAGAAACTGCAAATCACCTGAGATAAAGCATATTCATGGTGTGCTACGCTCTACAAAATGATGGAATAACATTCGTTAAAATGATGGAATAACATTCGTTAATTGATGTAACTACACAAAATTGATGAGAAAACTGCAAATCACCTCACAGAAAGCGTATTCATGGTGTGCTTCGATGGAATTGATGAGAAACTGCAAATCACCTGAGAGAAAGCATATTCATTGTGTGCTACGCTCTACAAAATGATGGAATAACATCCATTATTTGATGTAACTACACAAAATTGATGAGAAAAATGCAAATCACCTCACATAAAGCGTATTCATGGTGTGGGATGTGTATTCATGGTGATGAGAAAACTGCAAATCACCTTCCACTAATGACTTGCTCGTGCAGAGAAAAGGGAAAAAGGGTGGGCTGTGTATCCGTCACTCCCGAGGGCTGCTCAGGTTGGGGAGTGAGGAGGGGGCATTGAGCAACCACCACTCCAAACAATCGATGAAAGAAATGAGTGGAAAAATTGAATGCTAGAGGTAGGTTGTCTCTTTTAGTGTATTTTACCTCCCGCAGGTGCTCGTGGATGGATGCCACGTGAACTGCATGTTGGGAGGGAGTCATGCAAGAGGACACTTCAAGGTAAATGTCTAAGAAAAAATAAAAATTATTTTATTTTATTTTTATTCTATTTTTGTTATTAATAATGTTTAAATTTTTGAATAAATAATTGTTATGAAAATTGGGGGTCGAGAATGAGAAGAACTTAGACTTTGGCGGTGGGAGGAACTAAAAAATGGTGTCCATGGAAATCAGCTCCAGCTCTGCTACAGTCCATGTTGGTTGCATAAGTCTGTTTTCTCAAATGCTCGTCATCTGTTCAATCTGAGTTTGCTAGATTGACACACCTAGATTCTATGTTTGATAAGGATTCCAGGCATTGCTTATTTGCTCAAATGCAGAGGAATGTTCAAGCCATCTACGGGATTCATTTTTCTTTCCATTTTATTTCTTTACAGGCTATGTCAAGGGACTTGAAACTGAATGCAATGCAACATTCAGTTGTAGCTCTCCTGAAATTGTGCAACAGAGTTCATGCTTATGAAACACTGTAATGTTGCTTAAGAAATAGGTGTAATGGAGCGAAGAAGATTGTGGTGATCCATATTCATTTATTTGCATATTGCCTTTTTCTTTACATGTTGGTGATTAACCAGTTTTCGACTTCATTGTTGCAAGGCTTGATATTTGATTAACCTAAAGGCATGCTTGCCTCATACCTGGAATTTGGTCAAATCTTATATTTTTTTTACTGTATAGCCTGGGTAGTCTAGAAAACACTTAGGTTGATAGAATATCAATTTGATAAGGCGCTTGGACTGAGTTGATAGATTATCAAGCTTGGATATTGTACTTTCTTAGTCTCTGATATCCTTTCCAAGCAAGGATTCTAAAATTAACTTATATGGATTTGAATGGAGATGTCACCATGGTGGGCACCGGGAAGTTCTTCGTTGGAGGCAACTGGAAATGCATAGGTACAAAGGATTCCATTTCAAAGCTTGTTATTGAATTGGAAGATGACATTGATATTGTCATATCACCCCAATTTGTTTATATTGACCAAGTTAAAAGCTCTTTAACTGAAGATGGCGTTGATAAACCCGTTTGGGCCATTGGTACAGGCAAAGTGGCTTCTCTTCATCAGGACGAAGTGCATGTAGCAGTTCGTGAATGGTTAAGCAAGAACATTTATGCTGAAGTTGCGTCTAATTGACTATGATACAATCTACGGTCCTAATTTACTAAGTTATAAATTGTTTAACTATGTAAGGGCCCAAGACATCTTTGAAACATTGTATCAACTGTCTTTAAAATATTGTATCAACACTTCAAATTGTCTTTCTTGTTGTATATGTCCACATCTCCTTGCTTAGCTTGCAACACGACGTTCTTTTATTGCACCCCTAGGTACAATTGCTAGTTATAATTCAATTATATATTTTCATGGCCTGAGTTCTTATTTCGTGTATCTTTTGTTTTGTAGTATGTATTTTTTTACTTGACCTAATTAGTTTAATTGTTAATTTTTTTATTATTTAATTTTTTATTTGTTTTATTAATATTATATAAATAAATTAGTTAAATTATTTTTTAACCACATTTTAATAAAAATTAATATTATAATTTTTTCATTATATTAATGTCATTACAAAACAACACTCATATTTATTCCCCTCACTGACCGCCAAATTTGTGAAGGTTCCCCCTTTCCCGTAGCGAAGGGAATATCAGGCTTTGCATTTGCACCAATGGTACCAGCCTTGGCCATATACCTAGAGCTACTCGCAGCTCTCGAACTGTGCTGATAAAAGAGAGGAAGATTTAAAGAAGCAGGGGGCAAAAACTGGAAGATGGCCAGAAAAAAATGATTGATGAAAGAGATAGAGTTTTATACATCACTTGTGTATCTAAACAACAATTTAATTAACAAAAAAATTGTAATTTAAAAAAAAATAGTTAACCATGTAATAACAGATGGTGAAAACTCAAAAAGTAAATATTTAATTTTTGTTAAATTATTTAATTTTTTTAATTAAAACAAATTTAGAAAAATAATATTGAAGTAAGTAGATTTAAAGTTAAGTATAGTTCTTTAATTGGAATTTTTAGATGGATGGAAATTTTGATTTTCTCTATGGTTTAGATTACCACAATGAAAAAAAACTCACTACAAAATAAGATAACTTCATAAATATCAATAAGTAAGGTAATGTATTAAATGAAAAATCTTAATTATATTTTAATAAAAAATTATAAAAATTAACTTATTGAATTATATTATTTATTGTTAACAAAAAGCAATATATTTTTTCTTTCTAAAACTTGTTTTCTTTAAATATAAGTAAATAAGTTAATGACAATAATACAATTACACAAAGGTTAATAATAATGATGTATTTACATATTATGATACATATGTGCATGCTATTAACTTGATAACTTTAAGTAACAAATATTTTGTTCACATTAAAAAAGTATATTTATACTTAAAAACATTTTACATATTAATTCAACTAATTTAAGGATGGATAATCAAACTATTTTAACTTTATAATTCAAAATTTACAACTCTAAAATTTAAAAGTGGCAATGTGATTAAGATATTCTGATTTACTCATTTTCTTCTATCCACTTAATAATTCCATATTTAAATATAAATTTAACATTAAAAACTACATTTTTTTATTGTTTTATAATATTTAAAAAAATGATAATCTTCTTTTCATCCTTCAACTTAAAATTGTGCAAAGTGATGAAATTTTATTTTGTTTTGTTTTTTATTTGTAAATCTATTTTGTTTTTTATTTGTAAATCTAAAGATTGATTTTACTAAACATTTTAGATTGCAAATTACATTTAGCAACAAGATTCTATTTCTTTAACAAAATGAACTAACTAATATCCTTCTTTTTACAACTAAGTACCTCAACCATGGTATTAAAGATAAAAGGGCTGATTCCTTAGTTATTGTTATATTAGTACACATTCCACACCACACCCCTCCTCCTTAGTGATATAGTGAGAAAAAAGTGGATTTCTCGTATCATTGTTACATTAGTGCATATTTCACACCCCTTCTTGAGATAGTGAGAAGGATATGATCATATTTAGAAGCTATAAGATTAATGTTTTAAAATATTTTTAAAGCGTTCACATTCTTATTACTTGAAATAGAATTGCAATATTTCATAATTTGATAATTCTATCCATTTTCACACTTGATATAATTATAGGAAGAAAACCTTTACTAACATTAGAATAAATGTAAATGTCAATTTATTAACCTTAGAATAAGTGCAAATGCCAATTTTGTAAGAATCTCATACTTTATCACAATCCACTTTTACTCACATTAACTAAATGCCAATTTTGTGAGAATCTCATACTTCATCACAATTCCATGAAAATACCTTCACTCACATTAACTAAATGCAAATTTTGTAAAAAGTAGATGTGATTAAGAAATCACTTACCAAGATATTAAATTAAGATAAACTTAAAAAGTAGATATGATTAAGAAATAACTTACCACGATATTAAATTAAAATAAACTTTTAACTCTCTTAATTAAAACTAATCTCATTAATTAAAAATAAAATTAAATATTTTTTTCTTATTATCTAAAACCAATTTTGATTTGATAACCATTTTAAAACTAAGTTATTTATACAATAAAGACAATGACCAACAAGTTGACCTTTAAAAAAAATAAAAAATAAAAAACCTTTACACATTAGCAAAACAGCAAGTCCTTACAAAAAAGTCAGAGAAAATAGAAAATACCAAAAAAAAACACTTTTCTATTTTTCATATTTAAATCAAGAAAAAAAGATTTTACATATTCAATGTTCACTTAAAAAAAAACTATTTTCATGGGAACCTTCATACAAATAAAGAACATACAATTTTGCCCTATAGATAGAGGCCCTCCCTCTCCATTTGCGACATTCAACATAGCAATATAGGACCTTCAAACTTCTAGATCCATCCATTGAAGTTTTTTCAAACATAAAAATATTTAAATTACAAATCAAAGAATAAAATAAGGTTTCGTTATATTCACATATAAAAATGAGATATCACATTTTTATAAAGAGTTGTCTCAATTTTAGAAGATTTGTATTGGAAATCTAACTAATTTTTTAGTTTTCAAAATTTAATGGAAATTGTTTAAACTGTAAATTTTAGTGGTTGAAATATAATCATCGAATTTAAGAATAATCTAAAGCTTTAAATCTATTTCTACAATCAAAATTATAATTTCAACAATAAAAATTGTGTATTCACAACAAATAGTGTTGCCGAATTCTAACCAAATTCTATATATATATATATATAATCTTTTTCTTTGGTGGTTTTTTGTGTTGTGGGGTGTTGTCCATTCTGTTACCTCTTCCCTCGCTGTAGAGTTTTCGGCTTTGGCTGTTTTCCAGTGCTCGGGTTCCGACTATTTCATGGGTTTCTGTTTCCTGCCCACCTGGTGGTTTGGGGTCTTTCCGGTGGTCGGGGCTTGGCACTCTACGTGGGTTTGACCTTTGTCGCCACCCATAGGGAATTCACTTGTTGACCAATATCCTATCACATTAGTTCATATTGCAAGTTTTAAAATTATCAAAAATTGAACCAATATATTGTAGGTATTGGGGGGATGAGGGGTTTAAGGTGGGGGTAGGTAGGATGTTTTATAAGGATTGAGGTATAAAAATGGGTGGGGAGGAGGTTTTAAGTATTGGGAGGGGGTTTCAACAAAAAGAGTTTGGGTCAATATCTATGGAAATTAAGGGTATTCTTTAATATCCCATGATTGCACGTGCTATGTGATAGGTTCACTAAGTGAAGTCCCCGTGTTGCCATCTCATGGCGGACATTGACACCTCTCATTTCCGTCGCAAGCAACGGGAAAAGAATATCAAGACCCACAAGGGCCGCTTCCGCTACGTCCTTGGCCATGACATTTTCCTTGAACGTGTATCCTCCTTGTGCTCCCGGGCTCTGATAGACCATCTGGATTAGTGTAAAATGGGAAAACAAGAATGGGTTGATTGGGCCTGTGAGAACTAGAAGCCGTTGATCAAGTATAACCCTACCATCAGCCTCCTGTCTAGAGGATGGATTGTCTTCATTTTTCTTGAGGAAGAACACGCCAAATTGATTCTGGACCAGACATGGCACGTCGGCAAGGGTTCACTAGTATTGGGACGCTAGCACATGCATTTCGACCCACTCCGCGAAAGGGTCACGAAAAGGCATCTCTAGGTTTTATTACCCTCACTCCCCTTTCCTCTCTGGAATCAACATATCTTGGAGGGTATTGCGAATACGATAGGCCATTTCGTGGCAGTGGATGATGACTTTCACCTAGCATATGGCAAACGTATGGCTAGGGTTTTGGTTGAGATGGACATCTCACCCGGTCTCCCTGCAGATGTGGAGATCCTCTGTAAGGATAGGCTCCTGGTACAGAAACTGGACTATCTTCATGTACCTTTTCAGTGCAGCTGTTGCCGAGAAACTGGTCATCTGCGACGTTCTTTCCCCCTTCTCAGGACGCCCCCCACAGGCTCTAACTGGGAGGTCTCCCTGAACGTCTGTCAATCCCCTGTTACCTTTGCTCCGGAGCATCCACATTTTGGTATTTACTCTAATTCCTTATCCCTGTTTGACGATCTCTCTGATTCTCAGCTGGATGGGTTGGTTGATGTGGATAATGCTCCTTTACTTGTTGTTTCTATTGGTTTGGTCTGTCCTATGGTGGCCCCATTTGTTCTGAATGCTCTAATTGTTGCTGCCCCTGATTTACCTGCTATCCCCTCGGTGGGCTCTTCCCAGGAGTTGGGTCCCTATCTGTCTTCTCCGTTCACACCGAACACCTAACCCACACACCCTGTACCTTCCCTTGCTTTGGTGGTTGACTTCCCTCCTCTCCCTACCTCCACTTCTACTTGCCTGCCCTCTCCCCCTGTACACAATCCCACGACCTCCCCTTCATTCACTGATCCCTCACTTAAAAAATCACTGTCCATCTTTTTTGCTACTACTCCTTCATTCCCTTCCACCTTGCACCTAAAATCCATCCATTTTGAGAATGTTACTATCAGAAAAAAGAAGAAGGATAAGCTTTCATCAAAGGGGGTTCTTTCCCCGGTTTCTCCTCCTTATATCCCCCTCTCGGTGCGTATTAAGGATGCATCAAGGGGTTAATCATCTCGGGGGCTTAGAGCGTCGATCCCCCCTCCATCTGTTCCTTAATGCTGATTCTCTCCCATAATGTTCATGGCCTAGGAGGAAAGGCCAAACAACATAGCCTCCGATCTTTGTTTCATTCAGTTCACCCCGATATGATCCTATTACAAGAGACCATGTGTAGCTCCTATCCTGCACTCCTGGATTTCTCAAAGCTACTGCCTAGTTGGGAATTTTGCGCCATTAACGCCTCTGGACTCTCTAGTGGGATTTTGTCGGCTTGGAACCCTCATCAAGTCAAGTGCTGTGCTTTCGAAACAGTCACTGGCATCTTGCTCCAAGCTACTTTTAGGGGTATGGACATCCCCTTGGATGTCCTAAACTGTTACGGTCCTTATAATAACAAGGAAAACTTTTGGGAACTTGTCCGAAGGGGTGGATTTCTTAGCTCTCCAAATCTAATCCTGGGAGGTGACTTAAACCTCACTCTGAAAGCCTCTGAGACCTGAGGGGAAAGAGTTGTTTTTGATCCTCTCTTCACACACTTTCACCACTTTTTTTATTCTCTAGGGCTTAAGGATATTGCTCCTCCTAATGCTGGTCCCACGTGGAGGAATGGTAGGGTGGGAAATGATGGGATCAACAAATGATTAGAACGCTTTCTCATTGCTGCTACCTTGATTCCTTCCCTTCAGGTACACAGGGTTTGGACTTTACCCTATGATATCTCCGACCACTTTCCTATCTGTCTTGAGTGGAACAAAACCATTGGGTCTTACAACTATCCCTTTAAGTTTAACAGATCATGGCTAAATGATCCTGATTTTTCCTCTTGGGTCACCAATAGGTGGTCTATCCTCTTTGGACCTTCTTTTTATATTGACTGTGAACTTCTCACACACAAACTCCGATTTCTCAAGTTGGATTAAAGGGATGGATCAAAGACAAAGGCTCCATTCTGGAATCTGAATGTCATAAGATTGACTTAGACATCAGTGATATTCTCTCGGGATCGACCTTCGGTATCCTTACCCTGGAGGAACAGTCTGCCCTTTCTCAGCTTCACCTTCAAAAAAAGTCCCTGACTGACCATATCCTTCTTACCTAGATGCTTAAGAGTCGCACAAAATGGGCCCTCAATGGAGACCAAAACACAAATTATTTCCATACTTTGGCCTCGGGAAGAAGGAACCAAAACACCATTTGGTCACTTTTGAATGAGGAGGGTATTGCTGTTGAGGATGAGATGGGATGTAAGCACTTTGCTCAGATATTTTGTGATGAAAACCAAACTGTCCTTCTTTCCCAGCTTAAGGTGGTCATGTTGTACCCCATTATGATCTCTCCTATGGATGCTCCTTGCCTCACCAAACCTGTCTCTATTGCGGAGATTGAAAGTGGCCTTCACTCCTTTAAAAAGGATAGGAGCTCAGGTCCTAATGGCTGGCCTGCTGAACTTTATATACATTTTTTTGGTCTGCTGGGTAAAGAATTACTTGTTGCTGTTGAAAATACCCGAGTCTCCGGTTGTGTACCTCCCTCCCTAAACTCTACTTTTCTTGCAATGATCCCGAAGAAGGATAAGCCCATTACCTTTGCTGATTTCAGGCCTATCTCCTTATGTAATTTACTTTATAAATTGATTTCAAAGGTAATTACTATTTGGTTGAAACCCCACTTGGATACACATATCTCTAGAGAACAGTATGTTTTTCTTAAAGATAGGCAGATTGTCGAGCCCATTGGCATTATTCAGGAGACCCTTCACACTGTGAAAACTAGGAATATGTGTGCCCTTATATTAAAGATGGACTTGGTAAAAGCATTTGATAGGGTTAACTAGTCATACATCAGGCTCATCCTTATCCAGATTGGCATTCCTCTTCTTGGGGTTAACTGGATTATGGCATGTATCTCTTCTGCAAATTTTGTTGTTCTGGTCAATGCCACACCCTCAAAATTCTTTAAAGCCTCGTGTGGCATCAAGCAAGGCTGTCCCCCCTTGCCCTTTCTTTTCATACTTGTCATTGAAGGTCTCAGCCTCTTGAGTGCGGATGCTAGGTCACATGGTCTAATAAGGGGCATCAAGATTTCCCCTTTACTTGCCCTAACACACCTTCTCTTTGTTGATGATGTTATACTTTTGGGCTCCAGTACACTATCTGAGTGGATGGATTTTGATGTCATTCTGAGTACCTTTTGCAAGGCATCTGTCATGTGCATTAGCTTGGAAAAATATTGCTTTCTCTTAAGCAACCTGGATGTTGATGTGGGTGCGGACATTGCTCAGTTTATGCCTTATAAAATGGATCCCATCACCACTGGATTCATGTACTTGGTATATCATCTCAAGCCACTGGGATATAAGAGTAATGACTGGCTCTAGCTCATTCAGAAATTCGAATGTAGGATTCTTCATTGGTCGCACAGGTTACTCTCTCTTGGAGGTCGTTTGGTCCTAGTACAAGTTGTACTAACCAACATCCCTGTGTACTGGCTGGGACTTGCCCCCATTCTTGTTTCTATCATCAACAAGCTCAGGAGTATTATTTTTTCTTTTCTTTGGGGCTCGGCTGGAAATAAGCACAAATACCATCTAGTAAATTGACAACAACTCTCATGGCCAAAAAAGTATGGGGGTTGGGGTATAAAGAATCTGTCTTGGTTCTGTATTCCTTTAAGATTAAAAAAAAATTGGATGGCCCTTCAACATGATGGTTTATGGCATCAAGTTCTCTGTCACAAATACCTGAAGCAGATATCTGTGCTGGATTGGCTATGTGGAAAGAACTTCTGCACTTGTGGTGGCTCTATTTTTTGGAGGGGTTTTTTGAAAACTCTTCCTGTATTGGGCCGTGGACTAGCATGGAATGTGGGTGATGGCCACAGCATCCATCTGGGCATTGACCCAATTGTGGGTGTTGACAAGTCTCTGTCTCTCCCCCCGGATCTTCTCGATTTCCTTGCTGACTTAGATATATCTTCACTTTCCAGTTCCCACAACACTCTACCTAGCCCTCATTGTTACTAGTACTCTGCAGCTGATCTGGGTATTGGTGGTGAATGGAAAATTGCATGGGAGGATTTTACCATCAGCATGGATAGGAGTGGCCTTCGTCTAGTATCGAGAATGGACTCACTTGTCTGGTCTGTAAACCCGCAGAATGGTACTATTACTGCCAGTGCAGTGTATGAATCCATTGTTTCCTCATCATGTCCCCCTCTTGGCATCAGACTCTTGGATATTATTTGGAATGGTACACTGCCAAAAAAGATCAGTTGTTTTGTTTGGCTGGCTTTATCAAATAAACTACTTACTTGGGATAACCTTCAGAGGAGGGGATGGATTGGACCGTCAGTTTGTGCCCTCTGCTTAGCAAATCAGGATAGCATACAACACCTCTTTGGCTTTTGTCCATCTGGTTGAACCTACTCTCGATACTGAGTGATCAGTATCACTTGGAACCTTTTTTTTCGGTCTATGTCTCTAGTGGATCTCCTAGGGAAGTGGACTGATCGCTTCTCGAAGTATAATGTCTGCTATTACCTTCCCTTCTATACAATGTGGGTCCTATGGAATGATAGAAATAAATCTATCTTCTATGGAAAAAAGCTTCCAGTGTTGGGCTTGATTCAGCAGGTGAATCACTTCTCCCAGATGCACTGCCCACCTTCAGAAAAGAGGAAAAGACCGAGAATACTGGGCCCTAGTCCAAGTCTAGTATATCCATGTGGTTTTTTTTATGGTGCTTCAGCTAAAAGTGCTGGCATTGGGTTCAGCCTGCACCTAAATGAAACACATTCCTTTGAGTTTGCTGTGGGGGTCGGTCAGTGCACTAATACTAAAGAAAAACTGGTTGGGCTTTGGGCCCTTTTTCTTTCCACCCATATGATGGGCATTCCCTCACTCCAGGTGTTTGGAGACTCCTCATTTGTCATTAACTGGGAAAAGGGCAAGTCTTCCATGTCTCCACCTGAGCTACTTTATTGGTGTAGGGAAACTAGGAAGCTTTGCACACACTTCCTAGCTCTGTCATTTGACCATATATACCATGAACATAATCAACAAGCTGTCTATTTCTATAAAGTTGCTCTCTCTTTGGCTCTGGGTATTGGCACATACCATGAATTTTTCGAGGGTCAATTGACCTCCCATGGCAATATTAAACTCTTTTGAGTCGGTGCGGGACTTAGTGCCCTTTCATTTTTGCACCTTATCTTTTTGTAGTGAGCCAACTCCTTTAGTTTGCTGCTCACATGCTCTTCATGTACACGATAGATATGGGTTGACATAACAGTTATTACTGATGGGTATATTTATACATATTAGACTGCATAGACTCTCCCCCTCATCATTCATCGAGTTGTGTATCTTTCGGATGGTATGCCTTTACATCTAGTACTGTATCTTTTCCTCCTTGATTGTAGCCCATTTCCTGGGCTTGATTTGTAAGATGCCCTTTGATTCAATGAATAACAAGGACAGGCTTTTTTCTTTCTGAATATATATATAT